>JAZKJV010003762.1:0-456880 GCA_037367405.1 Ottelia alismoides
TATATGAAAATGATTATATGAATCGGTGCATTATGCACCCTAAAGCACATATACGGCCTGTATATGCCCTGCATACTGCTCCAGCAGCTTGGTGACTCGACCTCCAGCAGTTTCAACTCTCCAATCCTCTCATTTGGGTGCTACCTCCATAGCTCCGCCTCTTTTCCCATTCAATTGTAAGAATATGCAATGCATTTGTATTCAATTGCAATGCATTATGCCATTATGTATATGCAGTATTTACGCATGTACCATTTTCACAAGTATATGCAATGTATCATCTAATATTTTAATATATGTCGATTGAGGTTTTGCTCATGTATTGCAAATTTGCATGTGTGTATTGAAGTTTTGTTATTATGAATCATCTAATATGTAACATTTTTATGGCTAATGTTTTGGTGATTAAATGTTAGGCAATTAATGGCATCTACTCAACCATTTAACATGAATTATTTTTCTTAGATTTTCTTTAACTCCACTTCGATAATAAATTCTATAGTAATATTATTTATAATATTTATTTACTTCTAAATTTAAAATTAGAAAACTTCACAGAACCACATATGCCTACGGCGCTACGCATACCGCTTATTCGGTATTTAATGACTTATCCGAACGCATACGCATACCGCTTTCCTGAACTTTGCTAGATACGTATATGTGTGCACACATACTAGTTTTAAACTCGCATAAACACTTATAGTTGTAAGTACTTTAAATATAAACGTAGAGTGCTACAATTTGGTTATTTGATTGTTTTAATATCTATCATATATGAGTTGGAATCTACATAATGCAAAAATTATTTGAAAGGCATAAACTTCTATTTTTAAATATACAAGTGTATATACTTTAAAAATTATTAATAAAATTGTTACCTTCGATATTTTAGAAATGATCTTTTTTAGTGATACTAATTATGTGGATTTTAAATTTTGTCTTAACCAAGGTTGTAAAAGTCAGGAGACGGTATTTGGCCGGTCGAGTCATTGACTACGAGTTAATCTACGGTCGGACAACTAAACATATTTAGTTGGAATTTAATCGGTTTTGTATTTTTATTATTTTAAATATATAAATCAATTTTTATACATATATTATTATATGTTTATATATATTTGTACATTTTCTATACTAACCTAATGAAATAAACAAAATTAAGCATCTTAGATTAAGTCTTCTTGTGAAAAAAAGCAAAAAAATAAAAATGAAATAAAGTATGTTCATGTAAATCAACTTACTAGTGGACCGACTAGGTTGACTAATCGGGTTGGTCAATCAGGGTTAGTGTCCACGAAAGCGGCCTGTGCGGCCGCATATGCGTACGTGGTGCCCTCAGCGCACCGCTTTCATGAAGCCTCCATTATGCGCCTTGTGCGCTTATACGGGCCGCATATGCGGTCTGTGCATCCGCATACACATTTTTTTATTTATTTTTTAAATTTGTGCCATGTTTTTATTGTTATTTGTGGTATGTTTTTCTTGCTTTTGCATGTATGCCAACTAAGCAATCCATGACCATTTAAATCCATCGTCAAAGTAGTTGTACTGTGAGATTGGAGTAAACACGCAAGGAAGAAAAAGAATAATGTGCTAATAATTTAGCAAACTAATTTAGTTAACTAATAATTATTATGAATGCAATATATTATATGTAAAGTTTGGTACTTTTGATGGAGGATCAATTATAAATATAACGATAGAGATAAATGACATTACATTCAACAAAAGATGCATTTTGTGTGCTAACTGTTCTATTTTGTTGATTGTTGTCAATTATTTTGTGTGCTAACCGTTCTATTGAAGTATTGATATTTGATTGCTAGACATTGTTTTGAACTCTATATGAAAGTTATTTTTCTTAGATCTTCTGTTGGACCACAATTATACATAAATTTAGTTCTGTTGTAGTCACTTTTGTATATATTTATTACTTTTTAAATAAAAAATTAGGAAACCGCGCAGAACCGCATATGCCCCGCATATGCCCCCGCATGCCGCTTAAGCGCTATTCAGTGACCTGTCCGAACGCATATGCATACCGCTTTATTGAACCTTGATCAGGGTTGTGGATTATTGACTGATTAGTCCTAGTCGAGTCGGCCACCCACCGACTAGCCTAAATAGGGCCGACTAAAAGACCTAGTTGAGCTTTTTTGCATGTATGGTCTTATCAACAATGGCAATAAAGAATTCTTTTCCCACTTTATCTGGGATTGGCTACATTGTTTCTTTGCTTTCAAAGATCTTTAATTTGGTGTTGTACCTTTGTTAAGTTCCAAAAAATCATATCATTTTTACTAATCTCCTTCCAAAGTTTCATTTGCACAAGGCTCATCTTCCAACTTCTTACACCTTCGATTTTGAGCATTAGATGGCCTTTTTCAGCACATGTCCAAACCACCTTGGCCAAGTCTTTTTAATTTTAATTTTTGTTAGTGCAACGCCTATCTTTTATCATATACTGTTATTGTGAGATCCTTCATTGTGCGGCTATGCAATCATAGTAGTCTTTTCATCATAGCTGCAATATGTTTAATATGTCTATAGTTAATTGACAAACTTTTGCTATTAGAAAGCACCACATGTTTAACTGTTTTTCAACTTTTTTTTGAGAAGATGTTTTTTTTCCTTTAAGCTTCAAATATTTCTTCATATAACAAAGAATACCTAATGCTCCTCTCTACTTCATCATTTCTACACTAGAGTGATATTTACAACAATTCCTCCATTGTTCTTAAAGATTGGACCTTTGTCAAAGTGCCTTCTCTTGATTTGCTTAATTTATCCATTACCAAAGTAAAAAGGTAAGGATTTCTGAAGGCTGATCCTTGGTGTAGATCGATATCTATATCAAAATGATCCATCATCCTATTAGTGTCTGTGTAGCTTCCAGTGTTTTAAATTTCGCAAAATTTTGCCTAAATTTCGGTTTCGACACCCTATCGAAACCGAAATCGAAATATCGATATCTATCCTTCACAAATTGATGCAGCGTGACCCCAAATTATGGGGCCACATTTATCTAATTAAATAATTATCAATTTTATTTACGTTTTTAGCGGTCGTATTGGTCTAATTGAATAATTGAGATCGCCTGTGATCTCAACGTTGATTTCGTAGATTTTAATTATAATTGTTGGTCAATTAAATAATTAGGGTCTAACTAAAGTCATTAGAGGTCAATTAAAGTTGTTAGAGTCCAATTAGGAAAGTCGGTTGTCAATTTAATTGAGTTTTACTATTTTTGTAAACCCTCTCTCCTATATAAAGAGAGGGTAGGCCATTGTTTTTAGGCAGTCAATGATGAAGTAAAATTTGAGAGTTATCTCACTTTATCCCCTCTCCTTCTCTCTCTCCCTCCACGCGATCTCCGCGGTTCTCCTTCTCCAAACCCCTCGTTCCGACGAGTTTTCTCCCTCTCAATCCCTCCAATTTCTCTTCTCAACCCATCTCGTTCTTCTACCAAATATCCACCAAAAAAAATATATTATCATATTATCATTTCGACGCCGCGAAATCCGTTTGCATCACAAATCTAGGCTGAAATTGGCAAAAAAATTTCGAAATTTCGACGAGATTTTGAAATTGTCTCGTTTTTTTCAACCTCTCGAAAGGAAATCGAAATTGAAATTTAAAACCCTGGTAGCTGCTACTTGGTCATATATGCTTCTTATCTGATCGATATATAAAATATGAACTTTTTTCCAGAACCTCCACATGATTTTTCTATGAAAAAGTTTTAAATCAATTAAATAAACATCCGAGGGTCCGTTTTTCTTTCCTAAAAGCTACCATCAAATGCATGAGAGGGTACAAGGCCTTGGTTCTAGGCCTATCGGGCATGAAATCAAACTGGTTCTCTGGTGCTTTAGAAACTTGTTTGAATGCCCTGTTAATTATGCTCTCCCATAACCTCATCATATATTCATGACACATCTATTTGATACCCACTGTATGTCTCAATTTCGTATATCTCCTTTATTCTTATATAAATGTATTGCAATATTATTTCATTCATATGATATTTTGTTGCTTCGGTAAAAAAATACTTTTTATAAGCAAAGTAATACCTTCGTGCTCCAACATCTTTTAAACATCCATGGGACTTGAAGTAATCCTTGAACCATTTTTTAGATTGGTTCTATATCTAGAGACACCAATGCTTGTGATATACTTCTTATTTTGTTGATAAGATGAAATTTTCTTAAAAGTATATGAGATGACATATTACCGATATATCACAACACATCGGCTGACTTCTTGGAAAAAGGAGAGTACATATTGATATCAGTATCCAAGCTGATATGTCATGATATATCACTTAAGCTGTGCTTCAAATCCATCAACTTCCGTGATTTACTTGTATGGCAATGATCTATTGCCCATGCTTTATTTCTGTTAAAAGAAAGGATCTTACTTTTTTTGAGTGCTCTCTGGAAGAACCCTTACAGTTGCACAATGCACCCAATCTCGAAGGCAATGTCATGGGTTTACCCCAGTGGCAACCATAGACAATTTGCAGAGAGATTGTCGACAAAATGTCTTGGTTTCTCACACTCAAGCTATTTTCCATCCCAAATGAAATGGAGATATGAAGGAGGTAATAACTCTCAAATCTAAGAGAACATGGACTTTGGTTGACCTTATTGATTGAAAGGTGGTTGGATCGAAGTGGTGCCTTCATAATGCAGTGCAACCTATACATACTTGTTGCTAAGCTCAAGGCCAGATTGGTTGCTGTGGCCTTGTATGAAACTTTTGATTAGTATTTAATGTTGAAATCTGACTATACAGGGAGGACTTGCAAATATCAACTAAACCCGTACACAAGAGAGGGGAAAGCACCCAACTAGAGCTTACCGTTGAGCAACTACTACTAACTAATGTTGGGTTTCGTTTCGCCGTTCACGGGTTCACCCCTAACCTTCCATAGACCACTTTGATTTATAGCATTCCGTTGGACATACATAATCAGAAGAAGTTCCGTCCTCCTTTATATTATAAAAATAGCATAAATTCAGGGACATATATTCTTTATATCTAGGCAATACAGTAAGAAGGAATTATAAACTTACTCGTGGGTTCATCCATGCAAATAGGGTAAACTCATTGAGTTCATCCATGCAAATATCTAGTGGCTTATTGTTGGTTTTCTGGATTAAACTCATTGAGTAGTCTTTCAATCAAATTGATTTAAAGAATGCATTAGTATACATTGATCTACGGGTGGCAGTATTCGTGCACTAACCTTCAAGTTTCTATCTTCTGGAGGGGTGTAATGTCTACTTGTTGAAGTAGGGTATCTGTGATCTTAAGAATAATCTCAGAGATTGGTTTCAGAAGCTCAAAGAGGTGCTAGAGAACAAGGGCTTTGTCAGGTTGTAATCATATCATTCGTTCTTTACTGAGAGAGGCACGGTTGGCATGTCGGTCCACGTCGATGACGTTACTCTAGCATGTGATGCTGAGCAATGGAGTGTCGAGGTGAAGAAGTTGGTAGCTGACTACTTCATGATTAAGGATTTGGGGGCCCATTGATGCACTTTGTCATGCTGGATGTAGCCTTCAACATGACATTATTTGTTACGTAGTTCTACTACATGAGGCTAGCATTTTCGGCAACAACCTAGCTCTGATTCCTATGAATCTCCAGGCTTGATCATATAAGGTGGGACAATTTGGTTGATGAAGTGTAGTATCATGGACTAGTAAGGAAGCTTCTCCACCTCTATATCATGAGACTTGATATTTCCCTACCAATGCAAAAACTTAGTTTATGAGTAGGCCAATCCATGTCTTCTAGGATGCCACCATGATATTACCGAGGTACTTCAAGACAACCCAAGGAATGGTTTCTTTTTCACTACTTGTTAATCCTTTGACATTAGTGCATATGACGATGCCGAGTACGGTTGAGGCTTAGCAGACTGAAAATCCAACACGATTTCTGTACTTAGCTAAGGGGAAACTTAATCATATGGAGCAGGAAACAAGCAGTTGTCTCATGCTCTAGTGAATATAGTGAATACATATTGATGGCTCAAGCTGTATAGAGATTCAATGGATCCATCACATATTTTATTGCAGATTGATGGAGCTGAGATGTTACAACACGTATATGGATACGACCAATAATCCTATGTTTTACGAGCACACCAAGCTTATGGTGGTCAATGCCCACTTTATTGTGGACCTTGTCTAGAGAGGTCATCTTTAGACGCTCGACTCGATGTTCATTCTATAAATCAGTATCCTATGTTTTACGAGCACACCAAGCTTTTGGTGGTCAAAGTCCACTTCGTTATGGACCTTGTCTAGAGAGGTCATCTTTAGAGGCTCGACTCGATGTTCATTCTACAAATCAGACATCCTAAGATTTCTATTTGAGCACTTTTGTGATAACCCGAGCATGGAGTATATTTACGCTCTGGTTTTTGAAAAGTTAGGGTGGGAGCAATATAGCTAGAGTTTGAGTGCCACTCCTTCGGGGGTGTTTATATATCTATTTTGGTTTGTGCTGAGCGTAAGCCTAGACTTTCTCCATATAAGGAGGCCAACAAACACCATGCAAAAATAACCGAGTTCTACATTCCACTTGTACACATATGTACACATATATCCTTATTATGAGGAATGTAATAATTAATAGCGATTTCATCATGCAATCAATGCATGGTGGTTGAAGAAGAAAGGAGTTGCCTCCTATGATAAAGAAGACACCTATGAAGCCTGAAGGTAAATTTGACCAAGCTGCGGTGAGACTTGCACTATTTTATGATAGTAAGTGTTGGTTAGCTAACTATATACATGTATCGGATGTCTGTAGCTGAGGTGCTCTGATGGATATGTGACCGCACATGGAAGTATCTGGATTTGCTACAAGAGGATTATATTAAAGGTTGGTTTGGAGCATACATAAGATAAAATGAGTGAAACATGCTAAGGCATGTGAAAAAAGGCTATTGATTCGGCGAGAATTTGTGATAAGTTGGAAGAAGAGCCTTGTAAGAGGGGTTTAGTAAATCAAATAGTCGTGTAATGGATACTATTGAGAGGGATGTTTTTTTTTGGATCCAAGATTGGGTACGGACCCAAATTAGATCTATCTGGCGAAGGATTTATGTAGCCGATGCCGCTTAAAAGGTAAACGACTTCCTTCTTGTGCATGTGTGTACGAGTACACACACATCTATGTAGGGTGGAGGGGCATCCGATAGTTATTTGATTGTTTTAATATCTATCATATACGAGCGACGCAGTCGATTTATACAACAGATAATTTTTATGTCAAGGTAATCTTATATCTTTCAATATATAAGTATATGCATTGTTGCATATAATTAATAAATTATCATATTTTAAGATTTTTACAAAATTTCATAATTTTATTTCCATTTGAGCTCATTAATATTGTATTTTTAAAAATTTATAAAGTAATTCATGTTTACTTTTGTAATTTAACAACTATACTTTACAAAAGAAAAATTAGAAACTATTAAAGTATACACACACCTACATGCATATTTATACATGTATAGATAAATGTACACATACATAACCTATCTATCTATATATGTAGATATATGTATGTTTATATTAATATATGTGCGGAAGCATGTGCAGGGACTACAAAGTAAAACAAAATATACACAAGACTAAAGTATAAGCAACAATCACCTTAATAGAAGTCACATATACAATCTACAAATGCTCTCAAAACGAATGAAAATAATAATTAAAAGTGTAAGTTCCAGGTCAATGCCTTTAGGAATACGAACTGCATGCGTGGTATATTTAACCAAATATGCTGCTATGCAGATAGTATATGCCACCTAGTGAACCAATTTGAACAGTATGATAGTATAGTAGTATGTCTACTATCGGAAGGAACAAGATTCAATACATCTCTTTAATATTTATCGTCTAAAAAAGGTGGCCATGTTTCCATGTGGTGGACCCCTCTTAAAGTAGGAGAAAAGTTTTCTTGTTGACATATTATTCGATGGGTGCTCAAATTTATTGTCATTTGCTCCAATTTGGTTAAGAGAGAGCGAGGAAGGCCTAAGAAGTGTTGGAAAGAGACTATACGAAGGGATCTTAGTTTTTTGGATATAAGCCCGAGATTGATCCAAGATAGATTTGAATGGAGGCGAAGAATCCATGTACCCAACCCTAGTTAATTGTGGGAAAAGGCTTTGTTATTGTTGTTGTTGCTTCAATTTGGTCTTTGTTGTATCTCGAGCTCAAATTTATTGCAAGAATAAAACAAACCCTTTTCCAGTATGCAAAGCTTGATTAATTTGTTCTATGTTTCATGGATTTTGTCATATTTTTTTAATAGTTGGTATATGTTGGATAAAATAATGGGATTTTATCACTTGTGCCCCTCCGAGATCTCGCAATATCAGTTATGCCCCTATCTTTTTGGTAATATCAGTTGTGCCCCTCACTTCTTTCTCCGTCATCAGTTGTGCCCTTCCGTCAGACTGACCGTCAAAAAATTAAAATAACCATAGTTTACTCAAACCATGGTGTGGTTAAGAGGGGTATTATGGTCAAAATAAAATCAAATGAGAAGGAGGGTTGGGGAGGAGGTGCGGGCTGGAGCGTGAGCGGCGGGGGCCGGGGGAGGTGCGTGGCTGCGAGAGGAGCGCAGGCAACAGGGGCCGGGGGCGACGCGTGCGGGGGAGGGGGAGGGGCGGTGCGGGGAAGGGGGAGCAGGGGCTGTGCGTGCGGGGAGGGGGAGCAGGTGCAGGGCAGGGGGAGCGGGGGTGGCGTGTGCGGGGGAGGGGGAGGGGGAGCAGGGGCGGCGCGTGCGGGGGAGGGGGAGCAGGGGCGGCACGGGGAAGGGGGGAGGGGGCAGTGCGGGGAAGGGGGAGCAGGTTCGAGGCAGCGAGGAGGGGGAGTAGGGGCGGCGCCTGCGAGGGAGGGGGAGGGGGCGGCACGGGGAAGGGGGGAGGGAGAGCAGGTGCGGGGCAGGGGGGAGGGGGAGCAGGGGCGGCGCATGCGGGGGAGGGGGTGGTGGACGGGGCGGGGCTGGGCGGCGCGTGCGGGGGAGGGGGACGGGGCGGAGCTGGGCGGGCGCGGGGCAGAGGCGGGGGCAGCGGGCTGGGAGGAGGTGCGGCGAGCTCGGGCGGAGAGGGAGGAGGAGGTTGGAGGAGGAAGAAGAGAATGTGGGAAGATGAGGAAGAAGAAGATGATGAGGAAGAGCGTAAAATGACCCTATAACCCTTTTTTTAAATTAATACCGCTTATGTCCTCAAAGTTAACGTCTGTTTGCACTGTAGATGGACGGTCACTAATCCGAGGGGCACAAGTGATAAAATAGCAAGAAGTGAGGGACACAACTGATATTACCAAAAAGATAGGGGCATAACTGATATTGCGAGATCTCGGAGGGGCACAAGTGATTAAATCCCTAAAATAATAGATGTGTTATTTTCTTGGGAACCCTAGGCTCTCTTATATAGATGAGAGACCTATGGGTAAATTACATAAGATAGGTATAAAGAAATAAATTAATCGAAAAGGTACATAGGGACATAGAAATATCTCTACACCCCCCCTCAAGATGGAGCATAGATGTCAATCATGCTCAGCTTGGACGAACACTTCTGAAATGCCCCCTGAGTATTGTCTTGGTAAAGATATATGTTGTTTGCTCTGCTGAACTAACATGAGGGGTAGAAGTCAAACCCTTCTGAATCATGCCTCTACTATAATGGCAATCTACCTCAATATGTTGCGTTCTCTCATGGATGCGGGGTTGTTTGCAATGAACAAAGCAGCTTGATTATCACATTGTAACTGCATGGGTAGAGGAACATCTACATGCAAATCTGCTAACACTGCTCGAACCTTCATTATTTCTGTACTTGCATGCGCCATAGCCCTATACTCAGATTCAGCACTTGATCTAGCCACAACTATTTATTTCTTGCTTTTCCAAGAAATAAGAGAACTGCAACAAATATTGCAAAGCCCGAAGTAGACTTCCTATCCTTAGGACATCCTGCATAGTCAACATCGGCACACACATATACATAGAGAGTTACTCCTTTCCCGAAAAATAATCCTGTACCTGGAGAAGATTTTAGATATCTCAATATCATGCATATAGCGTCCATATGTACTTGCCGAGGCCATGGCCTCAATTTCAACGAAATTCGGTCGAATATCGATATCCTGTCGAAATCGAAATTCGACCAAAATATCCAAAATATGGGGGCCCTGGTACAAAAAATGATTGAAATTTCTGTCGAAATTCGACCGAAATTCTGTTTCGGTCAGTCACCGAAATGGTGACCGAAACTGATATTTAGGGCCTTGGCCGAGGTTGTTCCATGAACTGACTCACTCGACTCACTACAAAAGAGATATCTGGTCTAGTAATAGTAACATAAAGGAGCTTTCCCACCATCTCTCTATATGTCCTCTTATCAACCTCATATGTATCATCATCGTATAACTTCATGCTATGATCCATAGGAGTAGTAGAGGGTCGACACCCAACCATGCTCGTCTCAACAAGCATGCCTGTAACATATTTTCTTTGAGTCATCATAAGATCTCGCGCATTCCTAGCAAATTCCAGCCCTAAGAAATACCTTAGGTCGCCCAGATCCTTAGTAACAAACTGGCGACCTAGGAATTCTTTTGCCATCTTTATCTCCTGTATATCATCTCCTACAACAAGGATGTCATCAACATAGAGCATTATGACAACAGTACCTCTTGGTGTCCTCTGCACAAAGAGAAAATGGCCTACATTAGACCTCTTGGACACTTGCTTCTCAATCAGATCCGAGAACTTTTGAAACTACACCCTTGGACTTTGCTTAAGGCCATATATTGCCTTATGGAGTCTACAAACCTGCCGACACTCCCCCTCAACAGCAAACCCGGAGGCTACTGCATGTAAACTTCCTCCTGTAGATCTCCATACAGAAATGCATTTTTAACATCTAATTGAAACAAAGTCCAATCACGTATCGATGCTACAGAAAGTAGGATACATGACGTAGAGTGACAATCCACTGGAGAAAACGTGTCCAAGTAATCCACGTCGTAGGTCTGAGTAAAGCCTCGTGCCTCTAATCTTACCTTGTAGTGATCAAGGCTGCCATTTGCATGATATTTAACCGTAAACACCCATTCGCAACTGACCACATACGCCCCAAGAGGAGCAGACACCAAACTCCATGTACCACGTGACTGCAACGCAGTCATTTCCTCCTTCATAGCCAAATGCCAGCAACTATCCTTCAATGCCTCCTCATAATTGCGTGGGATTGCCACGGTAGATAGAGCCACTGCAGATCTTTGAGATTCCCCTGTTAAACGATGAAAGGAGACCCGAGAAGAAAGAGGGTAGGAAGCACAAGACCGCTACTGCTTACGAACTGCAATAGGTATATCCAGGTCATTGGGAACCTCCTTCATCTGTGGGCTATTCTCTTGTAATGATTTCTGCATAGATATATGTCCAGACCCATTGTTAGAAATCATGTTATCAAAACAAACCTGGGGCATACTGGATGGCGGACGCTGTCCATGAGCAAAAGCATTTCGATGGGTATAGAATTTAAGTAATGGTGGAACAATGGGCACATGCGACTGGGTAGTAGGAGAGGATGGAGGAGGCGGTGGTGGTGGAGATGGTGGCAGTGGAGGATCCACAGACATAGGAGGAGGTGGTGAATGACTCATAGGAGGGGATGGCATGTAAACCTCATCATCTGAGTTTGATGCACCGAACCTGTTACATTTAGGAGAGAAATACATCACATGCTCAAAAAGGTGACATCAACACTGATATAGTATTTTCTGCGCAAGAACTATAACAACGATATCCCTTATGGGTCATGGAGTATCCAACAAACACACATTTGACAGCCTTAGGAGAGAGCTTGTCAAAGACCTGGAACAACTGGTGAACAAACGCAACAGAGCCAAACACACGAGGAGTGGGTGAGAATAACTCCTTCTCAGGGAAAGCTATAGATAAAGGAATTTTCTCACCCAAGACAAATGATGGCATGCGATTCACCAAATAACTTGCTGTAAGGATCGCATCACCCCAAAAGGAAATGTGGGGTACGACTCTGAATGAGAAGAGTCCGAGTAACATCGAGAATATGACGCTGCTTTCTCTCAGGAATACCATTTTGCTAAGAAGTGTAAGCACAAGATGTTTGATGAATAATCCCACGAGATGAAAGAAAATGAGATAGAACATGAGTACAGAATTCTAAAGCATTATCAGTTCGCACAAATTTCACAAAGGTAGAGAAAACATGCTGCATTTCATTAATAATAGTTTTGATCACATCCCCTGCTTCAGGCTTATTTTTCAAAAGAAATACCCATGATAGCCGAGAAAAATCATGCACAGCCACAAGATAAAACATGTGTCCCTGGTGTTCAGGAACACGACTTGGACCCCAAATTTCAATATGAAATAACTCAAAAAGAGAGTTATTGCTTCGACTCTGACGACTAGGAAATGCAGACCGATGTTGCTTTCCCAACTGACATGCCTCGTACTGGAAGGAAGGCCCTGGAGGAATCTGCGGCAACATGTGACACATCTTCTGAAGGAGATGACTAAACTGAAGGTGCCAAGTGAATGGAGAGATTGGTCCAAACGAATGAGAGGATACACCCGCATAGGGAGTCCAAACCAGATGATAGAGGCCACCCTGCTCACGACCACACCCAATCACTATGACCGTAGTGTCCTGAAAAACAAGAGATGATGGATAAAAAATAGCTCGGCAGTGCAAATCCTTTGTAATCTGACTAATAGAAAGCAAATTCATAGAGAAATCAGGAGCATGTAGCACATTCTGCAAACATATCGAGGGCATCAAAGTGATCTCCCCCTGTCCTGTGATTGGGAAATGGGTCCTGTCGGTAATCACAAATGTTCTCCCTGAGAGAACCTGTCTATAGGATGCAAACTGTTGTCTGTCTCCACATAAATGATGTGTCGCCTCAGAGTCCATAATCCACCCTGTAATCTCATATCCATGACAAGATGTGAAAGCGTAAGTACGACATGAGGCATTAGCTGTAGAAGAGGTATTGGCAGAAGCAGAAGCTGCCATATCCGAGTGGCCTATTAGAGATGGTGAAGCAGAAGGAGGCATAATATCCCTTAGTCTGACCACGAGGTCATCAAACCATTGAGCTGAGGTCAAGGTTCAGGAAAGCGATATGCGTATGCGTTCGGACAGGTCACTGAATAGCAATTAAGCGGTATACGGGGGCATATGCGGGGTCTATGCGGTTTACGCAGTTTCCTATTTTTTATTTAAAAATAAATAAATATCTACAAAAGTGACTACAAATAAACTGAATTTATGAATAAATGTGGTGCAACAGAAGATCTAAGAAAAATGATTTCCACGTAGGGCTCAAAATAGTACAACTAAATATCAAAATTATCAAAGATAGTATTACATAATCTTTAATATATAGAATCAAAATAATACAAGATTTGGATCTTAAGATTCGGATTCGATTACCCAACTGGACCTTAAGCGGACGCACGGAGCGCATATGCGCCCACACAGCCTGCATATGCCGGTCATATATGCGCAAATGGCGCATAAAGCGGGGTTTCAGGTAATCGGTGCGCTAAGGAGGCCGCTTAGGCATATGCGGCCGCAGATGCGGCCACACAGACCGCTTTCATGAACAGAGGCTGAGGTAGGAACTGCTGGAGACTCAACCTGTTCCGCTACTCGGGCCTATGTAGGAAAACCATGCTTGGAATAGCATGTATCCTCTGAATGGCCAAGACGATGACAAAACGTGCAGGGCTGACGGATTCGACCCCCTCTATCATGAGGTCCACATCCACGGAAAGTAGGCGAGCCTCCTCTACCTGGGGAGGCTGCCATTGCTGAAGAAGTCTCGCTACTAGTAGTGGACGGAACAATAATCCTATTAAGCCTTATGAAAGGGAGCGAGCAACATCATATTCAGGATCAAGAGCAACTAGGAATACACCAACCATGGTAGGATTTCTATAGATCTTTTGCTACTCATATCCATGACAAGATGTGAAAGCGTAAGTACGACATGAGGCATTAGCTGTAGAAGAGGTATCGGCAGAAGCAGAAGCTGCCATATCCGAGTGGCCTATTAGAGATGGTGAAGCAGAAGGAGGCATAATATCCCTTAGTCTGGCCACGAGGTCATCAAACCATTGAGCTGAGGTAGGAACTGCTGGAGACTCAACCTGTTCCGCTACTCGGGCCTATGTAGGAAAACCATGCTTGGAATAGCATGTATCCTCTGAATGGCCAAGACGATGACAAAACGTGCAGGGCTGACGGATTCGACCCCCTCTATCATGAGGTCCACATCCACGGAAAGTAGGCGAGCCTCCTCTACCTGGGGAGGCTGCCATTGCTGAAGAAGTCTCGCTACTAGTAGTGGACGGAACAATAATCCTATTAAGCCTTATGAAAGGGAGCGAGCAACATCATATTCAGGATCAAGAGCAACTAGGAATACACCAACCATGGTAGGATTTCTATAGATCTTTTGCTACTCAGGGGTGGCTGTGAGAGGCATGAAGCTGTGTAGCTTCTCAAACATCCCTCTCAAGGATGTATACAACGAATGCAGGGACCGTCCATTCTGCTTGACAGTGAATATATCATGTTATAGTTGGAGGATCTTCGTCTCATTCCTCGTATGAGAATATGTTGTTGCGAGGATATCACACATCGCCTTAGCAGTAGGCTGATGCAACACGTCATTAGCGATCTCTATTGTCAATGTACCAAAGAGCCAAACTTTTGCATAGACATCGTCCGCCTCCCATGAGGCGTTTACCCCCGTCTTCTCAACCGACTCCTCCTCGGTAAAAATATGTTTCTTACCATTTGACTTCATAAGGCTCATGAACTGCATAGCATGGAGCTCATAATTTGTCTCGTCCATTTTGACAATAGATGCTGGACCTCTGAAAGCGCATGTGGCAGGTACATCAACTTTATTCTCAAACATATCACCGGAGGTACAAGACTAGGGTTGTGAAGACCAAAGGGTGAATGTCTACACAAACATATGTGGATTTGAATGCATGTGTAGACTTATGCACCCAAATCCATCAACCAAACGAGGGGACCGATGCCAGTGTACTGGGAACGACGCGCATGCAGGTGATGCGTGGGGGCTGCGCAAAGGCGGCGCATGGGTGGCGTGCGGGGGTGGCGCGTGGGGTGGAAGGTGGGATTAGATTTCGGATACCCGAGCTCCAGTCTAGGACTGCCGCTCTGATACCATGTTGGGGAAAATAATAAATGCATTTTTTGGGAACCCTAAGCTCTTATATGGAGGAGAGACCTATGGGTAAATTTCAAAAATAGACATAAAGAAATAAAATAACCAAAAAGGTACATAGGGACATAGAAATATCTCTCCAGTATAATTAAAAAAGAGTTTGTTTGTGATATTTTTTATCGGATATTTAAAGGCTTGTGTTTTATTTATTTTAAAATGTACGGCGGGCTATATTTGTAATTTTATGGAGTTGGTTGCATTAGATAGAGACTGTCAAGATGGATCTTACACTACAATCTATATGTGACACCCCGCGATAATACCGCATCAGATATCCTGAGGAATCATGACAAATGTAATGGATGTCTGTCACTTGTTGACTTGGGTTTAAATATTATGGGCAGTTGTCAGTATAGATTCATTTGGGTTCAAACCCGATAAGTTAGGGTCAGTCTTCTTCAATGACGGTTCAGATCCAAGGCCTTAAATATTGATTCGCCAACATATCGGTGACCTGGCGAAATCGACATATATGTGACATGTCACGGATATTTCTCCGAAATCAGCCTCAAGGTAGTGAAAATGAAAAGAAGGAAGCCCGAAATTCTCAATGTCGGTGTTGATTTTGCCAACTTGGTGAAATCTAGTCATTGGGAAAATTCGCCGATTACACCTTATCTCTTCCTTTTCAGTCGAAATGACTTCTATTACTGCAAGATATATTAGTCATTAAAATGATTTTCTATACTGCATGATTTACTACTCAGCTCTGCATCCTGTTCTTGTTTTATATCTTTCTTCAGTACTTCCATTGCTCACCCCCACAGCACCTGTCATGGTATGAATGTCTTTGTGTGATGCATTTCGAGATCCTTTATCTGCTTTTGTGATTTTGCCATATTGCAATCACTTTTTTAGAATTGCCATTATAATTTCATGTGTACACACCACACACTAACATGTCTTGTGTCTAAACTTTATTTCAATTTCAGAGTGTGAAACCCAGTTTATTTTCTATGATTCAACCAACCAACCAGACTTCTACAAGTTCTGGTTTACCAACAGGGCAGAGCGTTCCTCAGCATTTGCCTGTTCCCCACTATTCTCAACCATCTCTTCCTTTTGGGCCCTTTACCAACATGATCAGCTACCCTTTTCTTCCTCCCAGTTACACTTATCTGCCTTCTGCTGCATTTCAACAAGCTTATACCGGCAGCAATGCATATCATCAATCGCCTGCAGCTGTTCATAGTGCGGGCATCAAGTATGCATTACCGCAGTATAAAAACAGTGCATCTGTGAGCAGCTTACCAGAATCTGCAATCATGCAATCTAGCTATGGTGGATTTGGAAGTTCTGCTAACATACCTGGAAGCTTCATGCTTAATCCACAGACTGTCTCGGCGAGCACGACCCTGGGATACAACGACACTTTGTCATCTCATCAATTTAAAGATGGAAACCATTATAGCTCCCTCCAACAGGTAAACATTGCCATTTAGTTTTGTCTAAGCACCCACCTTTTGCAACTATTTATAAATATTTTATTCCATATTAGGGTGAAAATTCTGCCTTGTGGCTCCAACAAGCGGCCGCCAGTTCAAGAACGATACCTTCATTGCCGACAAATGCTTTTTACAATCTTCAGGGACAGAGTCAGCACAGTGGTTATCGGCAATCACAACAGCAGCAACAGCAGCAATCACAGTATGGAACTCCTGCATTTTCAAACTTCTATTCTCATGCAGGGCCCTCTCAAGAACACCCACAAAATCCAAATTCTGGGAATTTGAATCGGTCACAGGGCATTCCATCACAGTCTTCTCATCAGCTTTGGCAAAGCAATTACTAATTTCCTTCCACTCGCCTTACTCAACAGGCCGTCTTGGGGCCGTGGCAGGTAGAGCACATGCCGTGCTTCAATCATCAGCCAACCCTGGCCCGCAATGAAGATCTATTAGTGATGCCATTAGTGTAATTGTAGGCCTGCCTGCCATCCAGTCCCATGCCCTGCCCCTTCGGTGTGTGAGTAGTAGTTTCTGGAATGTGTTCGACTTAAAGTGAATGTGTGGGACTCATTGTGGTATATTGCAGTCGTTATTCGTCCAATATCGGAACCCAAACCGCTATTATTAACTCATCTAACAAGAGCAGTTTTCTTTGCCCCTTGTAGACTAAGCATCGGTTTAACTTAAGGCATCTTTTCCTTTTTGCCTTTGTTTTAAATGGTCTACTGCAAAAAGCAAATGTAGCAACAGTCCGAGCTGTGATGTTGGTGAATGTGGACTTTATTCATTTTCGTAACCATATTTTTATTACATTCTCTGGTATTGAGGTTTGTGATACCCTGCTTGATACGATTTTATATTATCTTGTGGCAGACTTATTTTGCTTGTATTTTTTTATGATGAATTTGTGCAGTGTTTGAAATCATCTCCATTCCTGGAGTTGCAATCTTAGCTCCAAGATTTGATTTTTGTGGTATTTCTATGTAGTTCACGGGATTCAGTAAATATTGTTCTTAGTTTAGCAGCAGCTGGTTGAAGTGTAGCAACTTTTAATTATCTTACTAAATAAATGTATGGGACCGTGGTGCGCAATTGAACATCCCAAAGTTATAGCTTTTAATTTTGGGGGTGAGACTACCATCTAGGGGGACTATTTTTCAATTGCACTTTGAAATGGTGTTAGCTCTCGCTTGTGTGCTTATCTTTTTTGGGAAAATCGCAAATTGTGTTACTTTTTTTTATTTTGTAAATAATGCACCATAAAATGGAAATGGACAAAAAGGCTGCCCAAGCATTACAGCGTTGTTACTGAACAAATGTATTAAAAATGTTGTTTAAGTGACATCTTATATAATGTTGGAGATAACCATTAGTGCTTCACTATGGTTATCATTGATCCGTAGAGAATTGCCTTCTTGCTGGATTTGCCAAACAGCAATCGCAATGGTCACTCGAATTTGTTAACCAATATTTTGGATAGTTGCCGATGAGGCTTTAATCCATGGTATTAAACCAGAAAGATAGCGAGAGGGCCCCACTAGAAGAGAGAATGGTAGACACCCCCCCCAAAAAAAAAACATACCAGTCAAAATTCCATGGTAATAAATCAGAAAGATGCCATGGTATGCTTTAAAACGATTAATCATTAATTTAAGCATGATATGGAAAGTCATATGATGACGTTCATAATCTCTTATCATTATGGAGAGCTTCGTTGTCCTGAATTGTTTTTTGGAGATGCTTATGCGAAGTCATGAATTTGGATCGACCTCTTCGTTTCTCAAAAGAGACGAGCCATATACGTAGTGTGTATGTGTAGTGTTCCCAATATTGTTTCTCGTATTATTGAAGTTGTATTGGATTGTGGATAGCACATCGTTTATGATCATTGATGGTTGATTTAATTAACAAAATGCTAACACTATCCATTTGTTGGGCATGGGTGTTAAAGACTGAAACATGAATGCAAGTTGGACTTGCAATGTGGTAAGAGTTCTGGTTTCTTTCATTGTGGTTGCCTTTTCTCATATTATTTGGGTGCAATGAAAGTGAAAAGGAGACAAAGATCTAGTTTGAGGTTTCGGCTAAGCATACCTCGTGCTTTGAAAGTAAATAAGTGAAAGGCTTTCAAAGTACAAAAATGTGCGAAGTTCTTGATTTAAAATAATTCACCTAAAAAGATTCACTAAAAGTTCCAACCTTTAGTTTCAGATGAAATATTTTAACCCACTCAATACTCGAAGTTAATTAGTTGATAGTGCCAAATTATCCGGATTGAATCCATAATTTAGCACTTGTATTTGCAGCAGATTGTATATGTGCTCTCATCTGTGAAGTATGAGAACCCTAAGGCAGAGGATGTTCGTCATTTCAATAATTGCGGGACAAGGATCATCTTATTGCTTGTTGCTATATTCTTGAATTGTTGTCTAATGTGCATCAGAAGCTACATATAGACATTGCATGTGCTCAGGACATCCTCCTGAATCTAAAGGAGATATTGGGAGACGTGAACCATACACTTTTTACATTAAAGTCCTCTAAGGACATTATGAAGAAAGAATATCCTTCTGGCAATGCAATGGTTGCATAAATTAAGGGGAAGCACGACAGGAAACATTGATCTTAGAAAGGTTCAGTCCAAAAGAAGAAGAAAATCTCAATCTATTGGCCAATTTTCTAAAGCTTACATATATCTGACATCCAAGAAGACGAATGTCTGCCACCACTACAATAGGCCGAGGTACTGGAAATGTCATTTCCAGAATACATGTAGTCCTTTAAAAAGCCAAAGGAATAACTATAGCAAATAGAACATTTGTTTTCATCAATAAAACCAACTTACTTGTAGGACGAGAAGGAAGTTGAATTGTTTATTCTGGTGCTTTTGTTCGCATATGCAATTTAATGTATATGTTTCAGGAAATTAGAAATATTTATGATGGGGGATAGTCATCAGATGGAATCTGATGCAACTATTGCATTGATCGTCATTGGAATATGAAGACTATCATTATCTAGTGGAAGAGTTTTATTTATTAGAGAATGTCTCTATGTTCCAGATATTAAAAGGAACTTATTATCTGTATCTAAGTTAGTCAGACATGTATATACTTTTCTATTCTGTGATGAACTTATCATAAGTCATCATGGTAATTTTATATCGAATGTTTTTTTTCACTCCTAATAGACTCTATGAATTGAATCATTCATGAATGTTGATACCACTAATAATGATAATTAAACAACGAAAAGATCAATAGAGGATGGAGATCATTTGACGATGGTATGGCATCAAATACTTGTATACGAGTCTGTTGATAGGATCAAGAGACCGGTAAAAGATGGATCTTTGGATTTTCTGAAAGTCCAAGATTTACCAACCTGTGAGCATTGTATTCGTAAAATGTCCAAGTCACCCTTCTCTAAGAAAGGTATAAGATGCAAAGGTATACTCGATCTGATACATACCAACGTATGTGGTCTATTTTGTATCGTAACTCGTAATGGACATTAATATTACGTGACATTCATTGATGATCATTCACGGTACGATTTTGTCTTCCTATCACGTCACAAACCTGAAACCTTTAAAAGTTTACAGAATTCACGGTTTGGAATCAAACATGAAGGAAGATTAAAGGAATTAAATTTAACAAAGATGGAGAATAACTCTCATATGAATTCAACGAATACCTTAAAGTGAGAGGAATCATTTCCAATATCACTCCTCCAGTTACTCCTTAACTCAATAGAATTGTAGAGAGACTCAACAGAACCATGTTGCACATGGTGAGATTAATGATAAGTAAACCAAACTTACCTCTTAATTTCTAGAGATATGCAATAGAAACTGAAACTTATGTTCTTAACAAGATTTCAAAAATTTGTGCCTAAATCCCCTCATAAACTTTGGTTAGAAACCAAGCCAGGTGTATGACACTTAAGAGTTTATGCTTACCATGCTAAAAAATGTGGATGTAAGCAAGTTGAAATTTTTCACAAAAGAGGGATAATTTATTGGGTATATAAAGAATGGTATTGGATACTTAAAATCCCTCATGAACTTTGGTTTGAAATCGAGCCAAAGTGAATGATACTTAAGAATTTAGGGTTGTTTCGTTCATGCTAAAAGCATGGATGCAAGTAAGTTGAAATTTTGCACCAGAGAGTGCTACTTTATTTATATGTAAAGAATAGTATTGGATACCTAATTTATGCTTGAGACTCAAAAAGTATTTGTCTCTAGAGATGCCAAATGTCTATAGGATGAATTCCTCAAGAGTCAGGATAACAATGAAGTCAAAGAACTAATTGAGTCTATTGAGAGCGATGAAGTTCCTATAACAAAAACTGAAGAGATAATTGGAGATGACACACGTATGCCTCTTATAAAGAGTTCCAGATGGCAAAACCACCTGTGAGGTATGGATTGCATGTATGAGAAGAGTCTAGTGATGATCAGGCTTCGTATAGTGAAACATTAGAGAATCATGACACTGATAGATGGATGCTAGTAATGAAGTTTGAAGTAGAGTCCATGAACAAGAATGGTGTATGGACCCTCAAGATCAACCTAAAGGGGTTAAAATCAATGTGTGTAAATGGATCTTCAAGAAAAAGAGGGGACCCGATGGGAAGGTAGAGATCTTCAAGACACAACTCATAGCCAAGGGCTACACACAAAGAGAAGGCATTGGTTACAATGAGACATTTTCTTATGCTGTTATTCTCCAACTAATCAGGATATTGCTAGCTATAGTTGCATACTTTGACTACAACATCTAGCAAATGGATGCCAATACCGCATTCCTCAATGGACAACTCGACGATGATATCTATATGGAGTAACTCCAGGGCTTTATAGTTGATGAAGGCATGGTGTGCAAGGTGAAGAAATCTAGTTATTGACTTCAACAATCTTCTTGTAGTTGGAACATTTGATTTCATAAAGAGTTATGATTTTGTAAAGAACCAAAATGAGGCATGTATATACAAGAAGCTTAGTGGGAGCCACATTGTGTTCATTGTTCTTTAGGTAGATGGCATCCTCATCATTTGGACTGATATTGAGATGATGACCAGTGTTAAGAATTGGTTGTCATGTACCTTTGAAATGAAATGGCACCTCGAAGTGTTGAGGATAAGAAGGTTGTAGCCAAATTCCTAGCCTTAGGAAGCCTAATGTATGTCAGATGTGTACAAGGCCAGATATCAGCCATGCATAATGAGTGGTAAGTCATTACCAATATGGAGAAAAATGTTAGAGTGTATTGAAACACATGTTCAAGTACTTAAGAAAACTCAAGACCACATCTTGGTTTATGGAGATAATGATCTTCATGTCTTATGCTACACAAATTAGACTTCCAATCCGATATGGATAATAGGAAGTCAACCTCGAGGTTCATATTATTATTAGAAGGTAGTGCTTTGAGATAAGTAGAGTAAAAAGAGGACACTATGGTAGTATCAACAAAGTCGAGTATTGACTGCATAAGATATAGCAACTGCATTGGATGCAACAACTGTTTCCACAGATATGCAAGTTTGTAACAAGATTGGGCATATCCTATGTGACAACATGATTAATCATCTAGCCAGACTATTTGACTAAATAATCAAATGATTACCATATGAGTATGGGTTTGAGAGTTGTAAATGAATGGTGCTAAGGGCTAGTTGGAACTGTTGGACTTATAAGTCCTCAACGATTCATTAATGCAATAAAAGTTATTGTGTTGTATTATTTCATCATCTAAATTTAGTGTTTATGTTTGCGCTTAATGAAAGGTTTCTTAGTACAATTAGGGTTATCTACCATGGCTATCTTGATATCATATAACTGTCGATCTAAAAAGTTAGATCATAGAGGTTGATGCAGAAATAAAGAGTTAGATCGAGGATACAACATGCATCATGAAGTGATATTCAAGAATGACCTCCAGTCTGAGAAAGAGATAGAAATCTTCTCAAAAGATTGATTTTTGACTTACCTCTTGATGCAAGTCCTCTACATAGAAATAGAGATTTGGAGGCATCAAATTAGTCAAGTCAAAGTGTTGATCATAAGTTGATATGTCGACCAAAAGTCAAAATATTGGTCAAAACTCAATTGTTGATGAAAGAGTTTAGATTGACTCTAAGTCAAAGTATTGACTTGACAAGATCGGGATACTAAATAGCGGAATCATATACTATCACAAACATGCACACATTTATGACCATAGATAGATATATGTCTCAGTGTACACGTATGAACATTTAGAAGACCATTTGGTTAATGACCTAAACAAGGTCTAGACACCGACAAACTGGTGTGCACATGAGGAAATATGAGATATATGATCTCTTGAAGGAATCATACATGTTCATATTCTATGAATCGAGAAACAGATCTCACCCATGAGAGATTGGGATTATACCGAGTTTAATGCATGGTCATCTGAACCCATTTCTACTGTCGATTTCTCGATCCAAATCTTGGAAATATAAAAGGTTGGAATGGATCCAAATGATTTGGACATCCAAAAAATATTCAATTGAAAATGCTCAAAGTGGTTTATACCATGAAGATGGATGGATAAGTTTTCATGTCACTATACATGGATAATATAATCTCTATGATATTTTCTCCAAGTGTCCTCGATTGCCGATCGTGAGTCTTAATTAGATTATGACTCGCACATTAAGATACTAATATTAAGATAATATTTGTTGTTATCTTGGATATAGGAATATGTAGATATGATTCACATGTTGTCTATTATTTAATAAGAATATGACTTCATAATAATTAATATTTATATGTATATGATTCATATGCATATATTCAAGA
Source organism: Ottelia alismoides (assembly GCA_037367405.1). Taxonomy (NCBI): domain Eukaryota; kingdom Viridiplantae; phylum Streptophyta; class Magnoliopsida; order Alismatales; family Hydrocharitaceae; genus Ottelia; species Ottelia alismoides. The sequence goes on from JAZKJV010003762.1 coordinate 23,653, forward strand.
TATGATATTAAATGTGAATCTGATTTACATTTAGTTTTGGACTAATGCATTGGATTCATTTATGAGATGATGATTCTATACTCCCAATATTGGAATTTATAATTTAATTAATCAAGAGATAATTAAATTAAAAACCAATTCTTCAAAGAATTAGAAATAAGAGAACCAACATGGTTGGTCCACCATGGACTCCGATAACGTTGGTTAGACATCAATTTGTTGGTCTCTTTCCTTATTGGTTAAGGACTTTATTATTTAGTTTTTATTTCATTTACGATGTTGACAAATAAGTTGACAACTTAATGAAAGATTGGGAATCCATTATGGACATCAAAATAGAAATCAAGAGACCATGTTGTGGCCATCCCCGTTAAGAGTTGGACTCTTGAAGGCGTCTACACCATGTATATAAAGAGAGGCATAGCCTCTCTTTCTCTACATGAGTTCAATCCTATGGGAAAGCCACTCTTGTCTTGAAGAGAATAAATTAGAGAAGACTCTTATTGGTCGTCCCCATTAATGAGCCACTGACCGTCTTAATAAATTTTGTCTTGTTGTAATACAATAGATTAACAACTAATCAGAATCAGGCTATCAGTCTCTATGAAAAGGGCTCGGTTTAATTTAACCTGGATAAGTACAAAGTTGAACACGGGGACACGATATGTTAGTTTATTTAATTTTAGACAAAATACCTAGGTTAAGTTAATTAGAGTGCTATTTAGATCAGTATGCACAACAATAATCAAGGATAATTTTTATGGTATTTTTATGAAAGTTAAATAAGTGACACATAATGCTACAGAATGAGATACTAGTGCAACACAAATTCACAAAAAAATAATAATTTAAAAGGTTATCTAAGCTCATGATCTAGTTTTTAATTAAAGAAATCCAATTAATGAAATCACATCTAAAAAAATTAAAATGCATGTCTAAATCCAACTAGATTGATTAATATCCTTATTTGATTTAGCAAAAATTTACTTAATGAACCTTCATGAATCAATAAAGTAGGCGATGTATAAGTAAAAAAATAATGTCCCCCCATTCAATTATAATAATATGGTTCAAAAAAATCAAATAGATCAATCAACAAAGATGATAATAACTCATGATCATTAATTCAGTTAAGTAAAGTAAGCATCTTTTTTTATTTTTAAAATAATACATATCGATCAAGTCAGATACTCACAAATGACATCAAAGAGATTTCAATGCATTTTAAAATGAGATAAATTTCACTTAATTTGGATTTATAGAACTCAAGATATTCAAGGAAAATTGTAAGAACTTAAATGCAACAAAAACTTAATTAAAACAACATAAAATGTCGCACAAATGTCCAAAAGGGACTTAAATGCACTATTAAAACCCATTGGGGCCTTATCTGTAAATTAACCTCATGCGGGGGTATTTCTATAAATATGAAGACACGGTGAGGTGTGGGCACAAATACCTTGAGGAGACACGTGTTGGGCACATGCTTCTCTAGCTTGGTGCAACGTGGAGGTTCGGTCCTACATGGAAGGCATGCTTTGGTTGCTGCTTTGGACCCACCAAGGATGGAGCTGTGGATGAGAGGTTCGGCATAAGATGTTGACCATCAAATCAAGGGGATCTAACTGCTACTGCTCTATGATGCCTCCTCCACCTGCGACGACTATGAGGAGGGTCTTGGATGAACTCCATGCACCTCCCTCTACTGCCTTCCTCCCCAATCAAGGGTCGGGGAAGACACCTGATGCTCTGGTGAAGAAGATGGAGCATCGATGAGACAAATAAAACTCCCGGAATGCTTGGTCGGTGAAGACTCGTAGAAGGTGGAGGCTGAGATCGGAGGCCTTTTGATTTTCCGACCAATCAAGAATTTATGGGTACCTGCATGGTTAGGTCTTATAGTCGAAGCACTATAAAGGATTTTGGAGTTGGAATGGGGTGAATGGAGCACAATCTGAGACGAGAGAATGAAGCCCTAAGGACATCTTTACCTTTGCAAGGCGAGGAATGGATCGAGTCGGAGAGGCTTTGGAGAAGAAGAGGAGGTGATCGAAGTGATCCACGAGGACGAGGGTGATATGGAAAAGGTGCATGAGTGCTCAAATGGAGAAGATGGCGTGGGATTTATTGTGAAATAAATGAAGAAATCAGAAGTGTACGATACTGAGATATTACTTGGAGAATGAAGAAGAACACTAAGGTGGTCGAGATGGTTCGAGGGCCTGGGGATGAGGTCTGGCACAACCTATGATCTTTGCTCAACATGCCGGTGACACACGGAGCTTGAGCAACTCCATGATGCTGCGGCATGGCTAATTTTGTCGCGGATCTCGCCAGAGTCTTACTCTTTTGTTGTTTGTCCTAACTCTCACTAGCTCAAGGTAGAGAGGACGTTTGGAGAAGACTCATACATGAGGCAGATCTTTGTGACAGTTGGCCGAAGAGGAGATTTTGTATGGAGACAGAGTTGGTTCCCATTGGTGGTTTCAACCACCTGGAAGTTGGCGGAGGTTGAAGGAGGTTGAAGTTGAGGACATAGATGTGAATGAGGGGAGTATGTGTAACACAATAGTACCCAATTCATGGCTTGAAACCATGTGGATCGGTCGAAGAAATATGGTGAAAGGAAGTCGACGAAGGGTCGCAACCCTTGGGGGCTCAACCTTCGGAGGTTGAAGGCATACCACAAGTTTGGACACGATCAGAATTATGAGCACCACTTAATCAAATGATCAAGCATTTGTGGAAGAGGCGAGAATGAGTCGACCTAAACCATCTGATCTTTTGATCAGATAGCCCGCAAAAGAGGTGGCCGGGTGTAAAGGGCCAGGTTACGTGGCACAGCCAGATGCAGCTACGTGACCCAATAGGAAAATTAAAAGAACATGTTAACTCTTGTAAAATAAAAATAATATAGTAAATGGTGTCAAATTTAAAAATGTTTAACATAAAAGTTGTGTATATTTTCAAGATCTACAACTTTCATGTATAACTCAAAATCGAAATTCATCATATATACATAAATAATATTTTTGTAAATATTTTAAATTGATAAAAATACTTGTTTTAATTCTTTTGTTATTTTTTATTATTTTTATATAATGAATAATGTACATAAATTATATACAATATTATGCTAATTTTTATTTGGTTTCTGATAATAAGAAACATAGAAATCAAAGGAACTTTACACAAAAATATTTGATACTTATTTATGTGCACTAATTAGTCTTATTCAATTAAAAGATGGTAATTCTTAAATATTATTAATTAATTCTTAAATGAATTAGTTAGTTTAAGATAGAGAGATAAATAATAGAAATCAAGATGATGAATATGGTATTCATCACCATCCTATACTTAAGATTTGCCCGTCCTCGAGAAAACTAAGAATGCATAACTTAGTTGAATCTCCGACTATGCATGTGATGTACAACACTTGGCTTTCAAGACACAAATTTCATGCGACTCTCACACTATACGTTTAACCAAGTCTTAGTCAAAAGGAACTCAACTTCCCTAATTATAAGACTCTCTGTATAAATATAATTATAAGAATTATGACATTTAGTGTGGAGTACATGTACAAGGGTAGAGTCAAAGCTTTGTTTGAGGTTTCAGTCTAAAAGATCTTCCTCAGGGTCCAACCCTCAACTCTAAGGAATAAATAAAGTCTCACTTTATTCCAACATCTCTTTAATTATCATACTGTAAAATGTCAGATGGAATGTCTTAATATGGAGGACATATGTTTGCGTAATTTCTTTTCTCCTCACATAGAATAGTGATATCTCGAGTGCCTTATTAATACATGCATGTATTTTTCATATGTTAATCAGTATATCCGTCAAAAATGCTTAGTCGTCTGCATTAGTTCTTCTGGGATGCACCGGGGTGTGTCTCTTTGAGTATCTACCATACCTTCACCACCCAGATTTGTATCGCTAATGATATAGAGCCCTTTTATCATGCATGCCCAACTCATATGGCCTAATTGATTTGGTCTAAGTGGATACTTTGAAAAGGTTGGGAGCTCTCACCATTGATATAATCTCTTTGAATTTTTTATGAACTTTCTTTTCTATATTTTCCTTTTCTTTCTTTTCATTTTGACTAGCTCCACTACTTTTACCAAGTTGACGCATACTTATCAACAATTTTAATGGTTTTGCTCATGCTGGCACTTAGGTTTAAATCAAGATAATACCAGAACCTTGTTCTTATACTGACTAAGTTGCTGACACTCAGGTTTCATGAAGCAATCCTCGATCTTATCCCATCCTCGAGCATCATTAAATCAGATCCAAGCTCAAACCTCTCGTCCTAGTTCCTCATGCGAAATAACGACTCATCACAAAGTCTATGCAATCATGCAAGTAAAGTATTGGTCATACTTTTTTGATAATATAGATTATGCATACAATATAATATGTATACCTTAATGATTAAGAATGGTCAACTCTGAGTTAAGTGTCACTATAAACCAAGTATTATGTACTACACAATCTTGTGTGATGTGGAAGTGTCAGGGATAAAACCACTTACTAATTAACATTTTTATATTTTTTATTATATAAATATTTTTTCAAATAAATTTGCAAGTATATACAAAAACAATGTGTCAAAACAACCTATTCTCTTTTTGAAAATAATTTGTGAAACATTTTTACAAAACAACTTCACATAGATATAAAAATTTTCAAAACATTTTACAAATTATTTTACAAAAATCAATTTCAAATTTCAATACACATAACCCATAATAATAAGAAATCATTTTAAAGTACGAGCTATGGATGGAGTATATATTAAATATATACGTAAGCCCCCTATACTTAGCTTGTTTTATGTCCTTATGGCACAAAGTAAAATAAAGAACATATCTCGTACTAATATATAGATGTTGTACTAAGACAGGTACAACCTCCCTAAACTTAGGCTTAAAATTTCCTAAGTGCATGAATGAAGTACACAAGAACAAGGTAACAAATAATAGAAGAGTCAAGTAGAATATACAAACAAGTGCTTGACCCTCCCAGGCTGAAAATAACCTAAGTATGAAGTAGGAATAGAAAAAGAGATGGGACCGAGAGAAGAACTAAAGAAAATAAAGGTTGCACAGAACATGGGTCCAGGTCTCCCCTATGCTTAGGCTTTACATAGCCTAAGTATTGGGTTAGGATGAGAAGAAGAGAGAACCTAAACTCACGAAAAGAATAGAATAATTCAAGTGAGGAAATAGTGTTAGGAAAGAAGAAGGTGTGAATCTTTTAAGACACTAAATCTGCTTTGAGAATCTTCGGATGCAGCTTCATGTAGATCGTTTTGAAATGTCTGCTTGATAACCAGTATGCGTGAAGTCCATCTCTTTAACATGGACTAACCGTTCATTAGATTCTACAAAGTACTTCAATAGTTGTCCATTCACTAGAAAGGATCATGCATTATCTGTAAGATCATATATCTCTACACTTTTATTACTATGCACTTCCTTTACTATGTAGGGGCCCATCCATTTTGACTTTATTTCCCATGGAATACCTTCAAATTCGCGTTGACCAACCATACCTTTTGTCCCGGGTACAAAGTTTTTGCACCTAATGTGCTGGACAAAGTTTTTTGCACCTAATGTATTGATCATGCCATTTCTTAATTTTGTACTTATAAATCACACTGTTGTCATACACATGGTTTATGATCTCAATGAGTTCATTCAAGTTCAAGTCACGTCAAAGCTTCCCTAGGTGACAATTCTAATTTATCGTCTTTATTGCCCATTTTGATTTCAACACTAATTCAGCAGACAAATGACATGTCTTGTCATAAATCATTCTAAAAGGTGAAGTGTCGAGTGGTGTCTTGTAGGCCGTCACGTAGGCCCATAGAACTTGGTCCAAATAGCTGGGACCAACTCTTCCTATCATGATGAGCTAACTTTTGAAGGATACCATTCAATTCTCTGTTCGAAACCTCTACCATGTCGTTCGAGTGTGGGTGGTAAGGACTGGTTACTCTGTGATAAAATCCGTAGTCCTTAGCCAGATCCCGAAAGGTGGACACTATCCTCCTCCTCATGAGATGAACGATAGGAGAAGTCCTACTTCTGAGGGAGCCTATGCTCCATCACATTATGGCATTATTGTATGCCATGTACTGCGTGTACCAATAATGCAAGTTGTTGCGCCACATCTTGGTTAAACTCGAGGCAACATGTTTCTGCAAAGAAAATCCATTTCATTAGTCCTTATTTCAAAACTTAGAGAGAGATGAACGTTATGTCACAGTTGGAAGGTTACTGACATTATCTTGTATTTTGAATACCAATGAAAGTCTAACAATTGTGAGAGAGATTATATTACATGTGCTTTGATACCAATAAAATATCGATCTATCCCATTTATAAGGTCACCCGATAAATCCTCAAGGATCTTCATACTCGACAAATTGTCATATGCACACCATATTCACATTCAAAACATTCAATCGTAGGAGAAATAATGAAAGTAAAGAAAATACAATGAAAATAAAATGCAACATCCATTCTCATTATCATTCCATAATATATACAGAAACCATGTCTACAAGACATATATAACCATAAGTAATTATTATAGCACGTCCATGGAATATGCATATATTAGTCTCTTAGATGTACAACTGAAAAAAAGCAACTAAACAAAAGAACACACCCTTTATGGTGCAGATCTTCGGTAAAGTTTGAAGCCAACCATAGCCGCTACCGCTCTGACTACTCCAAAAAAACCTCTTGGGATAACACAAAAATTGTTATAAGAAAGTACCTAGTAATGGTGAAAACACCAATCACTAATGTAAAAGGAATAAAAATGTGTGCAAGTACTCTCTGGTGTACGCATACACTCACTACAGAACTGGCATGCAAAAAGCATATCTCGACTCATTAGGACATATATCCGACATGTGCAATTAATACTTAAATATTAAATCAACACGACAAATCATCGCAAATTATCCTAGTCTATTCTAGATTGATGAAGGTCCACAACAACGTAGCGCATGATTTAAGGCACCAAACTGTAAAACCATCAAACCATGTACTAGGCACCAGGTAAGAGCCCATGAACCATCTTTATTCATCCTTAGACACAGGAAACCAACCACAATCTTAGAATCATATGGTGTAGGGCACGAGTGAATACATCAAACTATAAAACCATCAAACCATGTACTAGGCGTCGGGTGAGAGTCTCCAAGACATCTCTATTCATATTTAGATCATGAAACTAAGCACAATCTCGTAATCATATATCAGGATTAAATCACCGAACTATCTATATTTTTCTTTGTATACAAGAAATTGATTATCATTCTCCTCATTTAGATGTCAACATCCTAAAACTCCCATCATCTTTCTAGCACTTGGAACACTAATTAGTGTGGCCAAACAATAACCAACGTCTAAGCACTAATGGCATGTATGAAAGCGAAACATAGACTACCAGTCGTGCAACCTGACATGAAACTCCATGGAGTAAACACCGAAATATTTCATCATGGACCACATACTACGTATCACTCAGTCAATGTAACTAACTCCACCTACCCCCGCATCAATGGAAACACATCCTTGTGCAGGTAAGTCCACCTAGGAAAAAGCCGTCCACGGATCTAACGTGCATAAGACAAGTTTCCTAGTATCAAGATCCTCAGAGACTCATTAGGCGTCCCGCCACTGCTCGTAGATAAAATAATTTCATAGGGTATCAAATTGACTTTATCTGATAAATTAAAGATTAGAGAGATTTTGCTATACTAATGATTAGTACAGTTGAAAAATAAACATACCAAGAACAATCGTTATCAAAACATAAATATAAATAAATATTAGAGAGATTTCCCTATAACAATGATTAGTACAACTGAAAAATCAAATATACTAATAATAATTATAATCAAAACATAAATACAATTAAAAGTATTATCAAATCTTATGCATTTTACTCCTGATTTTCTCTATTATCATTTTAACTTATCGTAAGTGTTAATGTGCGTATATTATGAATTTTGTTTTTTATTAATATTCATTTTTTTATAATTTATACATATACATATATATATATATATTTATAGACATGTCAACTTTAATTAAGATGAATAATAATGCGACGAACCTCGGTTACTTTAGATCAAAGAATCGTGGAGGGGTACCTTTTGTAATTTCTAATATATTTAGTAGCATGCATGTAAAAACACCAAATAGAAAGAAGACGATCACGTGTTATCAGAAAAACCCGCCTACAGTCACCTGATGTCACCTTGAACATAACGTGGAAGACTGTTGTTCGAAACCGGCACCGCCGCACGACGGCCACGCGCGCTCTTTCTCGCCTCCGAAATCTCTACTTATTCAAATCTAGTCGGTCCGTTCTTCGGACCAACTCGTCACCCATTCCGCACCACCACGTATGTGAACCCATCTCGGATTCCACTCCAACTTCCAACTGCAGATCCCGAGTTCCCCTCCAACCGCCGCCTCTCCTCCACCCCTCGCTCCCATTTCCCTTAACACAAACCCCAAAACCCTTCTGCCTTCCCTCACCACCGTGCCCACCAGGTGTTCGACGGAATCCCCTCCCGGCGGGATTGGTCCCGAGTAGAGACCAGCGCTTCCGTGTAAGAAGGGGTTGGTAGGTAGGTAGATCACACACACAGTACACACCCGTCGCTCCAGGAGCTCTCCACGCGTGCGCCTCTGTTGCAGTTCAGTTGGACTTGTATCTGTCCGTCCACACCTGAAGATAAGACCATGCCTTCGGGTCCAAAGAAGAGGAAAGCTGCCAAGAAGCGCAACGCAGCAACCATTCCTCCTCGTGGTAAGGTGTCCCACACACACAACTCACAATCCAATACTTTGCTATCGTGTTGCCAGAACTGCTCGGTCGCCTTTCTAGCTGTCTCTACACACTTGGGTCCCTCTTCCTTTTTTCTTTCTTTCTTGGCTCTCTTTACATTTCTGTTCCATTCCAGTTGTTTGCTTGATCATCCATCCCTCTCTGGACTTTAGGAAACGGGAGGGAAAGCAGCGGGGAATTGGCATTGCAGTCGTCACCTGAAGCGAGGAGGATGGAGGATGAACGCACTTCTGAAACGTCGGGAGCTGCAGTTTCCGAGGATGCCGTAGTTGATCCTGATGTGAACAAGGAGGATAAGCGTGAGGGGGAGACCTCTGACTCTTCTGATACTTCTGCTTCTTCCGAGGGCTCTCCAGCTGCCCGGATCAAGGATTTGGCTCCAGAACAGATGGAGGTGCCTGTTGGTCAGGCTGAGGATCCATCTGCAGAACACTCAGAACCTGCAAAAGAAGTGGACGAGTCTGGCGATTTGGGGCCTATGTCTCAGGTTGCTGAAGTTCCTCTGGACGAGCAAACGGAACCGGCAGATATTATCGAGCACCCTGTTGAGAGATTGGCTTCTGAACCTGAAGAGCTAATTTCGTTCGCGGGCAGTACTGTTCCGATCGAGGCGGTTGAAAATTTGAGCTTGACAGAGCCAGCTCCTGGTGATTATAAGGAGAAAGATTTAAGTGTGTCTGTTGCACCGACAGAGGAGCCTCCCGAGAGTTTTGCACCTAGAGAACAGCCTCTTGAATATTCCGAGCAGGCACAACATATCGAGAGTCGAGAGACTGCGGACGAGGTAGGATGATGACAGTATATTTACTTTTATTTGAATTGTGTATATTTTTTCAATTGATGCGCTGCATCACGTTGTTTGTGCTGCACGATTTTAGGAGCAGGGTGCTGTGGCTCCTCAAGTACCCCGAAGAACATCATGGCTGACTTGCTGTGGGCTTTTGGATGCCTTTTTTGGAGGATCAACCAGATAACTTTGGTAATATATATTATTATCCTATAATCTTGCTTGGGGTTTGGGTCATAGTAGTTCCTGTCAATCTTTTTCAAGTTCTGTCGGATTCTCTTCGTATTTTTATGGATTTTGGAGATGCCTGACGATATTTTGCAATGTGATTGGATGTTTAAAGAGATATGTCGACTCTATGATGGAAATTATGTTGCTTCGGTAATGGTGGTGCTGTTTGTTTTTGTACATTTAGTAACGTGTTTTTATATTTCTCATAGATTTGATCCGGATGACGTTTAATTCCCATCTTTTCTTGATCATAGGACAAGGCTTTAAAAACATGAGGTGAATCAAGATGGTTTTCCATTATTGAAGCGAGACGTAAGCCTCAGTTTATGGAGAAAAATATGTAAAAGTTGTTATTAAACATAATTATATTATAATAAAATCCAAACATCAAATATTTATAAAATATATTATCACAAATCATTAATTTGAATATTTTCAAATTGAATAGATGTACAATACACCATATCAACCATACATGCTAATTTGAATTTGTGACTATGTAATATTAATATTGTAAACATGTGAATTCCTAATATTCTTAAAAAAATATGAAAATATACCATACTCATGGTAATGATACAAGTGATTGAATATCATTTGTTGATAGAAAATTTGTTCATACTAATTAGAAACAATCATTGGACAATGGCATGACTTCTTTGATGCAATGATGATTGTAATATAAATGTATAATATATGTCTATGAAATAATATATTTCGGGACTAACATATAATGATAATATAATACATTTTTTGAGTCTTGTGACTAATATATATATATATATATGGGTTAAATGGGGCAATCCCTTGTGGGGTAGCCAAGTTAGCTACTCCCACGGTCCCCCCTTATTTTCTAATTTTTGTGGAATTTCTTTAAGACACATGGGGGGATTAAGTTAAACTAATAAGAGAATGCTTCAGATACCCCATGATCATGTAAACCACATCCGTGTGAGTCTTCCGCGGTTGCTCTATAAATAATTTGTTCCCTACAAAGGAGATATCTGACCTGGTAATAGTCCCAGTATCTCCGGTTGTTCACTTCCTATGTATCAACAGAAACATGAAGAGCAAAGATTTACGTAAAACCCTACTCCCTAAGAAGCGGGATGAAATCACGGGAGAAGCCCTCAAAGGGGCAGATATTCTGTCAGAATTCTCAATGAGTACATGGGGTGTGGGGCTCCTTATATAGCATCACATATAGTCCGGAGTCCCACCGCTCATCCATGTGGGACTAAACATGAGTGGAGTAATTGGATCTTGATGAGATTCAATTACCCACCTATACATTCTCTAACACTCCCCTCAAGCTGGAGCTGAGAAAGCTGCAGCTTGCAACAAAAAGAAAGTATACAACACATCTTCACATAATACATCACAAAAAGAACACAAGTCCACTGAAGACCTCATACGTGGATGGGTCTGCGGCTTTCAGGAAATCGGAACGTATCTCTGTCATGCCCGTAGAGCCGCTGCGATATCAGGTCACCGGAACATATCTCTGTCGTGCCTGGAGAAGAATTGCTGTAGAAGAAGTCCAGCGCGGGGAACTGATCGGATCGTAAAAGAAGTATACGCCTCAACGAAGAAGTTGATGCTTAGTGAAGACGGATGATCTGTAGAAAGCTGGAGTGATGGTTTGTCAGTCGTGGACATGCAGATGTCCTGAAGAATTTAACTCTAACTCCCCCTTTCTCCCATTACTTGATAGAATATGAGCATATAGCATCAAGTTGGGAGAAACAAATGAATAACATGCATTTTTTATGCTTCATCCCTTTTTTTTTTGCACAATTCAAAAAAATCTGTATGTTTTTTTAAAACCATTTTATTTTTCCTTTTTTATGCCTCAATCATTTTTTTTCAAGAATTTTACGTACGGCTTTTCTATTTGTACGCGCCTTTTTTTTTGAAAGTTTCCTTTTTTTTAACAGCCCCGTTAGGCTTTACAATAAAAGAAAATATTTTTTTTGACAAACCGACCCAACAGGGCCCTCGACGGAAGCAGCCCATGGCTCTTATTTTAGGGTTCCTCATTGGAACTCTCAAAATACAGCCGCCCCCGATGGGGCTTGTTTCATGGCAGCGCCGCCAGGGGATGTGCGGGCTGCGCCGCCTGCTTGGAGGCGAGGTGCCGCGAGGGGGCGATAGGAGGTGTCGTGCCTCCTGAAGGAGGCGATGTCGCTCGCCAGGGAGGAGGTGCGCGAGAGGCCATGCGTGGGCGGGAGCCGATGGATGGCACTAGGTGCGCCTGGACTTACGGCCACCTGCAGAGTGCCAACTGCGGCGAGAGCACGCGTGGGAATTGCGCGTCACAGTGGGAATCACGCGACGAAAGAGAGGCGGTGTGAAGGAGGGCATCGCCTGGAGTGGGATGCGCCACCGCCTATGGGAGTCACCACCGCCTGGGGTTGGCGCGATCGGCTCTGTGCGTATTGAGCCGTGCGAAGATCTGGAGGAGAGTAGCTGTGCCGCCATATGCGGCCTGGTGCTACGCCTGGATTTGTGGGCTGGGAGCTGTGGAACCACACAAGTTGCAAGAACAAAGTGGGAGTCCTCTGCTTGGCTGTGGAAAGATGCGTCGCCTTTTGGATATTCGATCGAAGGATGCGGAAACGCTCCTAGAGCCTGGGTTGCATGAAGCGGCTTCTCGTGAATAGAAACCCTATACGAAGACGCGGCTCTCGGGGCTTCATGGGTGCAGACTACGCATGGAGATCACACACGCTACATGAATAGAAACCCTAGATGTTCCTTTAAAATTGAACAACCCATGGACATGAACATCTAAAAAACTCAAAAATTGAATCTCGGAAAAAAACATGAATAAATCTTTTCCTCGAGAATCAAACTCGCTCTGATACCATGTTGAAATCTGAGAAGCGGAAGCGGAATCGATAAAGAAAATAATAAACATCAAGAACTCTTGGATTTATGTGGAACCCTACTCCCTAAGGAGCGGGATGAAACCACGGGAGAAGCCCACAAAGGGACGGATATTCTATTAGAATTCTCAATGAGTACATGGGGTTTGGGGCTCCTTATATAGCATCACAGACAGTCTGGAGTCCCGCCGCTCATCCATGTGGGACTAAACATGAGTGGGGTAATTGGATCTTGGTGAGATCCAATTACCCACCCATTACATTCTCTAACAGTTCCCTACAAAGGAGATATCTGACCTGGTAGTAGTCCCGATATCTCCCTATATCTCCGGTTGTTCACTTCCTATGTATCAACATTGTAGCTTCATGATGAGATCTATGGGAGTAGTGGCAGGTGTGCAGTCTGCCATCTTTGTCTCTGAAAGGAGATCTGTAATGTACTTCCTTTATGTCATTATAAGACCTCTCTGATTCCTGGCAAACTTAAGCCCAAGGAAGTATCGTAATGTGCAAAGGTCCTTGGTGACAAACTGCTGCCCGACAACTCCTTAGCCTCACTAATGCCAGTAAGTCATCTCCTGTAACAATGATGTCATCAATATTGTTAGAAATATGGAATGCGGAAGCGTAATAAGAGATAATAGAATAAACAATAAAGATAAGATTTTAAATCTCGATTTCGTTTCGAGATGGAGAAAAAATGAAACAATTTCAAAATTTCGACGAAATTTCGCCAATTTTAGCTAAAATTGGTCTAGTTTTGTGAAAGAAGGGTCCATATCGAGATTTCGATTTCGATGGAGTGTCGAAACTGAGATTTCGAGGAAGTCGAAATTTCACGAAATTTAAAGCACTGATTAAAGAACACTGGGATTTTTACGTGGAACCTTACTCCCTAAGGAGCGTGATGAAACCACGGGAGAACACCTAAAAGGCCGATTGTTGCATTCAACTTTCTTATCTAATACATGAGATCTAGGGCTTCTTATATATCCCCACTGAATCTCCACATCCCCAGACGGTAGATGTGGGACTAAACCACTGGATGTGGTAATGGATCCTGGAAGGATCCATTTACCCATCTACACAAGTGACACATATACTCCAATACTCCCCCTCAAGCTAGAGCTTGCAATGCTCAGTTTGGACAAATAGAAAGAAATCTCAAACTCACAATACAAGACAACACAGACAATATCATCTCAATACAAGCACAACTATTGGTTGATGTCGAGGATGTTGCTTCTCATGACGTGTCGGTGAGGAGGAACAAATAGACTGGAGTGTGAGTTGAACTAGGCGTGCTCTGTACTGCGCCTGTTAGAGTCACCAAAACTGAAATGAGTCTCCTCGTCGGAGTACTCTAGCATGCCACAATCATGTGGGCAACTGCTCCATCTTTGAAGGGACGAACTAAAAAAGTCGTGGAAAACATCCCCGTCGGAGTTCACGATCGCTCGTCGGGGAACTGGATCTCTCCCACCATATTGGCTCAGAGAATGGGATCTCTGCTTTGGAGTCCCTATAATACCACATGAAAACCCCTAGCCCACATGGCATAGGGAATAGGATCTCTAATATGGAGTCCCTATGGATCACATCAAAACTCTGAGATAAAAAACAAAGATGGATACTGTTAGAAAATTGGAAGCGGAAGCGGAAACATGGAATAAAGAATAAACATCAAAGAAGAACAACGGGATTTTACGTGGAACCCTACTCCGTAAGGAGCGGGATGAAACCATGGGAGACACCCTCAAAGGGGCATATGCTCTATTGCTTTTTCTCATCTGTTACATGCATGGTTTTAAAAGGCGGCGCCTCGAGACGCAAAGGCATACGCCTCGAGGCGAGGCGGGCCCAAAACGCCCCGAGGCGCACGCCTCAGGTACATCACAAGAGGCGTACGCCTCAGCCTCGCCTGAGGCGCTCGAGGCGTGAGGTGCTCGAGGCGAGGCTGAGGCATAAGCCTTAAAAAATCGTATTTTTTTTAAAATTTCGGTTTTTTTTGTAAAACCGAAGGGACGGGGGGAGGGGGCGTTCAAAGAGAATTGATCGCTTGAAATAAGTGAAGCTGCATGATCTTGTATACATCACGTTCCATTTATCATACACATACACATACTATTTCTATTGCACACAGATTTGAGTTTGAATTGTAATAAATATTTTATATTATTTGCAAGAGGGGATGCATACGGTTCTCCAACAACGTCCAACAAGACAAAATGGTTGGGATTCAAGGTATGTTGGTATTTTTTTACTTCGAACACCAAAAACTATAGTTTTTATTGTACTTTAGTATTAAGTATAGACTTTAATTCAATACTCATATAGAAATATTGAAGTTGGAGTTGGAACTTGATATTCCATATATTAGTAGCTTAGTATTACTTTTTTTGAACTACAATGCCTTCATCGCTTATGTATTGTATCTTTTACTAGTGTTAAGCTATTCTTAAATGTGTTTTTGGGAAAACTTGATATTATCATATACTTTCTTCAATGTATTTTTCTCTAATTTTAATTATTTTCCAAAAAATTGAGGCTTACGCCTCGACCGCCTCGAGGCTTACGCCTCGCCTCAATTTTAGGAAAAACGCCTCGGACCGCCTCGCGTTTTTTTAAACCTTGGTTACAAGAGGCTTGGGACTCCTTATATAGCCTCCACAGGGCCTCCAAGTCCCACCGCTGGACAATGTAGGGCTAAACACTGGGATGGGGTAAATGGATCCTGAGGGTATCCATCTACCCAGCTACAACTCAATAGGCACATACAGCTTATACTCCAACACTCCCCCTCAAGCTGGAGCATGCAACGCTCAGCTTGGACAAACAGAAAGAAACTCAACTCAACGCTACAGGACACTACGGACAATATCAACCCAACGCGAACATTACTGCAGTTGAGGACGTTGTTCTCATGACGTACATGTGAGAAGGACGAACGGGCTGGAGTGTGAGTCAACTGAAGACTCGGAATCTGACCATCGAGTCTGAAACTGCGCCTGGAGACTCCTCGTCGGAGAACTGGGTCTCTCCCATCTGGCTCAGAGAATGGTGCTCTACTCTGGAGTACCTATGATACCGCATGAAAACCCTTAACCTCAATGGCATAGGGAATGGTCCTCTGCTCTGGAGTCCCTATGGCTCACATGAAAACTCTGGCCTGACAACAAGAAGAATGATGGGGACCACGAAACTGAAGACCGCACCCTTGTGCGTGTCTGAAATTGAGGACTCGAAAATATCTGACGTCGAGTCTGAGATCTGCTGTAGAGTCTGAACACTGACTGGTCTTGGAAATCTGATATCTGAAGAAGAATCTGAATAAACCTGTGACTCTACATGTATACTCCCCCCTTCTCCCATACTTGTCGGAAAAATGAACATCGACAAAGTTGGGAGAAGACAAGATAGATGGGGAAAACAGTGCATGAAACTTGCGGTGTTTCGTCATTTTTTTTAATAGCCGCCATTTTTTTAGAACATAAGCCGCGCCATCATTTTTTTTTGGCTTTTGCACATAATAATATTTTTTTGTGCAATTTGCGTATGGTTTTTTTATGCACTCCCTTTTTTTCCTTTTTCTTTTTTTTGAACAAACTTCTTTCTCTCTCTCTCTCTTTCTTTCTTTTTCTTTTTTTTAATAGAAGGCATGCCCAATTGGACATGAATACTCGCCCTCTCCTCCCTTTTTTTCTCAAATAACGGCCCACTTGGGCCTTTAAAAAACTCATTTTTTTTCTCGGAGCCCGCCAGAACGCAGCCCTTTTTGGGGCGTTTTTAGGGTTCCCCGATGGGAACCCTTTTCCCACGCGAGCCGCCCCCTGTTAGGGCATGCCCTGTCAATCACCAGGAGGGCCCGCGCGATCGAAAGGATAGGTGCTTTGGGGCGGTGCCGCCTGGAGCACAACCACGTGCTCTGGTCATTCTGGTGCGATGCGCACGAAGGGGGGAGCCGCCACAGAATACGCAGTGGAAGCGAAAGCGGCACCCCTTCTTCGAGAACACGCAGATCTTGAGGCACGCGCGTACGCGCGTGATTGCTGGGGATTAGTACCGCCATGGCTGGAGCGCGAGGGAGGGGCACCATGGCTGGAGCGCCGCCGCCATGCACTAGGGCTACGAGAAAAGAGGCTTAGATTGAGCACGATTGCGTGCACCGCCTGCGCGAATCGTCGCTTGTGGGGGAGCACCTGCGCTGGAACGCGCGGGGTACTTCAAAAGTCTGAGAATATCTTCAGAACGCCGATCAAGAGGCGCTCGAGGCCGAACTGAAAAGATGTGCGGGGAGGCGCCGCCAGCAGAAACGCCTGGAGAAGAGGCGCGAGGGAACTGGCCTGCCGCCTGTATGCGCCTGAGTGGTGTGCGGTGATGGTGGGGCTAGCCCCGCTGGAAGCCTGGTGCCTTTGCGCCATGGGCTCGACGAGATCAGGCTCGACGCCTGGAGCGCGAGACTGGGAGGGGCACCACCTGACAGGAGGGTGGCGGAGCTCTAGGGTTCCAGGGGACCCAATAAATCTTGATTTTTTTTCACGTTGCCTGGATGATCTCCTGGCAGAGATGGATGATCAGTGGAACTTGAATCTTGCTTGAAGCACACGTGAAGCATCGCCTGGAGATGGAAGAGAGGCTGGAATGCACGGCTTCTAGAGCGGAGATCGACGCCAGACCCATGATGATCTAGGGTTTCATAAGAAACCCAACTTGGACAATTGATTTTCAAATATAAATCTTCACAATCAAATACCGAACAAATAAAGATCATGAACAGATCTTCAAACGATAAAACCACCAAAATCGAGTCTCGAACAAATGGAAAAATAACTCCGCGAGAATCGAACCCGCTCTGATACCATGTTAGAAAATCGGAAGCAGAAGCGGAAACATGGAATAAAGAATAAGCATCAAAGAAGAACAACGGGATTTTACGTGGAACCCTACTCCGTAAGGAGCGGGATGAAACCACGGGAGAAGCCCTCAAAGGAGCGTATGCTCTATTGCTTTTTCTCATCTGTTACAGGAGGCTTGGGGCTCCTTATATAGCCTCCACAGGGCCTCCAAGTCCCACCGTTGGACAATGTGGGACTAAACACTGGGATGGGGTAAATGGATCCTGAGGGTATCCATTTACCCATCTACAACTCAATAGGCGCATACAACTTATACTCCAATAGATACCACACAAATGATGATCGCAAACTTGTGCGAATCAAATTGCAGACTTGGAATTTGAACATCGAGTCTTGAAATTGAACTGTAGAGTATGAAATCTGAATATGAAGAATCTGATATCTGAATCTGATCCGTAACTCTACACAATACTCCACCTTTCTCCCATACTTGTCAGAAAACAATGACATCGACAAAGTTGGGAGAAGAGAAGAAAATGGGAAAACAAAAGCATCACACATTGAATTGGGAGACCATTGTTCAGCCAAAGAAGAAAGGGGGCCTCGGGATAAAGAGCTTGGAAACACTCAACGAGGCTTTACTCCTTAAATGGATGGGCAGGATTTGGGGAAAAGATGAAGGTTTATGTTGTCACCTAATTCGTCGCTTGTATGACATCTCCATTGCGAATCCAGATTTGCAGCAGTAGGACCAGAGGAGGCCTGCATTCTGGAAGGGGATATTGAAGGTTCTACCTCGTTTCCGTGATTTGTTCTGTCCGGTGGGGGGAATGGCGACACTTTTGGATTCTGGGTGGATGACTGGACGTGCGTTGGACTTCTCAGCAGCCGCTTCCCGTGTCTGTTTGCCTTGGCTGTTGACCCTAATGTCAGGGTTGCGTGTTGTTGGGATAATGGTAACTGGATGTCGCTTTTCAGGGCTGCTTTCTCGGACCAGCGTATGGAGGAATTTCTCCATCTTCTGGATGTACTTGGTCAGGCTGGGAGACCCACTACTGGGGCGAATCACTGGATCTGGAAGGATTTGTCGTTCTCGATCCGGAAGGCATATGGCGTAATTTGTCATCTGCCTCTGTCTATCTCGGCCTCTACAATTCGCGACTGTGAGCTCATTTGGGCCTTGGGTTTACCGGAGAGGATTGGTTTCTTCCTTTGGCTCTTTAGAAGGAAGCGCATTATGACTCGTGATCGTTGTTCAAAGCTATTCGAGGTTGTCTCCGATAGATGCTTACTCTTTGGTACTGAAATTGAGATGTTGGAACACTTGTTCTTCCGCTGCCGAATTTCCTCATCTATTTGGAGTGAGGTGGGCTTGGATTGGTTGAAGCCCTGCGACCTTGATTCTTTTTGGTCTTCACTATACGAGGCCCGCAAAAGGAAAAAAAGAGAGACTTTAACTCCGGGGCAGTTCTTTGGATCATCTGGCTTGCCCGCAATGCCTCGCTTTTCTCTGAGATGCGTTTTTACTGTGAGAATGTTTGTAACTATTACAAGCAACTGCTTGATTCCTGGCTTTTGTAACTGACTCTGTTTTCTTTTTAATTATTTAATATAGTGGGGCGGACACCTAAGCTTGATTCCCCCCTTTTATTGGCTTCAAAAAAAGCATCACACAAGCCGATCTCAAAAAAAATTCAGCTTTTCTTCTCAATAATTTTTTCTTCTCAAATTTTTTGTCTACTCCATTTATTGTAAAAAAAATTTATGTACGGCTTTTCTTATGTACGTGTTTTTTTTTTCAAAATAAATCTTTTTTTAAATGAGGCCACTCCATTTTTTAGGCCTCCCTTCTCTTCCTTTTTGTGAAACATGACCCACATATGGTCCATGAATGCAACCGCCCACTTGGGCTTTCTTTTTTTTCCTTTCAACTCGACCCGCTTGGGTCTGTAATATGCAAATAATAATAATTTAGCCCCAACGTTGGACCCAACTCTATTACAGTTCTACGATTGAGAGCCCCTTACAGGAGTCGCCCCGATGGGGCTTTGCTCTTGCCGCCGCCAGGAGCTTCGAGCTCCTCCTGGAAGGGAGGGTGTGAGGAGGTGGTAGCGAGGGTGGTTGTAGGCGCCGCTACCATGAGTTTGGATAAGAGTATGCGGTGACGAGGTGCAGCATGGCTGCACACAGTTGCCTGGAACTGGGAGGAGCGCCGCATGCGAGGAGAGGCCTCCGCCTAGAGCCATTGGTTTGAAGGAGGTGCCGTAGAGATCGCCAGGGTGCCTGATGTCGCTGCCCTGGAGATCGAGGAAGGAGGGCGACTCTGCCATGGAGCTCCGTCTGCTGGAGAGATGCTGCTTGGAGGGGAGATACCTTGGAGACGGAGGAGGGCGTATCGACAAATGTGCAGCTGCATGATGGGGAGATGGGGATGCACGGGGCATGCACCAACTAGGGTTCCCACGATGGGAACCCTTCCGCTTTGAGGTGCTTTGCACGATGTAGGCTGAAGAGGCCTATGACTAGAGGTTCTCGTTGCCATGTCCTGGAGTAGATGGGTGTTCGTGTCACCAACACACCATCGTATGTGGATGCAACACTAGAGGTTGCACACAAATCAGTAGAGTGTCTCATGGAATCCTTCGAGTGCAGCATAGAATTTCACGCAACAGCTTGACCTAGGGTTTCAGATGAAGCCCTAAAACTTGAACTTGAACGGATCTCCGCATGGAGATAGATTTGAATGACGACAGAACATAACTTCATAAAAAAAACTTCAACAACAAACACCAAAATCGAATCTCGAACAAATGATGAAAAATAACTCTTCGAGAATCGAACCCGCTCTGATACCATGTTAGAAATATGAAATGCGGAAGCATAATCAGAGATAATAGAATAAATATTAAAGATCACCGGGTTTTTTTACGTGGAAACCTACTTCCTAAGGAGTGGGATGAAACCACGGGAGAACGTCTCAAAGGACCGATTGTTTCATTCAACTTTCTCATCTGATACAGGAGGTATGGGTCTTCTTATATATCTCCCACTGAGTTTCCACATCCTACAGACGGTAGATGTGGGACTAAACCACTGAGTGCCGTATTTACTCCGACAAATATGAATCAAAATGACAATAATATCTCTTCGTGTCTTCTGTACAAAAAGTGAATGATTTGCAACCGATCTCATAAAGCCCCATTGCTCTGTCAAGTCCGAGAGCTTATGGAACCATGCTTCGGGACTCTACTTAATACCGTAGATCGTGCCTTATGAAGGTTGCATATATTTTAACACTCCTCATCAACACCATCACTGGAGAGAATGTGTCCTGATAGTTCACCCCATATGTCTGGGTGAACCTACGGAACACGAGCCTAGCCTTGTCACCATAAAGGAAAGCATTCTTCATATCCAACTGGCAATGAGACCAGTCCCATACTAGAGTAACTAAGAAGGGGATCTGAAGTGTCAAATTATGAGCCACTAGAGAGAATGTGTCCTGATAGTTGACCTCATATGTTTGGTCGAACCCATGGGACACGGGCCTAGCCTTGTAACGATCAACCTTGCCATTTGCTCGGTGCTTCACTGTACATACCTATTTGCAACTAACCACGGATGTCCCTTCCGGAGCAATAACCAAACTCTTAGTTCTGACCATTTTTTTGTGTTTGATTTTTGATAGTCAACTTAGATTTATTGAATGATTTTTTCTCTTATTCCATGCGAACTTATTTCAAGTATGAAGTGAATTGCAAAATATTGTTTACTAACAATGTTTAGTCATATACAATGATTACTCCTAGATGATTATTTTTAACTTAGGTCAGTATTGTTTACTAACAATATTTAGGCATATAAAATGAAATTGTACCTAGAAACTGTTGAATGATTATTTTTTTTGAAAGAATTTATAGGTCTTTAGTGCATTGTATTGTTTGTTTCCAAGTATAAAATGTTTATGCTAACATTCAACTTAGGTCTGTTGAATGATTGTTTTTTTGAAAATGATTAGGTGTACTATATTGTTTCCAAGTATAAAATATTTATGCTAACATTCAACTTAGGTATGTTAAATGATTACTTTTTTGAAGAATTTAAGATATGATTGGGTATGTAGTTCTATGAATTTATGTCTATACTGTGATTCTCCTTGCTAATTAAAATTTAGTTGCTATATTTTGATTATATATATTTAATTCAGATCATATAGTACTTTTTTGACGATGTTCTATTATTCATAATTCAGCTCAATTGTAGTTACTTTTATAGATATTTTTTTGTTTTTAAATAAAAATTAGAAAATCGCGTAGAACCGCATATACCCGCATATGCCCTTGCATGCCGCTTAATCGCTATTCAGTGACCTATTCGAACACATACACATACTGCTTTCCTGAACCTTGGTCACGACCTAGAGTCGGATGATGAACAAACGCCACGGATCCAAAGACATGTGGTGTTAAGAGAGAAAAGGTCCTTATTGGGAAACACGATTGGAAAAGGAACCTTTTATCCTAACATGGAGGATGATGTCACCCCAAAAGAGTGGGGAGCACGACTCTGGATAAGAAAGTCTTGATCATATCAAGAAGATAACGATGTTTGCATTCAACCACACCATTCTGCTGAGAAGTGTACACACAAGTGGTCTGATGTATAGTACCATGAGACCTGAAGAATTTAGAAAGCTGAATGGTACAAAACTCCAAGGCATTATCAGTTCGAACATGCTTAATATTGACAGAAAATATTCTTTATTTCATCAATAAAGATTTGAATGACAGACCCAACCTCATATTCGTTTTTTCAAAAGAAAAACCTAAAAAAGTCTAGATTATTCATCGACAGCCACAAGATAGAACATGTGCCTCTGAAGATCAGGGACATGATAGGGACCCCAAATAATCCTCGATGGTGGGTGTTATTGGTTTCGTGGGTCTTCATTATAAAGAGATGGCGATGGTGCATGAAGCAGCGTCAGTTGAAGAGACAAGTGAGGTTTTTTTGGCAGACAAGTTATTGGTTGAAGAGACAAGTTATTGGTTTCATCTCTTGCTTTGAAAGTTTAATAAGGGAATAAACTTTTATAGTTTAAAAGGCGAGACTTATTTGATTAAAAATCATTAATCAAAGAATTTAAATTTGAATATATAGTTATTTATATGTTCTAATATAGTGCATTCTTAATCTCAGATATGAAATCCATGAATCCGCTCAGCAGGCGTCTGGAGGTCAACCAGTTGACCGGACCAAATTATTCGGATTGGATCGTAATTTGGAACTTGTTCTTTCTGTGAAGCACATCGGCTATATGCTCACTAAAAACAAGCACACAAACCCTACAACATTGGAAGAACTTAAGTTCAATGAAAAATATGATGAAGATCAATCATTGGTCATGTGTTATATTCTGTGGTCTTTGTCCAATGTGCTTCAAAAGTAACATGTATACATGGACACAACCCGTGACATAATGCTGAATCTGAAAGAGATGTTCGGTGACGTAAACCGCACTCAGCGTTACAATATCATGAAAGAACTTATTCGTTGCAAGATGCAGGAAGGGACTTCGGTTCGAGAGCACGTAATCAAAATGTTTGATTATCTTGGAACTAGACACCCTTGGGGCATAGATGGATGCATATGCAGTCTGACTTCATTCTGTTATCTTTGCCCAAGTCTTTCAACAACTTTGTGCTATCGTACCACATGAACAAGTTGAGCTCGTTTAACGTTGAGTTGATGGCTCCATTAAAGTCTGCAGAAGATGCAACGAAGGAAGAAAATCCCGCTGACAGTGCAATGGTTGCACATGTCAAAGGGAAGCGCGATCAGAAGCATGAGGCTCAGAAGAAAAAGATGAGTCAAGTCGTTGGCTCACCTTCTCATGCTTCTACACTGATAGCATCAAAGAAGACTGATGTTTGCCATCACTGTAAGAAGCCAAGGCACTTGAAGCGTAACTGCCTAAAATACCTGAAAATAGCTGAGAAAGGTAAAGCCTCATCATGTATAAAATCTACTTTCATCATTGGCTCGTAAGACGAGAATGTAGTTGGGTCATTGATTCTTCTGCTTTTGTTCATGTATGCAAGATGTTGCATTCGTTTCGGGAAACTATGAATCTTGATGAAGTGAAGATAGTCGTCCAAATGGGATTTGATGCAATTGTTGCATTAGTCATTGTCGGGGCATGCATACTATCATAATCTAGTGGGAGAGTCCTTGTACTTAAGAATGTCTTTATGTTCCAGATGTTAGAAGGAACCTTATATCTATATCTAAGTTAGTTAGAAATGGATATTCGTTCTTATTCTGTGAGAAATTATAAGTCATTATGATAAATATATTACATATGGTATTCTAACTTCTGGTGGACTCTATGAAATGTGCATTGATGAATCTGTCATGAATGTAGCACCCACTAATAAAATCTTTAAAAGAACCAGAGAGGAAGGAAATCATTCTAATTTGATTTGGCATCAAAGGCTTGATCATTTATCTGTTGATAGGATCAATAGATTGATAAAGGATGGGCCCTTAGATTTTCTACAGGTCCAAATTTTACCTACTTGTGATCATTGCAGTCGAGGTAAAATGATCAGAGCACCTTTTTCGTAACTAGGTTACATGATGCGAGGGTATTCTTGATCTAATGCATACCGATGCATGTGGTTACTTCGGTATTACAACCCGAAATGGAGATAGTATTTGACGTTTACTGACGACCATTCGCTATACGAGTTTATCTTCATATTACATCATAAATCCGAAATCTTGAAAAGTTCAACGTATTCATGGCTTTGGTTAAGAACAAAATCGATAGGAAGATTAAATGAATTCGATCTGACCGAGGTGGCGAGTACCTCTCAGATGAATAAAGGAATACCTCAAAAAGAGAGGATTTGTATCCAATCTCACTCCTCCCGAAACTCCCCAAGTAAATGGTGTTGCTAAAAGACGCAACAGGACGATTATGGACTTGGTCTGATCAATGATGCATAGAACACATTACCTCTTAGTTTATGGGGCTATGCAATAGAGACTGCAATATATATCCTAAACAAGATTCCTAGCAAATTTGTACCCAAAACCCCTCATGAGCTTTGATTTGGAACTAACCCCAGTGTTAGACACTTGAGGATTTAGGGTTGCTTGGTCCATGCGAAGAACACGGATGCAAGTAAGCTGGAATCTCTCACTAGAGAGTGTTACTTCATTAGGTGTGTAAAGAACGGTATTGGATACCAACTTTACGACCCTGGGACTCAACAGATTTTCATCTCTAGAGATGTAAAATTCTTAGAGGATGACTTCCTTAAGAGTCAATACAAGAATGAAATAAAGGAACTCGTTGAATCTCTTGAGGATATTGAGCTTCCTGAACCAGAAATTGAAGATGTGAATGAAGATAAAACAACTGTACCTCTTCGAAGGAGTTCGAGGATTGTTGTACCACATGAAAGGTACGGATTCTATGTGTTAGGCATGGAAGACCGTATCCCGATATATCGGCGATATATCGGTATCGACAGGTCACCGATATATCGCCGATATGTCCGATATCGGGTATCGACAGGCAAAAAAGGCGAGCTGAATCCCGGTGTCGGTGATATGGCGTCAATATATCGCCGATATGTCGGCGATATATCGGTATCGACATGGTATCGATATCGATATCGATATCGATATGTCCTTCCATGGTGTTAGGTGAAACTGACAATAATCCAACTTTATTTGATGAAGCACCAGCAGATGATAATATGGATAGATAGATGCTAGAAATGATGTCTGAAATAGACTCCATGTACATGAACGGTGTATGGACCCTAGATGGATGCTAGAATGGGTCTCCTCGTCGGAGAACATGTGCTTTGTACTGCGCTTGTCAGAGTCACAGAAACTGAATGAGTTTCCTCGTCGGAGTACTCTGGCCCGCCATCATGTAGAAGACTGAATCATGTGGACAATTGCTCCACCTCTGAAGGGTTGAACTGAAAAAGCCATGGAGACATCCTCGTCGGAGTCCATGGTCGCTGGAGAATGGAGTCTAAAAGTCTCCTCATCGGAGAACTGGGTCTCTCCCATACTGGCCCTGAGAATGGGATCTCTACTCTGGAGTCCCTATGAAACTACATGAAAACCCTAGCCCACAGTTGCATGGAGAATGAGATCTTTACTCTGGAGTCCCTATGGATTACATGAAAACTTGAGACCAAAAACAAAGATGGGGACCACAAAACTAATCATGTGCGAAGCAAACTGAAGACTCGAAACCAGTCTGAATGTTGAGTCTGAAACTGAAAATCTTTGTAGAGTCTGAAATCTGGCTGGCCTGGAGAATCTGAATTTGACTTGTAACTCTACACAAATATTCCTCCTTTCTCTCATACTTGTCGGAAAACAATGACATCGACAAAGTTGGGAGAAGACATGAAAATTGGGAAAAAAAATAATAAGCCGTCGTAATTTTTTTCTCGGCTTTTCCTTTTTTTATGAATCGTTCCTTTTTTATGGCTTTTCTTTCTTCTTTTTTTCTTGGTTATTTTCCTTTTTTATAGTCGTCTCCTTTTTTTAAAG
Organism: Ottelia alismoides; assembly: GCA_037367405.1. Taxonomy (NCBI): domain Eukaryota; kingdom Viridiplantae; phylum Streptophyta; class Magnoliopsida; order Alismatales; family Hydrocharitaceae; genus Ottelia; species Ottelia alismoides. The sequence goes on from JAZKJV010003762.1 coordinate 49,892, forward strand.
CACACGATTTTTTTATACGTACCTTTTTACACGGCCCAAATAAGGCCAATTTGCAGCAGCTCTAATTGGGTCTGCTCTCTCCCCCTCCCCCTTTTTTCACATATTGAGGGGGCCTATAATTTTTTTTAACAGAATGCCTTTGGCCTTTAAAGCCCCCTCCCCAAAAGGAGCCTTCCCTCTCGTACGAATAGGGTTCCCGTCATGGCCTCAAATTTCAGCGAAATTCGGTCGAATTTCTGTCAAATATCGATATCCAGTCAAAATCGAAATTCGACCGAAATGACCGAAATATGGGGGTCCTAGTACAAAAAATGACCGAAATGACCGAAATTTCGGTCGAAATTCCACCGAAATTCCATCGAAATTCTGTTTTGGTCGGTACCGAAATGGTGACCGAAACCGACATTTAAGGCCTTGGTTCCCGTCGAGGGAACCCATTCTCATACGTCGCCCCCACTGGGGCTCCTTCATTGCGAGATGCGTGCTGCCAAGAGGTTTCAGATTCAACGATGAGGAGACTTGGGGTTCCCAAAGGAGAATCCATCAAGCGGCCATCGAAGATATGGAGGTACGGTTGGAGGATGCCGCAAGTGACCTCTGCAACCGCCAACGAATTCGGTGAGAAGGTGTTGCGTCATCGATGCTTGGAGAGGAGGTGTGGTGGTGCCACATGGTTCGCGCCATCACCTGGATTGCTATGGGGAGGTCTGATTATCTAGCTGCTGGTGATGTCGGGGACATATGTTGCCACTTCCACCTAGAGCTGGGTTGTTGTCACCTCCAAGGGGGAGCTGAGAAGGTGGAGGCCTCGTCGCCAACTACAGATGCTGTCGGAAGTAGGTGTGGCTTAGATCAGCGCTACTTCGAGGATCATCTTTAAGCTTTCGATGCATACGACTGCCTAGAGTAGGTGTCTTGCGGGAAGCGCGCAAGGGGAGAGGCGCTGCTACCTGCTCCTCTTCTTCTCCTTCTTGATCTCGAGGCTTGGAGGTGGAGCTGCCATCTCATGGAGTTTCTTCAACGCGTGAAGGGTTGCTTGTGGTCGAACCTAGGAGCCCTTATGCTTGAGTAGGGGGTGCGCTTGGAACATGAGAGGATGTATCTGTATTTCTTATTCTTCGCTCAAGATCAACATTTCGTGTCACGACTTAGCATTTCATCAAAACCCTAAGCCTTAACTAGAAATGAAGGCCGATCTTTTTCTTCTTCGTACAGGAGATGGCCTATGTATGCATGAAAAAATTGTCGCTAAACATGAACTTGGCGATGGTTGAAAGTTAGAACTTGCTGGTCCTTCTGGTCCTTGAAACATAATTGATGTCCGAGTTAAGGTCCAACAAAACCCTTCAAGAACAACTATGGTCTCAGAAAACTCCATATGCCTGAAACTGAAGAAGAACTTCGACCAGATCTTGGACATAAAAATCAGAACAAATCTTCACGAATCAACCAATAACAGAACTTGTTCTGATAATCGAATCTCGAATAAATCAAGAGCATAAAAAAATCCTCGAGAATCGAATCCGCTCTGATACCATGTTAGAAAATGAAGAATGTGAAAGCGTAATCAGTGAAAAAGAATAAGAACATGAAAGAACATCGGAATTTTACGTGGAATCCTACCCCTAAGGAGAGGGATAAAACCATGGGAGAACGACTCAAAGGGTTGATTCTTCTATTGAAAATTTTCCTCTGATACAATTGATATGGAGCTTCTTATATAGCCCCTACTGACCCTCCAAGTCCCACAGATGGTAGATGTGGGACTAAACCACTGGATGTGGTAATTGGATACTGGAGGGATCCAATTACCCATCTGCACAAGAGTGATGCATATACTCCAACAACTGCTCTGCGATAACACATGAGCAATAGGTCAGACGAAGGAATCCACGTGGAAAGGAAATACAACATCATTCGGGAGATTCAAAAGCGTGGTGACATTGTCATCACCAAGGTGGCCTTTGCCAATAACGTTGTTGATCTCCTTACCAAACTTTTACCCCAAAAGGTTTAGACCAGCATGTAATGAGCACGGGTTTAAAGATTGTACTTGAATGGTTCTGAGGGCTAGTGGGAGATTGTTAGCCATGTGAGTTCGGGGCGAACCATTTCTACAATAATTGTTATTGTAATCTTTGATATATCAATAAAGGTTATTGATTTATTTCCCTCCTTGTCTGAGATTAAATGAATGAATGCACTTATAAGGCCCCTTAGTACAATTAAGATTATGTACCATGGCCATTTTAATAATCATACAACTGTTGATTCAATGGTTGAATCATAGAGGCTGGTGCTTGGATGTATCTAAAGAGTTAGATTGATGACTCATCTAGCTTGATTGTTAATAAAGATTCTTCTCCAGTCTGAGAAGGAGATGACAATCCCTCTTTAAAGGTTGATATCTGACCGACCTCTTGATACATGTCCTCTGCATAGGAATAGAGATTTGAAGGGTGTCAGATAAGTTAGGTCAAAGAGTTGACTTAACGAGATCGAGATAATCAAAGAACTATGTCGTATGTTGTCATGATATATGCTTGCATCCTCTGACTAGATACATATGTATTACTATATGTCTAAGTATGTACATTAGTCAGACCATTAGGTTGATGATCTAATTAAATCTATATACCGACGAAGTGGTGTGCATACAAGAGCATGAGTAATGTGATCTCTCAAAGGGATTATACAGGTTCACTATTGAACCGGAAGACATGAGCTCACTCATGAGATATTGGGACCGATCAAATTCCATGTATCGTCGTCTTGCTTTGGAAGCATAACAAGAATTTGTAGGTATGATATATGCTTTTGGAAAAGTATATGATCGATACCAACTCCCAATGACCTAATGAGAAACTTAATGATAAAACTTGAAGAAGACAATCCAAATATGATCTAAAACTTCGGTTTATTCTAGGTCTTCCAGTATGCATGATGTACGGGTATTAGAAATACTCGATGGTGATGTGATCGTAAACGATTGTATAATCATGACACTTCCATTCCGAGAGAGTGATCATGAAATAAGTCTGGACTTTAGTGGCTCCTCTCCGTAGATTAGTAATCCAATCTTAGTCCAAATGTTGGACATTGATCTGAATGTGATTCGGATGCAATGAGAAGATTAGATATATAGTTTGATTTAATCAAACATCTTTGAGAGTTCTCCTTGTTGGATATGATATATGATCTCAGTATTTAAGTCATTGTACATGGAACGTAACGTACAGTCGTCCTGTCCTTATCTCCAAGTATACGCGGAGAAACACATTATTCTGAAAAGAGTTAAAAAATAATTCAATTGTTGATAATGTATCCGAGCATTGGGTAATTGATGCTTAAATGTGATTTAATTATCATGAATAATATGAATATGATTCATATTATTCGATCACACAAGAATAGTTATCTAAGATAATTAAATATGATTTAATTATCAAAGATATGTCTAATGTAGATATCACTATCCATAATAATAATAATAATAAATATTTTAAATATGATTTATAATATGTTGGAGAGATTTTATTGTAAATAGTATTTACAAATTAAATGTTGATGTGAATTGGATTGGCATTAAACAACTAAATTGTACATGCAATTTATATTTTACATGGAAGGTCATATCGCAATATTATAGGTATCGACAGGTGACCGATAAATCGTCGATATGGCCGATATTTGGCCTTGGAAGGCCAATTTCTTCACGAAATAGGTTTGATATCAGTGATATGGCATCGATATATCGTCTATATATCGACTTACATATCGTATTGACACAGTACCGATATCGATACCGATACCGATATGGCCTTCCATGGATTTTATATTTTATGTATGAACATGATTCATAATTATCAATGGCATGATTGGAATTATTACAAAATAATTTGAAATTATTTTGGTTAATAATTATGCAACAAAAGTTGTTGCCCATGTGGAATATATGATGAGATATGAGATCTCAACATAATTGGAATGAGAGAGCCTCCTTACCATACAAGGAGTGGACAACCATCTTGAGTCCTAAAACTTGTTGGTCGTCCACCTTATGTATGGAAGGTGACTTGCTCTCCTTCCAAGTTATTCCATATTTGTTGATTTAATTTAGATTGAATTATATTCATTGATCTTCAGTATATTTGATTTATTTTTAAATTAACTATTTGTTGTTGTAAATTTATGCAATGAAATCATGACAATTGATTAAAAACACAAAATAATCTACACCATTGATTATGTGTGCACATGGATTGACATCCATGGACATCCAATTTGTTATAAAAGAAAGGCTAGACCTAGCTCTTTCGTTATAAGAATTTCAAGAGCTCTCTCTCTTTCTACACGTCCAAGGTCTCTCTCTCTCTCTCTTCCGATATGTGGCATTCTACCATAATGAGTTAGAGATCCTCGCAGTCGCCGCATCATCATTGTGATGTCGGATCGACTGCTCGTGGATCTTCGTCTTCTTCGGTGCATCTTGCTCGTGAGGAAGGCTACCGATTTCATAGGACAAAATCAGGAGACTCCGCGCTAGGATCTTCAACTCGGATTGCAGGAAGCACATGTCTCATCCACGCGCCCACAAGTGCATCCTTCATCGGATTGGAGTTGAGACAGGAGGGTCTCTTCGCTCACGATCACAATCACGCTTCAAGAGGCAATCCTTTTCTCATTTGTGATCTTGATTTAACGATATGAGAAGCGTTCTCATATCACGTGGTTTCATCTATTAAAAAATTTAAATTCCACTATCCGTTGCAACTAGTATGAGTAGTTACCCTAGATCGTATTTGATGCGATCTACATGCTTCCGTGATGCGCTGAAGCCTAAACCCTAGCCTTCACTCTTAATATGCAGTGCTTCTTGAATCTCAATCTTCTCTTGATGAATGGGTTTCTTCCCACACCTATCCAGTGTTGGTTGATCCGATCCGGTTGGTCCTTATTCTATCTCGATATCTTCTTCTCTCCTCCACCATGATTGACAAACTAAGCTGAGCCTCACTCACTTATTAAGCAAACTGACAAGAGATCAAATAATGCCTTATTTGTTAAAGATTTGATTTAGAACAATATCGAATGTCTATTTTAGATCCATTTCTCTATTGATTAAGGATTTTTTAAGAATAAACCTTCAATAAGTAATTAATAATAAAATCTATATAAGTTCCATGGATACATGCATGTTCATATTCATTCGTATATATGCAGATTTATGTGCATATGTGTGTGTCTGTAATTTTAAATTGTGATTTTTACACCACGAATCCTATAAACTTTGTCAATATGTTCTTGACCATGTATTCTTAGTAATTATCACCTAATCCTTGTAAACTTGCTAACTCACACGCTACGAACCTTGTGGTTAATTCTCATTCATTTGACCATTAAAATGAACCATATTCTGTCAAAAAGAATCTATATTACCCTTCTTGTTTATCAAATTTGCAAATGTATACCCTCCTGTAAATGTATACCATCCTGTAAATATACACCTTGTAAATATACACCTTCCTTTCCTCCCCTTTCGCTCCTCTAGACTTCACTGTGGATCCATCAGACATTCCGAGATCTGTCATAGATAGCCTCACCACATTCCTTGAAAGAGGTTTCATCGAGGATCAACTGACGTGGCTCCTCTTGTAGCCGGCAACAACCCATGACCCAACAGGGGTGATGATGCTCTGACTAGTAGGTAGAGGAGAGGGGCAATGGCCGACGAGGCACAACCCTTTGCAGCGAGGTCTGTGGCAGAGGAGAAGCTCCGCTTGGATCTTCGTGATGGCGTTGCTGATAGCTTGGGGGAGAGAGACAGAGACCGGTAGAGGAGAAACTTCGACCTTGGCTTTGTTGTAGTCATGGTTTCTGATTTCCCGAAATATCGACGAAATATCGCAGAAATTTCAATTTTGACATGAGACTGAAATTTCGAGCGAAATGTAGATATAAGAGCATTCATGCACAAAAGTTGCTCGATTTGGATGAAATGTCATCGAAATTTACCGAAATTTCGATGAGATTTTGTTTCAACATTGTATTGATACGATACCCAATATCAAAATTTAAAACCTTGGTTGTAGTGATCGTGGCGGTGGACAAGGCATTTCACAGTGGAGGTGCGTCGGCAAGGGGTTGCCAGAGGGGTACGACGAAAACCAAACCCATTTTCGGTTCCCCTCAATCCGCTTAAAAATCCAATCTTTTATCTCTCCGATAATCCATTTCCATGTGCCTTTATTGGGTATGCATGATGTTGGTGTTTAGGGGTTCTCGAAAGAATCTCCGCCATAGATTACGCCTTCCAGAAGTACATGTTGCTTTAAATTAATTAGCAACATATTGTTGGATAGAGGGCCAAAACCCTCCTTGGTTGTGATGGGTTCTAGGGCTTCAAGCCCCGAATTGGGTTCTGCTTCAGGTATAAGGCATGCAACCCCCTTATTTTGGTGAGAAACTTCTTACGACAGGAGCACGGCGACAATGGCCGCATGTACGGTAAGGACGATGGATCACAAGTCGAAGATGGCGGAAAGGAGGAGATTCTTGAGCTCCTTTAAGGTTCATTTCCGTGGGGGACAACATTTGGCACATTAAGATGGTCAAGTTAAAGAGTTTGGTGGAATGGATAATACCCGAAGGAGGAAACACACTCTAGTGTTGCTTCTCCAGTTGGCAGGGGCCTTACACTTTAGGCTGATAATTGATCGAAGCTAGGGAAGTACCCGATGAAGTTTCAAGATTAAAGGATGATTTACGTATTGGTTCCATAGAGCACCAGAAGAAGCAAAAAACTAAGTCTCAGAGCATGCATGAGCGTTGGTGAACTGAACAAGATGATAAGCACCCACTTCTTCATGGTCTACACCAATCATCCTCACAGTCAAGATGTTTTGAAAAACACTGGAGACATCATCAAATATAGCCTGACAATTTAGTTACAAATTTTGCTGATAGACAATAGACTTAGAGGAAACTTGGGTTGAAAAAGAAGATTGTTGAGCTTAATGTTAGGTGTGAGGTGAACACCCCTTTCCCCTTTATACGACAAAATTTATCGTTCACAACTTGGTCATTTCTCCCTGACAGAACCTGTTGCATTTGGTGAAGTACTCTTTTCTTCACATTAGTGACTAGAGGCACTTGTGTCAATCAACCATTCGATTTTTGCAAAAAAATGTTTGAACCTACAGAGATACCCACTCGGTTCCCCTTGCTCACAGGCTTGCCCATCATCCAGCATGCCTCAGGTATGTAATGAGCATATTTTTTCTACTGATGGTTACTACTGAGTTGTCTGTGCAATGGGATTACGTACATGATGAGAAGGTGCCCTTGGCAGATGATCTTGATATGCTGATTGCTCTGCGCAAGCAGAAACGTAGGCGTGCTACTTATCCTCTTGCTGCCTAGGTTTCCTTGAGCAGACTGTCAGAGGATTTCAGGAGGTTTACCTTGGCACTATCAACCGTGGAGATACCACGAACATATCATGATGCTCTTCAGGACAATCAGTGGAGATTAGCCATGGAGGAAGTCAATGTTGTAAAAGTCACCCGACTAGCCCGACTAGTAGGTCCGATTAGTCTAGTCAGTGAGGTGGCCGACCGAGTACCGACTAATTCCGACTAGGTCCACTAGTCAACCATTTTTTGCTAGGAGATACCATATTTTTTTACCTTTTTAAAAGCAAACTTATTCAAATACGCTTAATGTTTTATTTAAATTCAATTACTTCTTTTGATTCATTATGATAGTAAAAAAATATATAAATCTATGTAAATATATAATAAAATATGTATAAAAATGATTTATATATTTAAAAAATCAAAACCGATTAAAGCCCGACTAAATCCGATTAATCGCCCGACTGCCGATTAATCCTTAGTCAGTGACCTGACCGACTGAGTACCGACTACCGACTTTTGCAACTTTGGAGGAAGTGATGGTTGCGTTACAGTCATATGGTATGTGGAGTCTTATTTCTGCTCCAGTTGGCGTATCCATTGTGGGATGCAAATGGGTGTTCACTGTGAAACACCGTGCAGATGGCAGTGTGGATCGCTATAAGGCAAGACTTGTGGCACATGGGTTCACCCAGACATATGGGGTGGACTATCAAGATACTTTCTCTGCAGTTGCCAGACATTCTACTATGCGTATTCTACTTTCTGTTGCTGTGACACGAGATCGACCCATTTACCAGCTTGATGTGAAGAATGCCTTCCTCTATGGTGATCTACAGGAGGAGGTCTACAAGCAGCAACCACTTGGGTTTACTACGGAGGGGGGTGTCAGAAGGTTTGTAGGCTTCATAAACTTAAGCAAAGTCCAAGAGCATGGCTTCAGAAGCTCTCAGACTTGATAGAGAAGCAGAGGTTTGTGCGATCGACTGCAAATCACTCTTTGTTTATGCACAAGACCCAGAGAGGTACTATTGTCATTCTTGTTTACGTTGATGATATTATTGTTACAGGGGATGACGAGTAGGGTATTCAGAGTGCTAAGGACTTCCTTGGACTGGAGTTTGCCAGGAGCCAGCGAGGTCTTGTGATGACCCAGAGGAAGTATGTTACAGATCTTCTTTCAGAGACAGGCATGACAGATTGCAGACTTGCCACTACTCCTATTGACCCAAGCATGAAGCTATATGATGATGACACCGAGGTGGTCGACAAGAGGAAGTACAAGAAGCTTGTTGGCAAGCTACTATATGTGACTATTTCCAGGCTCGACATATCCTTTGTCATAAGCAAAGTAAGTCAGTTTATGGAGCAGCCCATACATGCACATATGGATGCTTCATATGATTTTGAGGAATCTGAGGACTTCACCAGGTACGTTACTTTTGTTCAGTAGAGATACATCTCTTCCAGTTACAACATGCGCAGATGCAGATTATGTTGGGTGTCCAAAGGATAGGAAGTCTACTTCAGCTTTCATTGTGTTCATAGGGAATTCCCTAGTTTCTTGGAGGAGCTAGAAGCAGACCGTGGTTGCCAGATCTAGTGCTGAGTTAGAATACATGGTCATGGCGCAGGCTAGCACGGAGATGATGTGGGTCAGATCTGTTCTTACTAACCTGACTATAGAGGTGCATCTTCCCATGCACCTTCAATGTGACAATCATGCTGCTCTTTTCATTGCCATGAGAGGATCAAACACATATAGGTGGACTGTCACTTACCCGTGACATGATACAGAAGGGTCTTATTGCCACTACTCATGTCATCTCTGGAGATAAAATAAGGCCCTAGCCAGAGGGCCTTATCAGAGATGTTGTTCCAAGCTGAGCCTGATCGATATCTACGCTCCAGCTTGAGAGAGGGTGTTGAGATATTTCCTTTATTTCTTATTGTTTTCTTATTATCTATTTATTTTATCTTCTTCATGTAATTTTCCCAATAGGTTCCTCTCCTATATAAGAGAACTTAAGGACCTCTCATTAATGCAATCAATTCTTTTCCCTCTACAATGCTTACCAAGTTGACATGCTTCACATTCTGCTCAAGACTGGAAGGAATACACGTAAACATCTCATGAAAATTAAAGCAGACCAGATGGTGTTAAATGGCGATGTTTTTTGACATGATTGATTGAATCATAGACATCATTAGCAAAAAGAGCATGTATGTAGCATATATATCCAACTACTGGAGATGGTCGTTCTCATATATACCTTCAGTCGCCAAGATTATTCGGATGCCTGAAAGCAATATCAAACTTGATAAAAATAGCCTTATATTTAAGTTGCATGCACAATTTACTAACTTGTAAAACACTCAGTTTACTCAGGAGTACATTAAACATTCATAAGTCTTCAGTTTATATGAAAACTCGACCACCCTAGCAAATGTAATGGGGATATAATACTATTGACTAGACAAATGGATTTGATAGTGTGGGAGAGGTAGTATGTGAGTGAGGAGTACCATTCCCTTGTTAGGTGATTGGAAGTGTCATAATCAATCACCGCACGATGGATGTAATATTCATCCGAGAATAAGAGCGAAAATGCTAATATTTTTTTTTATGTGGTATTCTGTGCATACTCGTAGGAGGAAATTTGGTTGGCCTAGGTACAATTCCCGAACTTCCAACATCCTTCATAAGAGTGTTTTGTGTGCTTATAATATGCACAAGTTTGAGTATAGTGTCAATTTCCACTACTAAAGGAGAAACCTCTATGACTAAATGAGTCATTACCACTGCACATTAAGGGCAATGATATCCGCAGATACAACATGAGGCTTGTAGAGGATTGAAGAGATTCCCAATGATTTGGATGTACCTATTGCATTTCGGAAGCAGAAGCATACTTGTGCCTCATATCCTTTTACTTTCCAGGTTTCCTTTGATCGCTTGTTAGGGGACTTCAGGAGATTCGATGTTGCTCTATCTGTCGTGAAAATCTCACGGAATTACCAGGAAGCCTTGAGAGACAATCGGTGGTGTATGGCCATGGAAGAAGAGACGACTGAACTACAGTCGCGTGGTATCTGGAGTTTGATTCTCGCTCCCAATGGGGTGTCTATTGTCAGTTGCAAATGGGTGTTTACAGTAGAACACCATGCAAATGGGAGTCTTGATCGTTACATGGTCAGATTGGTTGCATGAGGTTTTACTCAGACTTATGGGGCGGATTATCTTGACACATTTTCCCCTGTTGCTCGCCACTCCACTATACGAGTTCTTCTTTCAATTGCAGTGATACATTATTGGCCTTTATTTCGGCTTGATGTTAAAAACACATTCTTGTATGGCGATATTAAGGAAGAAGCCTACATATAGCAACCTCCAGGGTTTGCTGCTGAAGGGGAGTATCGGTTGGTTTGTAGACTTCACAAGGCAATATATGGTCTGAAGCAGAGTCCAAGGGCATGGTTTCAGAAGCTCTCGGATCTAGTTGAGAAGCAGGGATTCAAGGGATCAAATGCAGATCATTCACTATTTGTACAGAGAACTTCTAGAGGTACAGTTGTTATCATGGTCTATGTTGATGACATACGTGTTATAGTAGATGATGCGCAGGGGATCAAGAGGGTAAAGGAACTCCTGGGTCGACAGTTTGTTACCAAGGATCTTGGCATCCTACGGTATTTCTTGGGGTTAGAGTTTGCCAGGAATCAGCAGGGTCTCATGATGACTCAAAGGAAGTATGTTACAGACATGTTAGTTGAGACATGCATGATTGGGTATCGACCTGCTACTACTATGGATCCCTGCATGAGGTTATACGATGATGATACAGATGAGGTAGACATGAGAAGATATAGAGAATTAGTGGGAAAGCTTCTCTATGTTACTATCACGAGACCATATATCTTCTTTGCTATTAGTCGGGTTAGTCGGTTTATGGAGCAACATTGGCATGTACACATGGATGCGTTATATATGATCTTGCGGTGTCTAAAATCATCTCCGGGTGCAGGATTACTATTCAAGAAAGGAGCAACTCTTACTATTACAGCATGTGCAGATGCAGACTATGCATGATGTCCAAGGAAATGAAGTCTACATCAGGCTTCCTTGTATTTGTTGGCAACTCTCTAGTTTCCTGGAAGAGTAAGAAGCACATGGTGGTTGCCAGGACAAGTGTTGAATCATAATATAGGGCTATGGCACAAGCGAGCACGGAGATGATGTGGGTCCAAGCGATGCTAGCAGATTTATATATAGATGTACCTCTTCCTATGCAGTTATGATGTGATAACCAAGCTACCTTATTTATTGCAAACAATCCCATCTTTCATGAGAGAACTAAACATATTGAACTAGGTTGTCACTATTCACGAGACATGATCCATAAAGGCTTCATCTCTACTTCCCATGTCAGTTCAAGAGATCAAACTGCAGATATTTTCACCAAGGCTTTGCTCAGAGGATCTTTTCAGAAGTGTTCATCCAAGCTGAGCATGACTGACATCTATGCTCCATCTTGAGGAGTATAAAGATATATTTATGTTTCTATACTATTTTCTCAATTTACTTTATTTTTGTCTATCTTATGTAATTTACCCATAGATCTATCCTCTATATAAGAGAGCCTTAGGATTCATGGAATAAACAACTCTTATTCTTTTTCCAACAAGGTTGAATGAGTTGCACGTGAGTAACGTCAATCTTCTGGAGACGGTTGTAGATTGTTAAGTTATCGTGCTTATATGGGTAAACGGATCTTTGGATGAGGGACCATTTACCCATCCTTCTCTATATATTGTACTCATCCCCCCTCATTGATTTTTTATCTTAGTGAAGAGAGCCCTAATATTTTGTGAGGGAGATTAGGAATTGATAGCCCTGTGGATTTTCCCTCTGTGTAGGATTTTCCATGTAAATCTGTGTCTCCATCTTTGTGTGTGCTTTGCATGTTTGATTCTAACATGGTATCGGAGCCTATGCGTCGAAGGGTTGCGACAGAAGACTTGTGCTCATCGGAGATCAATGACGGGTCTCTCGTGGACTCATGCTTATCTTCTCACGTGGGTTCGTGATCTGGAGTTCGATTTCCAGATTGTGCGCCAGTTCTAGAATTTTTTCCTTCGAGCGGGGTTCATTGCACCCATGCGATCTGTTTTTTTCCAGATCTGAAGTGTTTTTTCAGATCTGATTAGCCTTCCAACAGACCGTTCTTTCCAGATTTGAGGTTTCCTTGGAGTTTTTTTAGACCCAGGCTATTCCCTCATCATTTGCTTGCCGTGATAGGAGGAAAAAAGTCACATGTGCTGTGATCAGAGCCCTGCTTTCTGTGTTTATTGACTCATTTGTGAACCCCCATTTATTGGGTTCTCTTGCCTCCGTTGTGCCCTAATCATGCGCCCACCTATGCATGGGTATTCCTGTGCGCGAGCCCGTGTTCGTGCTGTGTTCTGGGAAGCAACCGTGCCTGTTTTTTCCCTTGAACAAAGAGGGACGCTGCTGTGTTTTAGACATCAAGCAGTCCAAAGTATTTAGGAGTGAGAGCTACATTTTTTCGCTCTGTCGAAGCCTGCGGTTGCCTCTATCATCTGTGATAGTTGCTGTGATTTGAGTTCTTTGTGCTGGAACCGTATTTGTATTGAATTCAAGGTGTCTGATTAAATGTTTGTGAGAGAATCAAAATCTAAAGGGTGCAAATTTCCTGGTAAATGACACGATGATTGGAGCATCCAGAAAAACAGCGAACTGGTATACACTTTACAAGCATCAGGGCATCTGAGAAGCATGAAAATGATGAAGTCTCCGAAGTCAAGTGATACCATACTTGAAGACATCTATACCAAAATCTGATCTATCAGAATGATATCTCCATAGCAGACTACTATACCACTATGGAATCCCTTCTTTAGGAACTGACAATCTCCGAGTCTCCCTATTGCGCAAGAAACTTCTTTGAGGAGCTAAAGATCGTTAGCTCTCCATAATCAGGTTCTAGAGATCCGTCATTGTCATCCAATTCCATTCTAGATTCAGTGGACATCTATGTTAGAATTAAACACGTAACACACACATAAAGATGGAGACAAGGATTTATTTGGAAAACCCTACACAAAGGAAAAAACCACGGGGGTTCTCAATCCCTAATCTCTCTCACAAGAGATTAGGGCTCTCTTCACTAGGATAAAAAACCAATGACAGGGGATGAGTACAATACATAGGGAAGGATGGGTAAACGTTCCCTCATCCAAATATCCGTATACCATATAGCCACTCATGCTCTTCACACTTGACGGACCACAAACATTAGAATGTACTAATTCAAATGCATAACTAGATTTACTAGTAGATGCAGGAAACATAGTGTACGTTTGCTTTGCGAATTGGCAAATCTCACAATGCAAATCATCCTTAGATAATCCAAAGAAAATCTCCTGCATCAACTTATGTAAAGAAGAAAAATTAATATCACCGAGACATTCATGCCATTTTCGTACTAAAGTGGAGTTGCCTTTTTAAGACGAGCTTTCATCACAGAGATAAGGACTTGACCCACTCGAGCTGGAAGACGACATAATACATATCCTCAACTAATACAATTCCAATCTTCTTGCATGTATGCAAGTCTTCTAGAACACACAACTGTGATAAAAAATTCAGCATGTAGTGTAATTCTTTACTAATCTTATTGACTGACAAAATATTTATTGGGAAATCAGGGATGTGAAGTGCATTGGTAAGGAGGAAACAAACTACAATAGAAATCGTTCCTCTTATAGCAATAGTAGCAGGAGACTTGTCTGCAACTGTAACTTTCTCTCCAAGAACTTACAATCATGAAATATTTTAGGATCACCTGTCATGTGATCAGATGCACCACTGTCAATAATCCACTCAGATTTGGTAGAGCAAACATCGCTAGTTCTCTCCGTATTAAGAGATGAACCATTGTTTGTCAATTTCAAAGAGACGAGCCCTTTCGTAAACGATTCCTTCAAGAATGACTATAACTCCATGATGGTATCTACCGGATCCTCTCAAGAATGACTATAACTCCATGATGGTATCTACCGGATCCTCTGCCAAACCTTGTTCATGACAATGAAGTGGTCCTGCCCCGATCTCTAAGGCACATTCTGGTGGAGGAGAACCTAGGCAAATTGCAGGTTTTCCCCATTTTTTGCCGTGTTTTCTCCGGATTCTCTCCCCAAACCCCTCTTCCTACCCTGTGGGGTCCACCACCCACCCCTCTCTCTCCCTCCGTGGGACCCACCCGACAACCCCCCCCATCTAATCCGCTCTATCCTTTCTCTCTTCCTTTCTCTTTCTTCCATTTAAACAAAAAAATATAGCATGTCATCTTATCATAAAGATTACAAAATATTCAACATCTAATCATTTTTCCTAACTCTAATAAAATCATTACACAACAACGAACTTTATAGTTTAGAATATTAATAGTTAGACAGCCTCTAAAAAATGCCCTTGAAAGTCTAATATCTAAGGCTGCCTCCTCTCTCTTCTCCTTCCGTCGAACACTCCTGACCTCACTGCGAACTCAGTACTAGACTATGGGGAAGGTGAGAGTCTACTGAAAGTTCTAGTACAGGAAAGTAGATATATAAAACATCTCAAATCACTGTCAGTCCAATGGGAAATGTCATCGAAAGGATCTCGGACGACTCACCAAAGCATAGCTTCTTCTTGACTCCGACTAATATTTAAATATCAATAGTTACCAAAGTGTAAAATATCTTTTAAGCTCAGAATGCCTATCTGTTCGTCACTTGCTTCTTTCAGAGGTTAGGTTGCATCTTAAAATAGAGATTGTTGTCATAGTGGTATTCAGCATCTACTTGCATGGTTCTTTTAAAAATGCAGGCCCTTTCTTCTTTCAAAAAAGACGATTCTTTTCAAAAATTAAGTTTGACAACACGATTTATTCACTTTGTTTCTGAATTTTATGGCAAATCCAGGAGATACTAATGCGAGAGATCGGTCATCGTGCTGGAGAGTGGATGGGACAATTTGACAACACATGCCTCTGATAATATCAATAAAGCAGGATCTGTTTTTTCCTTACGAGTGCCTTGGATCACATTAATGCATTGTTTTCTTTACCTTGTTTTGTTCTGTGGTTTCTAAAGTTTTCCTCTGGACTGAAAATGGGACGACCAGATGCACAGGCAACTCCTATGAATGTATGCTCGCTTGATCTTCGTCGTTATCATGTTTTGGATTTCACTCTGGAGTGCAGTGTACTGACTTCATCAAAGTTCTCTGTTTTAGTTTGTTGTGCCTATTGTTGCTCTATATGTTAACTATATTGGCTCGCTGGTTGATGTGAATTTATATGTTTCTTCAATTGGGTTGTTGGATGATGTGACGGGGGATGTTACAATTAGATTCAGTACTGGATTAGTAGTTTATTCGTTCTCAATATTTGCATTTTGAGAGGATTTACAAGGTGGACAAGGGATCTGTACCATGCCCTCTGTTTGACTAAATAATTGTTTTTAATGTCTGGACTTCGTCTGAACTTTCCTGTATGCTAAATCAGAAAGCAATTGTAAAAATCGAATAGTTGTATTATTTTTTACTTGATATATGTTTGAAAGCCACACAATGCAACCAAGTTTATTGTTATTAGGAGCAATAGTATTTCACTGCCATTACGAAAAAGAATGACATTATTCAGATATTTCTCTTCTAACCCCCGAAATATTTTTTATTCGATAATTTGATATAAACGGTTGAAGTGGGTTCTTCGAAGAGAAAATAGATTATGGGAGTGTGCGACTTGAACTATTTATAGGACCATGCAGATATATGATTTGATCCACCGCATTAGAAATCACAATTAAACGTGTCTTTGCATCCAATCAACAGAAATATTTGCCTAATTTGCCAGTTCTCGGGAAGATAATGAATTTGAACTTGAAAACTTGTTCATAAGATATCTCTGAAGTGTAGAACGGCCTTTGACCAAGTGGTCAAGAACCGTCGCTGTGAACCCCTTAGGATCCGGGTACCCGTTTACGTCACTTTCGCGGTATTTCATTCGCATGAGATCGCATGAACTTCAGAAAAACAGGGAAATTTTTCACGCTGCAATAACTGCACTTGACATTCCAACCACATTCATCAGACTCAATAAGACAAATGCCATCAAAATTTTATTCCATTCATTTTCATAATATATACAAATGTACATCAATCTGACAGTACATACAATATTCCCAAAAATTTGACTGAATAGAAAAGAAGCATATTACATTATCACACAAATAAAAACTGAGACAAAAGAAACAATATACCGTCTGTTATAATTCCTATCGTCTGGAATCATCAAGAGCTATTGAACAACAGGTTTTTTGCCTGCCAAAACATGTTTAGGAAAGAAACGGAGTCACAAACGTGAATACAAATCCGTAGTTTAAAAAAATGACAAGTAATTTATTATGTGCAAAAGAGAGCAAGTAGAAAGGTGTAACAAGCACAATTTACATCTACTTGCGTAAGTAAAAAAGGATTTCAAGTGTTTGGTATGTAGTTCACCTGTTCACCAATTTTTCTCATTCTTCCCATATATATTTATATAAAGTTTAGATGACAAACCCTAACATATAATGATTTCCTGTGTCTTAAAGATCATGATTTTGGGTATTGGAGATCATGTTGTGGATCTTATATATATATAATTGATGGCACATGTAAATGTTATTTTCTGGTTATTGAGATGTCATTGTTTTTGGTAATGGAATGATATGGTGACGATTGATTTGATTCTTAATCCTATTTACACTTTTGATTTAGTGGATAGTCTGTGGTCTTGATCTGTGTGTAACCTCACACTATGACTCTAAGGTATTAAAGTGCCTTAGGGCTGGGGGGGCCTCCGTAGGCATGCGGCGTTGTGTAATGCATCCTAACTAAGTTCCCAACACGTCCACTAACTTATAGGGAATTCGAATCAGATTAAAATCACCTCTAATCATTTCAATTTTAATTGTAATTTCCTCCAAACCTTTACGATAACTTTCGCAGATATAACTCTTGATTATGTAGGTGTAGATATAGATATGGATGATCTAGATGTAGAATCGTCAAGTCTGTTGGCGAAAGTAAAACTCAAGCAGTGAGGTTGCCTACAAATGGCTCTTCCGTCTCACCCTCTGGTTGGAAGTGCGGTCCAATAGAGGGATAGGTCTACTCCCAAACTACGCCACTGAGACGGGTGAGAGAGACTCTCCGGAAAAGTCACTCTAGAAAAATAGCCTGACTAGTACGAGCAACCGAGCTCGTACGTAAAACTGAAAACCGAGGATCCCCTGCTCGGGTATCCTAAAATAGAGGGTCAGCGGAACCGGTCTAAAGTCGGGATCCCAACGAGGTGTAAAAACACTGCGTGCTCGCGTAAAAACCGTGAAAAGTCTAGGATCCTAAACCCGCGCACTTGGCGGCCGCTGCCCGAACTGGGCTTCCTTTCTTCCACCCAATTGAGGGTCACCGCACTCTCGCACGGTCAGGTGCAAAGGTCAACATGACCGGCACTAAATATCTGTCAATCATTACTGATTCTCAATATTTTCATTTGATCACTGATCCCAACAATTTCTCTCATTTCTTTCTCAACTTCTATTATGATCAACTTAACATATTCTAGGTATCTTATCATATTGATGAGGAATAGTCAATAGATTATAATTAATAAATCAATTTATGAAGATTATTAGGATCTCAGCAAACCATTGGTTGTATTCGAAGAAGGGTGTCTATTTCCTAATAGTTATATTTATCATGGTTTTGGAAAGTTCTCGGTTCAAAGATATTAAGAGTGAAGACATTTCTAATTCTTGCTCCAATGCAATTAAATGGTTAAGAAAATATCATCCTGTGTCATTTGATTCTAAATAATATATAAATAGTATTTCTGCTTATGTATCAATTACATTGATCTTTTTGTTCTTAGAATTTTAACAGGAACTCCACTAGAAATTTCGTTATTGCACTGTTTAGTGTAGCACATGAATCTATGTGAAAAAATCGAAGGAACCTCAACAAGTGGGCATTGGAATCTAAGCCTCTAATTATGGTGTTTATTATTAAGTATGCAACCTATCCGTCTTCTCCATAATACTATACAAGTGTACTTTAGTGGTGTCAGACATAAAAATACCCTCTTCGTAATAAAAGAAATAATAATTTCAGAGGAAAGAAAAAGACAATGGTTAAGGGCACCAAAATCTCCATATTCTGAAGATGCACATATGCATCATTATCTGAATAGATACAGTATATGATATTTGTAAAAAAAATATATATGATGGATTGCGTGGAAATTTTGCCTCTTATCTCAAAATAATTGTGTTTTAACTTCTTTGAGAATTGACAATATGCATTACAAATTTTTGTTTACACTAGTTAAATAGATTATACCCACTTAATGGTCTAGTGGTAGTACAGTGTGTCTACCACACAAAAGACCAGTGTTCAAATCCCACTCTTGCAGGGGTTGCGTTAGGTAGTCGACGGCTAGCGTAAAAAATAGTCGAATCTTTCAACATGGATTTGAGCAAGAATCCATGTAGCCGACCCTAACTTATAGTGGGAGAAGGCTTCGTTCATTTTTACTAGTTTAGTAGATTGAGTATCGAACCCATGTTCATATACCACCAGAGATACAGGTGGTTCCCTTTCCCTTTCATAGAAAAACCCACCTTCCTTCTATTAGTTTACTAAATTTATTTCTTTTAAGTTATCAAAACATAGATTTATTAGTCAACATACAGATCTGAAACTTGTGCTTGATATTCCCAAAATCCCATGTTTTAGTCATGAAAATATATTATTTCAGAAGCAACTATTCAGATCTAAAACTTGTGTTTGATATTTCCAAAATCCCATATTTTAGTCATGAAAATATATTATTTCAGAAGCAACTATTCAGATCTGAAACTTGAATTAAATTTGAGCAAAATCATAAATTTTCATCATGAAAACATATAAGTTATGGAGCAATCATCCAGATCTGAATTTAGATCAAAATGTATGCAAAACCCTCAAATTTTGATCATGATAATATACAATTTCTGGAGCAATCATCCAGATCTGAATTTGGATCAAAACATAAGCAAAACCCCCTATTGGATTAGAATGAGTATAAATACAAAATTTTGAAGCTAAAACAATATGCAAGGCTAGAAATGTGAGGATTTTACACATGTATGGCAACAAAAGAGTGACGGAGAGGAAATGTACCTAATTAGATTTGCTCCAACTTGGAGAAATTCTTTGCATGCAGTGCTGGAAAAATTAGAACAACAGCAATTGCTCCAACTTTTCTTGGATTTGGAGTAGCTCTAAAGCTTAAGGCTGCAACAAGGGTGGCTCCAGGAGATTGATTAACTGCCACCTAGCAGCTTTATAAGGAAGAAGACTGGGGCTCCCTTTGAGAATTTGAGAAATATTTAGGGGATGCTTATGGGAGGAAGAGAAAGAGAGGAAAAGGAAGGGGACTCGGCTGGAATTTGGGGAACAAAAGAAGGGTCTTGTGGTGATATTTATAAGTCCAAGTGGAAAGGAAGGAAAGTCAAATGGTAATTCCAGAAAAGCAAGCAGACAGTCTGCTCTGCTGCTACATTCAAAAATAAAATAAATTTTATTTATTTATATTCATTTATTTGAAATGTTTAAAAATATCCGTATGTGCACATCGAGGTTCCTATTTCGACGCACAATATCTTGATTTGATCGTCTCTAAAAGACGATCAAAATGAGTATAATATTGATATACTTTTGATCGGGTTTGGATGCCTGATATTTTCGAAATACGGTTTCGGTTTGGTTTGAATTTTTGCGAACTAAAAATATCAAACGACCTATGATTGACGAACGATCGATTCCGTTGGTCTTGTTTCGTCGAATCAGATCTCATGACGGTCTCGATTCATTTTGCAGTTTCCGAATTTGCATCGCGACTTTTTGCGACACACATTTTGAAGCGACCGATATTTGGTCGATTTCGCCCAAACGACTTTTGATTCACGATCAGTTGATCGTTTTAGGTTGTTTGATATTGACCAACAACTTTATTGGGTTAATCGGACTCAAATCGAGTCGGGTCCGGGTTTGTGCGGATTCAGATGTTATAAATATAAAAATCTCAAAGGGAGTCTCGTCCTCGAGACTCGAGTCAAGATCATCATGTATCTTGTTTGAATCTCATATGGCCATAAAAACATCAAAGGGTTTTGAAC
Source organism: Ottelia alismoides (assembly GCA_037367405.1). NCBI lineage: Eukaryota > Viridiplantae > Streptophyta > Magnoliopsida > Alismatales > Hydrocharitaceae > Ottelia > Ottelia alismoides. The sequence continues at coordinate 70,576 of JAZKJV010003762.1, forward strand.
TCATAAAAACCTCAAAGAGAAAACAAGCGATATATTTGAACATATATTTAATTACAAAAGCTTGTTTTGCTTATTATCTCAGAAAAGCTGCGGGTATCGTGCCCGCATTTCCTCTTCGGTCCCCCACGTCGCCTCTTCGATGCCGTGTCGGTGCTACAAAACCTTGACCAATGAAATCTCTTTGTTGCGTTCTTCACAGCACGGTCAAGTATCTGAATTGGTTTCTCCTCATAAGTCAGATCTGGCTCCACATCTAGATTCTCATAACTGACGACGTCTCGAGCGTCGTGCACATACTTCCTCAAGTTGGATATGTGAAATACATCGTGAATTCCTAAAAGATGTGGAGGAAGGGCTACTCGGTATGTCACCTTACCTGCTCTAGCCATAATCTCAAAAGGTCCAACATATCGCAGCACCAACTAGCTACGAACACCGAATCTCTGCACTCCCTTCATGGAAGATACACAGAGAAATACCCAATCTCCTACCTATAATTTATAGGAATATCGTTAGTATGAGATTAAGTTGAACATATATATACGTCATAATTGAATGGTGAAAAGGAAAGAATTGGATTACCTGGAACTCCAAGTCTCTTCTCCGACGATCTGCGTAGCTCTTCTGGCGGCTTTGTGCCGTCAGAAGCCTCTGTCTCACAAAATCAACAGCTATCGCAGTCTCCTCCAAGAGATCTACGGAATATAAAGCATGATCACCTACCTCATGCCAATTAAGAGGTGTGAGGCATCTCCGCCTGTATAGGGCTTCGAATGGTGCCATGCCAATACTGGAGTGATAGTTGTTGTTGTACGTGAATTCCACTAATGACAGATGGTCCTTCCAGGACCCTTTCCACTCTAAAGTGCAAGTACGGAGCAAATCCTCGAGTGTTTGAATGGTGCGATCACTCTGCCCATCTGTCTGCGGATGATATGCAGAACTCATCTTCAGCTCTGTCTGTAGTGCTGACATGAACTGATGCCAATAATGCGATGTAAATCTCGAATCCCTGTCAGACACCACCTCTCGTGGTATACCATGCAGCCTGATAATGTTATATACATAGAGCTTGGCCAATCTGGATGGAGTGTAAGTCGTGTTGACAGGTATGAAATGGACTGACTTGGTCAGCCTATCAACAACGATCCAAATGGAATCATGGCTACCCGGTGTCTTCGACAAACCTGTGATAAAATCCATAGAAATGCTCTCCCACTTCCACTCAGGAATGGGAAGAGACTGCAGTAATCCTGGTGGTCTTCTGTGCTCGGCCTTGACCATCTGATAGGTCATGCATCTGCTAACATGTTGCGTCACATCACGCTTCATTCCATCCCACCAGAAATATCGACGCAGATCACGATACATCTTTGTACTGCCTAGATGGAAAGACAACCGTAAACTGTGTGCCTCATCAAGTATGTCTCGGCGAAGCTGCTCATCATTGGGTACAACGACCCGTCTTGCCTTCCATAAAATATACTCCATCACAACAAAATCATCAAATTCGTCCTTGATGGCACGCATGTATCTATCTCGTATCCACGGATCTGTCTTCTGGCCTTCGACCATACGATCCCAAAGACTGATGTATCGTGGAGGCACGACGGTAGAAATGGATGCGCTCTCGTAAGGATACCAGTCAATCAAAGCGGCGAGCGTATCCCATGTATATAGCCAGTTTGCCGTACCATCAGCATGCTCTCTCCTGCTAAGTGCATCAGCTACCACGTTTCTCTTACCGGGGTGGTAAAAGATGGTGCAATCATAATCCTTCAGTAGCTCGAGCCATCTGCGCTGTCTCATGTTCAGCTCCTTCTGATCAAAGATGTACTTCAGACTCTTTTGATCTGTGAAGATCTCGAAATTCACCCCATATAGATAGTGGCACCATATCTTCAAGGCGAAGACAACTGCCGCCAACTCCAAGTCATGTGTGGGGTAGTTTTGCTCATGCGGCCTCAATTGTCGCGATGCGTAAGCAATCACCTATCCTCTCTGCACAAACACTGCTCCAAGACCTTCCCCGGATGCGTCTGTGTAGACTGCATAGTCCTGAGTGCCTGAAGGAAGAGCTAGAATAGGTGTTGTAGTCAATCTCTGCTTCAGTGTCTGGAAGGCATGCTCACATGTATCATCCCAAATGAATGGAACTCCCTTCTGCGTCAATCGTGTCAAAGGGCAAACAATGCGTGAAAATCCGCTGACGAAGTGTCTATAATAACCTGCTAGCCCAAGAAAACTCTGAATCTGCGTGACAGTCTTGGGCTGCTCCCATGACATAACTGCATCTATCTTCACAGGATCAACTGCGATGCCTGCTCCATAAATGATATGCCCGAAAAATGAGACCTGGGATAACCAGAATTCATACTTGCTTAACTTGGCATATAGCTTGTGCTCTCGCAATATGTCCAAAACAATCCGTAGATCATTCGCATGATCACATTCCTTCCGAGAATATATGAGCACATCATCAATGAACACCACTACAAATTTGTCCAGGTATGGACGGAAAATCCGGTTCATCATATCCATGAAGGCCGCAGGTGCATTGATGAGCCCAAACGGCATCACCACAAACTAGTAAAGCGGTTTTCGAAATATTGAACTCTCTAATCCTCAGCTCATGGTAGCCTGAGCGAAGATCGATCTTCGAGAAAACTGAAGATCCCTGGAGCTGGTCGAATAAATCATCAATGTGTGGCAAAGGATAACGGTTTTTAACCGTTCTCTTGTTCAACTGCCTGTAATCGATGCACAATCTCATGGATCCATCCTTCTTATTGACAAATAGAATCGGAGCACCCCAAGATGAAGTGCTTGGTCTCACGAATCCCGAATCAAGTAACTCCTGTAACTGCACCTTCAGCTCCCTCAACTCGGCTGGTGCCATGCGATATGGTGCCATAGAGATCGGCTGTGTATCTGGCAGCAATGTGATCTCGAACTCGATCTCTCTCAGGAGGTATTCCTGGTAGATCATCAGGAAATACATCCGGATATTCTGATATTACTTGGATGTCCTGTGTCATCGTCTCCTGATCAGATACCTCCCGAACAAATGCAAGATATGAATCACAACCGTGATCAACAAGTTGTTGAGCTCGCAACACCGAAATGTACTCCATGGTGGAGTCATGTATAGTACCCTCAAAAGTAAACTCAGGTAGATCTGGAATCCTGAAGACAACCGTCTTCCTAAAGCAATCAACAAGTGCATGATGAGCGGATAACCGGTCCATGCCTAAAATCAAGTCGAACTCATCAAGCTGCAGAAGTAGACAATCTGCGATCATCTTGTGACAGCCAATCAGTATGGGCAAGTGCTTTACTATCAGGTAAATGATAAACAACTGACCACTTGGACCTCGGATGTGATATGGGGAAGAAAGAGTCTCTGCGACTCTACCTAAAGAAGCAAGTAGCCTCGAAGCAAGAAAAGAATGCGTCGCACTAGAATCAAATAGAACATGAAAAGGTCGGCCCAAGACTGAGACCATACCTTTCACCACAGTAGCGGTTGAACGTGCATGCTCCTCAGTAACTGCATGTATCTGCCCCTGCCTGGCTGGTGCGGCACTGGAACCTGCTACACTCTGCGTCTGTCTCTGCTGCGGTCGCCTGAAGTTGGAGTTCCTGCCACGGAAACTCCCAGAGCGTTGTACCTGAGGCTGCAGCTGTGAAGGCTGTGGCTGTAGGCGGGGCTCGTCAGAAGTCTGTGGGCATTGTGATCAATAGTGTCCCCACTCGTGACATCGGTAACACTGGACTGGTCTGGTAGGTGGAGTAGTCGTGTCTGTACTCCGGGTTGATCCTGCAGCGTTCCATCCTGTGATGGATGGTACGTGAAATCTGATAGGTCCTCAAACCTCATCTCTATATCTATCTGTCTATCGGCAATCCCAGTCTGTTGTGCTAATATCTGTTCCTGCTGACCTTGCATGGAAAGCCTGCTGCTGCTGGAGGTCGGTGAGGGCAGTCAGTATGCGTGCCAACTGGTCAGCCGTCTCTGACCTAGTCGGAATGTCGTGGCTCTGCAGAAGAACCATTTATTAGCCATAAAATTTATTGTTCGTAGATAATATGATATATATGCTTTTTCTCTTCTTAGGATATAATATGAAAATTAATGAAATTGGTGACATCTGTGTTGGTTGAATATGAATGTTCATATTTCCCTTCTCGGACTCACGACAAGTCGTAAGACTATAGCTATTCGAGAACTTAATGCGATCGAAATTGTAATAATACGCATGTGCGTATCGGGATACCATGGCTCTGATACCAAAAATGTGAACCTCTTAGGATCCGGGTACCCGTTTACGTCACTTTCACGGTATTTCATTCGCATGAGGTCGCATGAACTTCAGAAAATAGGAAAAATTTTTCACGCTGCAATAATTGCACATGACATTCCAACCACATTCATCAGATTCAATAAGACAAATACCACCAAAATTTTATTCCATTCATTTTCATAATATATACAAATGTACAGCAGTCTGACAGTACATACAGTATTCAAAAAATATTGACTGAAGAGAAAAGAAGCATATTACATTATCACCCGAATAAAAACTGAGACAAAAGAAACAACATACCGTATGGTATAAATCCTATCGCCTAGAATCATCAAGAGCTACTGAACAACAGGCTTTTTGCCTTCCAAAACATGTTTAAGAAAGAAACGGAGTCACAAACGTGAATACAAATCCGTAGTTTAAAAAATGACAAGTAATTTATTATGTGCAAAAGAGAGCAAGTAGAAAGATGGAACAAGCACAATTTACATCTACTTGCGTAAGTAAAAAAGCTTTTCAAGTGTTTGGTATGTAGTTCACCTGTTCACCCTTTTTCCATTCTTCCCATATATATTTATATAAAGTTTAGATGACAAACCCTAACATATAATGATTTCCTGCGTTTTAAGATCATGATTTTGGGTCTTGGAGATCATGTTGTGGATCTTATATATAAAGTTGATGGCACATGTAAATGCTATTTTAAGGTTATTGAGATGTCATTGTTTTTGGTAATGGAATGATATTGGTGACAATTGATTTGATTCTTAATCCTATTTACATTTTTGAGTTAGTGGATAGTCTGTGATCTTGGTCTGTGTGTAACCTCACACTATAACTCTAAGGTATTAAAGTGCCTTAGGGTTGGGGGGCCTCCGTAGGCATGCGGTGTTGTATAATGCATCCTAAATAAGTTCCCAACATGTCCACTAACTTATAGGGATTTCGAATCAGATTAAAGTCACTTCTAATCATTTCAATTTTAATTGTAATTTCCTCCAAACCTTTACGATAACTTTCTCAGATATAACTCTTGATTATGTAGGTGTAGATATAGATATGGATGATCTGGATGTAAATCGCCAAGTCTGTTGGCGAAAGTAAAACTCAAGCGGTGAGGTAGCCTACAAATGGCTCTTCTGTCTCACCCTCTAGTTGGAAGTGTGGTCCAATAGAGGGATAGGTCTACTCCCAAACTATGCCACTGAGACGGGTGAGAGAGACTCTCCGGGAAAAGTCACTTTAGAAAAACGACCCGACTAGTACGGGCAACCGAGCTCGTACGTATAACTAAAAACCGAGGATCCCCCGCCTGGGTATCCTAAAATAGAGGGTCAGCGGAACCGGTCTAAAGTCGGGATCCCAACGAAGCGTAAAAACACTGCGAGCTCGCGTAAAAACCGTAAAGGTCTGGGATCCTAGACCCGCACACTTGGCGGTCGCTGCCCGAACTGAGCTTCCTTTCTTCCGCCCAGTTGAGGGTCACCATACCCTCGTACGGTCAGGTGCAAAGGTCAACATGACCGGCACTAAATATCTGTCAATCATTACTGATTATCAATATTTTCATTTGATCACTGATCCCAACAATTTCTCTCATTTCTTTCTCAACCTCTATTATGATCAACTTAACATATTCTAGTTATCTTATCATATTGATGAGGAATAGTAATAGATTATAATTAATAAATCAATTTATGAAGATTATTAGGATCTCAGCAAACCATTTGTTGTATTCGAAGAAGGGTGTCTATTTCCTAATAGTTATATTTATCATGGTTTTGGGAAAGTTCTCGGTTCAAAGATATTAAGAGTGAAGACATTTCTAATTCTTGCTCCAATGCAATTAAATGGATAAGAAAATATCATCCTGTGTCATTTGATTCTAAATAATATATAAATAGTATTTCTGCTTATGTATCAATTACATTGATCTTTTTTTTCTTAGAATTTTAGCAGGAACTCCACTAGAAATTTTGTTATTGCACTGTTTAGTGGAGCACATGAATCTATGTGAAAAAATCGAAGGAACCTCAACAAGTGGGCGTTGGAATCTAAGCCTCTAATTATGGTGTTTATTATTAAGTATGCAACCTATCCGTCTTCTCCATAATTTTATACAAGTGTACTTTAGTGGTATCAGACATTAAAATGCCCTCTTCGTAATAAAAGAAATAATAATTTCAGAGGAAAGAAAAAGACAATGGTTAAGGGCACCGAAATCTCCATATTCTGAAGATGCACATATGCATCGTTATCTGAATAGATACAATATATCATATTTGTAATATATATATATATACGATGGATTGCGTGGAAATTTTGCCTCTTATCTCAAAATAATTGTGTTTTAACTTCTTTGAGATTTGACAATATGCATTACAAATTTTTGTTTACACTAGTTTAGTAGATTGTACCCACTTAATGGTCTAGTGGTAGTACAGTGTGTCTACCACACAAAAGACCAGTGTTCAAATACCACTCTTGCAGGGGTTGCGTTAGGCAGTCGACGGCCAGCGTAAAAAATAGTCGAATCTTTCAACATGGATTTGAGCAAGAATCCATGTAGCCGACCCTACTTATAGTGGGAGAAGGCTTAGTTCATTTTTACTAGTTTAGTAGATTGAGTATCGAACCCATGTTCATTTACCACCAGAGATACATGTGGTTCCCTTTCCCTTTCATAGAAAAACCCACCTTCCTTCTATTAGTTTACTAAATTTATTTCTTTTAAGTTATTAAAACATAGATTTATTAGTCAACATACATATATGAAACTTGTGTTTGATATTCCCAAAATCCCATGTTTTAGTCATGAAAATATATTATTCAGAAGCAACTATTCAGATCTGAAACTTGTGTTTGATATTCCCAAAATCCCATATTTTAGTCATGAAAATATTTTATTTCAGAAGCAACTATTCAGATATGAAACTTGAATTAAAATTTGAGCAAAATCATAAATTTTCATCATGAAAACATATAAGTTATGGAGCAATCATCCAGACCTGAATTTGGATCAAAATGTATGCAAAACCCTCAAATTTTGATCATGATAATATACAATTTCTGGAACAATCATCCAGATCTGAATTTGGATCAAAACATATGCAAAACCCCCTATTGGAGTAGAATGAGTATAAATACAAAATTTTGAGCTAAAACAACATGCAAGGCTAGAAATGTGAGGATTTTACACATGTATGGTAGCAAAAGAGTGATGGAGAAGAATGTACTTAATTAGATTTGCTCCAACTTGGAGAAAATCTTTGCTTGCAGTGCTAGAAAAATTAGAACAACAGCAATTGCTCCAAGTTTTCTTGCATTTGGAGTAGCTCTAAAGCTCAAGGTTGCAGCAAGGGTGGCTCCAGGAGATTGATTAACTGCCACCCAGCAGCTTTATAAGGAAGAAGAATGGGGCTCCCTTTGAGAATTTGAGAAATATTTGGGGGATGCTTATGGGAGGAAGAGAAAGAGAGGAAAGGGAAGGGGACTCGGCTGGAATTTGGGGAACAAAAGAAGGGTCTTGTGGTGATATTTATAAGGGGAAAGGGGGCTTGGGGTGAAGCCAAATGGAAAAAAAATAGAAGTTCAAGTGGAAAGGAAGGAAAGCCAAATGGCAATTCCAGAAAAGCAAGCAGACAGTCTGCTCTGCTGCTACTATTCAAAAATAAAATAAATTTTATTTATTTATTTTTATTTATTATTTGAAATGTTTAAAAATATCCGTATGCGCACATCGAGGTTCCGATTTGTTGACGGCAATATCTTGATTTGATCGTCTCTAAAAGACGATCAAATGAGTATAATATTGATATACTTTTGATCGTGTTTGGATGCCGAAATTTTCGAAATACCGTTTGGGTTTAAATTTTTGCGAACTAAAAATATCAAACGATCTCTGATTGACGAACGACCGATTCCGTTGATCTTGTTTCATTGAATCGGATCTAATGACGGTCTCGATTCGTTTTACGGTTTCTGAATTTGCGTCACGGCTTTTTCGCGGCGCACATTTGAAGCCAACCGATTTTGGTCGATTTCGCCCAAATGACTTTTGATTCATGATCAGTTGATCATTTTAGGTTGTTTAGTATTGACCACCACTTTATTGGGTTAATCGGACCCAAATCAGGTCGGGTCCGGGTTTGTGCGGATTCAGTGTTACAGTCGCAGCCCGATCCGGCGATCCGGGGGGGGGGGGGGGGGGGGCAGTTGCGGCGTGGGCCGGGTCTCGGGGAGGACCGTAACCGTCAGGCGTAGGGGAGGGGCGGACTTTGGCGAGGGGAAGAACATGCCCCTATATATAGATCTATCTCCGATGGGAGGAGAATCTCATCTGTGAACAACCTCGCCATAGGAGCCCTCTCCCATCACTATCTCTCCATCTCTCTCTCTCTCGTTCTCTCGCAGCGTATTAGAAGGACATACTTCAAGAAAATCCTTGACTGGTATCAGAGCACCTGTAATCCGTACGTCGACGCACCTCCGATCCCGACCGTGTGCGTTGTGATCTCCTCAAAGGCAGGCAGCGATCGGCGTTTCTGGAGAAGAACCCTAATAAGACGCATGTTATTTATTTGTTATAATTTTTATATCTTGTGAATGCCCTTTTTTTTGCACTGTCCCGCTCCCAACATCACGTGAAAGCCTTACGGCTTTTCCCTTTATTTTTTTAATCACGTGAAACGCCCCCTATTCTTGTCAGAGTCGTCAGACCCTTGTGATTTTTTACTAAGAAAGCCTATTTTCTTTTCTGTATGTTTTTTTGACGTCAAGTTTTATTTACCAATTGCAAGCCTTAGCCTGCTGTACAAAGAGATTAAAGTAAAGATTAAAGTTTAGAAAATGAAGAGATTAACAGTAGAGATTAAAAAAATTTTTAAACAAAGTTTAGAACGTGTGTTTTCTACATCATGTTTAGAAAACATTAGAGATTAAAGTTTTTTAACAAAGAATTTCGTAGAGTTTTTTTTAGATTCTTTTTTCTGTATTTGTTTAATTGTTTTCATATAACCAAAGTTTGTTGAAGTTTTATTTTTTTGGTGAAATTAGTTTAACCAAAATATTGTTTTGTTAATTGTTTGTTTTCCTTTTGTTGTTTTATTGCTAATTTGTTTTAAATTCAATATATATATTGCTTGTTTATTTGCAATTGGATATATTATGACATTGATTTATTAAAATATTTTTTTGCAGATAAGTTGTTAATGTTCTTTGTATTCATATTAGTTCTGTATATTTTTCTTTAACGTCAATCACTTTTTGATTTTGTGTATCTTTAAAAAAACATTTTTTTCTCCCCTCTTTCCACCATAGTCAATCTTATGCAAATAAAAAACAAGGGCGAAAACTAGATTTTTTTGAATTGACGTGCATTAATTTTTTTGTCAAATTTTTTATATAAAATAATAGAGGTAGTTATAAAAAAAATTTGCTATTGTTTTTGCAACTCAGTCCTCTAGTTGTTTTCTACTCACCAAACCATTTCACCAAATACTTTCATTAAAAACGTCACTATCCAATAACCTTTTTTTACTATATTTGTTATTGTTTGTTAAATTAAAAAGGGGCTTTTTCATCTGCTTGTTTTTATTTATACTCATTAATTTTTTTGTGCTTTGTTAATTTTTTTCTGCAAAATTACATTATCTTACACAATCATATATTTATTTTATTAGATCAATGGAATATGACGAGCAAGACAATTGCCACTGAGGTTGGGAAAATATAATACCTTAACGGTACTAATTACGAATTATGGAGTAGAAAGATCTACTATGGTCTGTTGCACGATAGTATACACTCCATCATAGACAAACCCGGCCCAACCTTATATGAGAATCCAACTATGGAGGAAATTAGGTCCTGCGAACAGTGGGAGAAAACATATAATAGGGCTAGGAGCTTTATGATGACACACATGGATCTGAACCTGATTCAGGTCTTTGAGACCTGCGAATCAGCTTACGAGCTCTGAACCGCAGTTAAGGAGAAATATCACTCCAAATCCGAAGTGAGCGTCCAGCTTCTTCTACACAAGTACAACTCATGTAGAATGAAGGAATCTGAAAGCGTCCTCGAGCGTGTGAACAAGATGATCGTGATGGCCAAGGATCTTGCGGCTGTTGATTGCGCAATTCCGGAGAGGATGCAGATCACAGCCATACTGGGAAGTCTCCCTCCATCATTCGACATGGTTGCCACATCTCTGAGGATGAATGGCAGCATTAAGTCCGTGACAGACCTGCCTGCATAGCTGGTAATTGAGCAGGACCTCTCTAAACAAAGATCGAAAGTTGAGATCTTTGAGGTCGAGGAAGAAGAAGAAGCAAATGTCGTGCACGTGAAGAAAAGGCTAGGCCCCTCCAAGGAAAATTTCAAAGGAAAGAGTGGGAAATACCTACGTGGCTCTTGCTACGGTTGTGGCAAATATGGCCATTTCAAGGTCAATTGCCCCAACAAGAAGAAGCCAGAAAATTCTAAATTGCCTAAAACAAAGGCAAGAAGAAAATAGAATTCGCGGCTGTCGTGGAATGCAACTCCGTCATCATGGACAGTGATGGATGGTGGATCGACTCTGGAGCAACCAGACACATCGCCAAGATGAAGGAATTTCTGCTGGACTTCAAGGAGCTGAGCAAAGGCGAACAGAGGATCTTCATGGGGAACAACACCTACCTAGACGTGGAAGGTGTTGGGACATACAGACTTGACCTGGGAGATAGCATTATGGTACTGAATGATGTACTATATGCCCCAGGGATACGTCGGAACCTGATATCTATCCAGTGCTGCTCAAGAAAGACTTCAAAGTTAGGTTTTATAATAAACGTGTATCTATAGGCAAGAATAAGAAGGTCTATGCAACGGGAAAGTTTGTGCCCGAGCATGACCTCTTTTGTCTTCCTGTAATAAATTTTAGTGAATCAATGAATGTCACTTCTGATTATTCCTTGTGTTGTTTGTCTGATTATGATTTGTAGCACATGAGACTGGGTCATCCAGGAAAATCTAAGATAAATCAAATGTTAAAGGCAAATCTGTTGCCTAAGATCACGAGTGCAAGGACATTGCCCTACGAACACTGTCTGACCAGTAGAACGACGAGAAGACCATTCTCAACCAGAACTCGGTCAACAGAGTTAGTAGGTTTGATCCATTCAGACATATGTGGACCACTGAGCGTCAGCACACATATAAATAAGGAATACTTTATAACATTCATTGATGACTACTCAAAGTTCTCCTATGTCTATCTCTTAGGAAGAAAGTCAGAAGCACTTGAAACATTTAAGAGATATAAGACGGAAGTGGAGACAAGATTGGAAAAACCAATCAAGACTCTTAGGACAGATAGAGGTGGGGAATATACCTCAAAGGAGTTTGAGGATTATTGTATTCAGACATGCATTCATAGGCAGACTACAATGCCCTATACACCACAACAGACCGGTGTAGCAGAAAGAAAGAATCGAACTTTGATGAATGCATTAAGGTGTATGCTTTCACACTTAGGACTCTCCAAGAAATTCTGGGGAGAGGCAGTGTTGACTGCGAACTACATACAGAATATGATTCCCACCAAGTCCGTAGAATCAACGCCATATAAAATATGGAATGGTAGAAAGCTCATTTTGGGCCATCTCCGAAAATGGGGATGTGTAGCACATGTTCTGGTACCGAGTCAGCTTAGAGACAAGCTAGACTTCAGGACATTAAAGTACAAGTTTATCGGATATAGTGAACATTCTAAAGGGTATAGGTTCTTCGATGAAACTAAAGGTCTGATCGAAAGTCGTGATGCAACTTTTCTTGAAATTCATCAAGAAAAGGAGCATGAAGTAGATGAATTAGGTCCTCCGATTGTCTTACATGACAATGAAGATGACTTGAGCATTAGACAAGAACTTGAGGATGATATCGATCATCCAAATACAGAGAATGAACCTATGGAATATGATGATATGTTAGAGGAAGTGGGCGGACCCACACAACCCACGAGTATAATCGGCAACAAGAGACCCAAAACACGGCCCGCATGGATGGAAGATTACCATTTTTATGGATGCGAGGCGTCATGCTATACCGTGGATGAGGATGTTGCGGATTGTACAGATCCCATATCATTTGATGAAGCTATGGCTTCGTCTGAGTCGGAATCATGGTCGGCCGCCATGAGAGATGAGTTGGACTCAATCAAGCGAAACGGTGTTTGGGAATTATGTGATTTACCAGAAGGTAGGCAATCCATAGGATGTAAGTGGGTATTCAAGAAAAAGTATCGAGTTGACGGTACTTTTGACAAATACAAAGCCAGATTAGTTGCCAAAGGTTATACTCAGTGATGAATCTCGTATTCATCATGCTAAAATTGGTCATTTAGGCTCTGTTCCCCATCATTCACTTCTAATTAATCATTAATAGAGCATTATTAGCATTCATATTTGTGTAAATAATATTTGCATTTCATCATGCATAAATTGCATTAAAAATCCCAAGTGTAAATTAGCCCAAAAAGACGCTAACTTCTCCTATTTTTAATTAATTCATCCTAACTCTGATTGACCCAAAACCACCTTCATTGTGTAGATATTACTAACCTTATTAAATAAAAAATACAAAAAAATTACTAACTCTAAGTGTCAAATTATCCTAAAGTCTAATTTCACATCTGACGGACTAAAATGAGCATATCTCCCACATACAGTGTCTGATTTTGGTCTACTCACTTTTAAAGTACTCCATTTTTAAATACCTTCAAAACAGAATCAATTTCGTAAAATTCGGAGCTCATTTGTGAAAGTTGGGTTTTGGGCCTTTTTTGCGCATTTTGACTTTTTGCTATTTTTGACCTGAGTTTTTATGTACTTAATTAACCCTTTTAATTTTATTTCTTCTTCATTTTTGTTCTTTGATGAAAGTTTTATTAAGTCACGTAAAAATCCAAATCCAGATAAAAACTAAAATCAAAGAAACTGACTGAATCCAAGCGTCTGTTGTCGGTCTGTACAAAAATTGTGTGTTCCTTACTTTTATTTTATTTTCCCATTTTCTTATTTATTAAAAATAAAAAAAATAGATTAGTGTGTAATTAATTTTCTTATATTTTATCGTATTTTTTCTATAATTTTTATCCTCTCGAAAACTACCAAAAAATTACAAAATCCCAAAATTCTGGTTTTCTATACACATGGAGAACCACCAAAAATACCACTTCTCACAGATGACCTCTTTTGCTCCCGGGTCGTTCATGAAAGTTGTAGATCTCGACGAGACGAACAACTTTTGTGAAGGAAATTTTTCGATCAGAGGTCTCTTCTATTTCTTTTCTATTTTTCTTTATCCTTAAATTTTGAAAATTTTTTGGGGTGCCACGTGGCAGCCCCTGGGCGTGCCACATGGCACCCCGCTTGCTCTCTCTCTCTCTCCAGACCACCCCCCGGGTCACGTGTTGCGCACGTGACCCTCTTCTTCCACCTCCTACCGTTTCTTCCTCACCCCCTCCCGTCGTTACCTCCCTTCCCCTTCCATAACCGTCGGCCTCCTCGCCTTGCGCGCGTAACAGCCGCCGCCCCACCACCTCGTGGTCGTTGCGTCCCCCTGGTAATGCCCTCGCCCCGGCTCCCTATAAAAGCTCGTCGACCCCCACCTTCTCGACCATCCGTCATTTCCCTAACGGCTGGTGACAGCAGCCGACTGGCGTGATCCATGGGGATGATCCCTGTACAGCTGCTCCTCCGTGAGTAGCAAAGCTTCTGGAGCTCGCCGGCTCCATTGAGGTGAGCATCGGAAGAGGGCAAACGCTCCTCCCCCTCCAGGCAAACTCGATTCCCCCTTTTGACCGCACCTCCGACTCCGGCTCGACCACTACGCTTCGCCGTGTTGCTCAAAGCTCCACCCTTTGTTATTAACCCCTTGCAGGACCACGACGCTACCCAGCTCCTCCGCAGCCGGCTCCAAAAAAATGGTAAATAATATGACGACCGATCAAAGTGCTGATATGGGAATAATAGCTGATAAGCTGACTATGGTCGAGCAGATTTATAAGAAGGTGGACGAACTCCATAAATCATCTGATATGGAGAAATTGGCTAAATTGCCTATGTAAATAGAGGAATTGGCTGACAGGGTATCTAAGATACTAGCCCTGACTTCACCCCCCACACCCATACACCAAATTCACTACATTCAAGGTCAAGGGGTAGGGCAACAGAGCTACAGGGGTGGAGACCAAGTCTTGTCCCATCAAACTGAAGAAACCTATGCTCAAGCTGTTTACGAGGAACCTCCACAAGTCATGGAGATAAACGGAGTTTGGTATAACCTGGAACCGGTCAACCGCTCAGACCAAAACTCTACTCTGAACCCTCGTCCACCACAAGCCAGACCCACCTACCAGCCTCAACCGCAGCAGCGACAACAATATCGCATGTGATATCAGAACCCGCAACCTCAGCCACAGCAGAACCAATGCCAAGGCCAACAGAGCCAATATCAGCGACCTCAGGACAGGTAGGGCCAAGGGTCATCCTCTTCTTCTATATCTCCAGAACTCCAGCGAGTGCTGGATGAGCTTCATGACATGAGAGTCGACATAAATCGACTTTCTCGTTGGAGAGATGAGGTGACTGCACCCCAGACCGTGATTCTAGCCCAAGTCCAGGCTAACCTAAATAGCCTTGGATACAATCAGGTATTAATCTCTGACTATTCCGTACCTGAACTTGAGCCCTCATCAAATAATAACGCTTATCACATCTCTCTTAGGAACGGAAGGACCGTAATCATGCCTGATCGAGCGCAGGAACCCGGTGACATAGCCCAGTGTCCATCAATTCACACAACCCTGGGGAAATTAACAAAGGAAGATAGGAGGAGGATGAGGAAGTCCCACTCACACCACCCGGAGAAAATGAAGCGTTAGAGTCTGAGTCTGATGAGGACACACCACAAAGTTATCTGCATCACCTTGCCATCAATTTCCCTGCTTTTAGTCAAAGTCCTGTAAATAATTTCTCATTCAATAAAAATGATGTTTTTTATCACAACAAGTCCATTCCTTTCCCCCGTGCTCTTACGACAGGAAAGAAGAAAAACATAAAAAACCAAAAAAAATGATGAAGAGATAGCCCGCATATGTAAGGAAAATGTTAAGGTCACTCTGTCCCTAGACGAGATGATAGAAAGAGACTCGGCTTTTCGAAAATACCTTAAGGTGAGATGCACGCCAACAAGGGCCAGCAAACAGACTCCTAGCCGAACAAAGAAACACATACTCTCAGTTTCCACATCTCGTCTTATAAAAAATGAGCTGCAAAGGAAGAAAAGAGACATGGGTGCTCACTTTGTCACTTGCCACATCAAAGAAATCAAGTTTGCAAGAACATTGTTAGACAATGGATCATCCATCAATCTCATGCCCACAACCCTATATGAGCATCTAAATCTAGGTCCTCTTAAGCAATCTGCAGCTGTACTTCAATTCGCAGACACATCAACTAAGCGACCTAAGGGCGAGATTCGAAACGTTGTCATCAACATAGAGGGACAAAACTACCCCGTAGATTTCACAATACTTGACATGGATGTCCCTAGAAATTGGAAAGATTCCCATATGATACTAGGGCGGCCCTTCCTTAGGACCGCAGGAGCTATATTTGATTACACATCCGGGAGAATCCAGTTTGGAAAAGTTGAACTTAAAATGCAGCAAACTAGGTTCCAAAGACCTGACACTGAGTCGAGCACCGAGTATGAAAAATCAGAAACTGAGATTGAATTTACAGAAGCAACAGTTGGGCCCTGGAGACAAAACTCAACCGCTATGATAGAATCAACCTCGTCTGAAGAGGAAATTGTTGATGATTTAGTCTGCCAGCTCATTCATGCATCTACCTATACTCTAGGAGACTCAGAGGCCCCTCTGGACCTGTTAGTCTAGTCTCCTTATGGACAATCCTTGAGTAAGGTACACAGATCGAGCGCGGCGCTTGCCACACCACATTCCATCATTAGTGATCCGATCCCAGAAACAACCACGATGGTGGCCAATATGGATACACTGCAAGTATCCACATCACAACAAGAAGCATCACTGAGGGGACCAGATTCGAGCAACATCATTGACCTTCCTGAACTCAAGCCATTGTCCCCTACACTTAAGTATGCCTTCCTTGCAGGAGAAAAGGGGCAGTTTCCGATCATTATCAGTTCACATCTGACCGAAGAGCAGGAAATCCGCCTGCTTAATGTTTTGGAGAAAAATCGCAAGGCTATAGGCTGGAGAATGTCTGATCTCCCAGGGATAAACCCAGCCCGGTGCTCACACCATATTTACTTGGAAGATAATGCTAAACCCTCCCGTGAATGCCAATGTAGATTGAATCCAAACTTACGGGAAGTGGTTAAGACTGAGATCGAAAAATGGTGTAAAGCTGGGTTCATATATCCCATCTCCGACTCCAAATGGGTGTCATCTTTGCATATAGTCCCGAAAAAGTCGGGACTTCAGATTATCACCAATGAGGAGGGAGAAGAGATTACGACACGGATACCTACGTCGTGGCGTGTCTGTGTGGATTATAGGCGCCTGAATGCAGCAACGAAGAAGGATCACTTTCCGCTGCCTTTTACTGATCGAATCCTGGAGAGATTGGCAGGGAGAGAATACTTCTGTTTCTTAGACGGGTACTCGGGCTACAACCAGGAAAAGACTACTTTTACATGTCCTTTCGGCACATACGCATTCAAGCAAATGCCTTTTGGGCGTTGCAATGCCCCCGGCACCTTTCAGCGATGCATGATTGCGATTTTTGCTGACATGGTTGGGGATTTCCTGGAGGTCTTCATGGACGACTTCTCGGTCCATGGTGATTCATTCGATGATTGTCTAGCGCACCTGAATCGAGTCCTCCAAAAGTGTAGGGAAGTGAATCTGGTGCTCTCTTGGGAGAAAAGCCATTTCATGGTAAAAGAGGGCATTGTATTGGGGCATGTCATCTCCAAGAAGGGAATGGAGGTGGACCTTGCCAAAGTTGATGTGATTAAGAAGCTCGAGCCACCTACAAATGTGAAACAAGTACAGTCTTTTCTAGGGTGTTGGATTTTACAGGAGATTTATCAAGGATTTTTCAGAAATTGCCCGACCGATAACTGACCTCATAGGGAAAGACACTGAGTTCCTAGTAGATCATAAGTGTCTTGAAGCCTTCGAACTACTCAAAAGGAGGATCATTGAGACTCCCGTCCTACAAGCCCCCGACTGGTCTCTTCCCTTCGAGATCATGACAGACGCATCCGATTTTGCTGTAGGGTTGTATTAGGACAACAAAAGGATGGAATCTCGTATGTTATTTACTACGCAAGAAAAGTTTTAGACCATGCTCAGAAAAATTACACTGTGACCGAAAAGGAAATGCTTGATGTGGTTTTTGCCTTGGAAAAGTTTCGATCTATACTTCTAGGATCAAAGGTGACAGTTTACACAGACCATTCATCCATCCAATACTTAATGGCCAAAAAGGACGCAAAAGCACGACTTCTGAGATGGATTCTACTACTTTAAGAATTTGATTTGGAGACTAAAGAAAACCTGGTGTTGAAAATGTCGTGGCTAATCATTTATCACGGATCGAACATAACAAAATTCTGGAATCTGAATCCATCCGTGAAACCTTCCCAGACGAGTCAATTTCTGCTATTGACTCACTCTCATGGTATGCAGATACGGTAAATTATCTTGTCACCAAGGAAGTTCCTCAAGGTTGGCCCAGAAACAAAATCGATCGACTCATATCTGAAGCGAGACACTATCATTGGGAAGATCCGTTCCTTTTCTTTGAAGGACCGGATTGCATATGAAGAAGATGTATTCCTCAAGAGGAATACCAAAATATCCTTAATCTATGCCACACCTTGGAGGCGGGAGGACATCACTCTGGGAAGAGGACCGCTAAGAAGATATTACAATGTGGATTTTATTGGCCGACCTTGTTTAAATATGCTTACAATTTTGTCAGGTCGTGCCCCGTCTGTCAGAGAATGGGAGGAACCATTGGTTCCAAAGATGCCATGCCTATGCAACTTGTGATCATCTGTGATGTATTCGATGCATGTGGCATTGACTTTATGGGCCCATTCCCTAATAGTCAAGGATTTGAATATATTCTTCTCGCGGCTGATTATTTATCTAGATGGATGGAGGCTATCCCTACTCGAGCAGCATATAGCAAAACTGTTTGCAAGTTTTTTAAAGATAACATTATTTCGAGGTTTGGAATTCCAAAAGTTTTAATATCTGATGGGGGAAGCCATTTTGTCAACCGGGAGGTGAAGAAGTTGACTAAGGAATACGGCATCGAGCACCGTATCTCTACTCCTTACCATCCACAATCCAATGGCATGGCTGAGGTGTCAAACAGGGAGGTGAAAGGAATTTTACAGAAGCTCGTCCGTCCTGACAGGAAGAACTGGTCCCAACACATGGACCAAGTTCTATGGGCTTACCAGACAGCTTATAAGACCCCATTGGGCACCTCCTCGTTTCGAATGGTATATGGAAAGCCATGCCATTTGCCTGCAGAACTCGTGCATAAATCAGAATGGGCAATCAAAAAGATTAATTGGAACTGTCACTAAGGAAAGAAGAACCGAGAGATGGATTTGGATGAACTATCTGAAATTCGAAATCATGCTTATGAAAATAGCACCATTTACAAGGACAAGGTAAAGAGATGGCATGACAAGAATATTCGAACCAAGATCTTTGTCCCAGGGCAGAAAGTTTGGCTATTTAATGCAAAATTGAAAATTTTTCAAAGGAAATTGAAATCAAAATGGACGGGACCCTTCATTGTAAGAGAGGTACACAATAATGGTAGTGTTGAGATCTATGAGGCCGCAAATACCACGCAAACATTTATAGTCAACGGTCAGCTACTCAAACATTTCGTCGAATCCAACGACCAATTAGTACAAGTTGAACAGTTGTCCTTCACTCAGGGCAAAAATTTTGACAAAAAAAATGATCGGCGCAGATAAACCACCTCTTTGGAACCTACATTCTTCTGTATATCCATCTACCCGCTTTCAGTCCCCCGATACTTAGTTTAAGGGAACTGATTTCATTGTGTATACATCGCTTCTTCTCTTTCTTTTTTGTCCCATCTATACTTAGTACGAGCTATGTCTACATTTCACTTTGTGCCATGAGGACATAGCACAAGCTAAGTATAGAGGGTGTTTGTATATATTTTATCTACTTTAGCCATAGCTCGTACTTTAATCATTTTTATCTAACATTGGGGATGGGTACAATTAGTGTGTATAATACCTGTCTTAAAAAAACACACAAAAAAAACACCAAAAAAACAAAAAAACTTTTTGCATTGCATAAAAAAAATCACTCATGGTCTTGCATTTCATCAAGCATTTCATGCATTCCTTGGTTGATATATTCCTAACACATTCACCATCACTCAAGGCTTGAGGATAGTTGAGGACACTTGATTTCTGAGATCTTGATATTCTGAGTTAGCCTGCCTTAGTCATTAGGGTTTTTGAACTTAATAATCCACGCTTCCCTAATTTGAAAGATTTGAGCGCTATATTGCACTCTTCATCTCTACCTTCAAAAAAATATGATCAGCACAATCACTCCCACAACTGCATAATTGATGAGATGAGTTGAGATATCACTTGAGGAACTAGGACTGGAGATTTGAGTCTAGACTCGATCTGATGATATTCGAGGATGGGATTAAGTTAATGAAGGCTGCAGAAAACCTGAGTCTCAGTAAAACCCTAGCCAGTATGTGAACAAGATTCATATGTTATCTTTTTGATATTGACCTAAGTGCCAGGGTGTGATGAAACTTAATGAAAATTGTTGATCAGTGTGCGCCAACTTTTGGTAAAAGCAGAGGAGCTAGCCAACAAAAGAAAAGAAAAAGAAATGTCAAAGAAAAGCTCTATCATCCAAAGTCAAATTCCAAATGAGCTTCCACCAATGGCGAGCGCTCCCAAAACATTTTCAAAGTGTCCACTTGGACCAAGCGCTAATTAGGATCAAGGAATCGGGCTGCCACCATAAAAGGGCTCTGCATCATAAGCGATACAAGTCTGGGTGTCGAAGGTATCTTAGATACTCAAAAGAGACACACCCCGGTGTACTCCCAGAAAAACAAGTGCAGACGACTCCAAATTCTCTTGACGGACACATTGATCAACAAAATAAAATATACTTGTTTTGAGTAATAAGGCACTCGAGAGGCACCTTGTTCCAATGAAAGGGAGAGAAAATCAGACACAATCCTATGCCCTCCATCATATAGTCGTCCATCTACATTTCAAGTCTGACAAACTAATGAGACGGTTTACTGAAGCAAGAATAAATTTATTCCCTAGTGTTGAGGATTAGGTCTAGAGGAGAGTCTCTTGGATTAGAACTTTGGGTGATGTCTATACTTGACTCTCATGAATGCAGTACACTAAAAATCATATCCTTATATTATATGTATAAACAGAGAGTCTGAAAATTAGAGAGGTTGGATTCCTTTTGATTAAAGCTTGGTTGAACCCAAAATTTTAGGATCACTCAAATTAAGGGTCTTCTCTGAATTAAGCCTTGAAAATTCACTTGCACAATCATGGATGTATTCAATTAAGTCATTCATTTATGCTCGGGGACGAGCATGGTCTAAGTATAGGGGTATAATGAATCTCGTATTCATCATGCTAAAATTTATCATTTAGGCTATGTTCCCTATCATTCACTTGTAATTAATCATTAATAGAGCATTATTAGCATTCATACTTGTGTAAATAATATTTGCATTTCATCATTCATAAATTGCATTAAAAATCCCAAGTGTAAATTAGCCCAAAAAACTGCTAACTTCTCCTATTTTTAATTAATTCATCATAACTCTGATTGACCCAAAACCACCTCCATTATGTAGATATTACTAACCTTATTAAATAAAAAATACAAAAAAATTACTAACTCCAACAAGTGTCAAATTATCCCAAAGTCTAATTTCACATCTGACGGACTAAAATGAGCATATCTCCCCCATACAGTGTCCAATTTTGATCCACTCACTTTTAAAGTACTCCATTTTCAAATACCTTCAAAACAAGACCAATTTCGTAAAATTCAGAGCTCATTTGTGAAAGTTGAGTTTTGGGCCTCTTTTGCGCATTTTGACTTTTTGCTATTTTTGACCCGAGTTTTTATGTACTTAATTAACCTTTTTAATTTTATTTCTTCTTCATTTGTGTTCTTTGATGAAAGTTTTATTAAGCGACACAAAAATCCAAATCCAGATCAAAACTGAAATCAAAGAAACTGACTGAGTCCAAGCATCCATTGTCGGTCTGTACAAAAATTGTGTGTTTCTTACTTATTTTATTTTCCCATTTTCTTATTTATTAAAAATTCGAAAAAAATAGATTAGTGTGTAATTAATTTTCTTGTATTTTATCGTATTTTTTCTATAATTTTTATCCTCTCGAAAACCACCAAAAAATTACAAAATCCCAAAATTCCGGTTTTCTATACACATGGAGAACCACCAAAAATACCACTTCTCACAGATGACCTGAAAGTTGTAGATCTCGACGAGATGAACAACTTTCGTGAAGGAAATTTTTCGATCTGAGGTCTCCTTCTATTTCTTTTCTATTTATCTTTATCCTTAAATTTTGAAATTTTTTTGGGTGCCACGTGGCATCCCCTGGGCGTGCCACGTGTCACCCCACTTGCTCTCTCTCCAGACCACCCCCGGGTCACGTGCCTAGTATGTGACCCATGTCATCTTCTTTCTCCAGCCGTTACCCTTCCTCCGCCCGCCGTTTCTCCTCCTCCTCTCGCAATGGCAGCACTCCTTCTGCCTCGGCCATCACAGCCATTGCATGTAACGCCTTGCCCTTCCTCGCTCCTATAAAGCTTCGCCGCAGCCGGTATATTCAACCATCCGCCATCTCTGGAGCAAGCCCCTCAATGCCTTGGTGACAGCAAGGTGAGAGCACCCTCCTGCGTGATCCAGCCGCCTTATAGTGAGCTGCTTCGAGCTTCCAAGCTTGATTCCACTCCGGCAGCATCTAGTCGTCGTCGAGCCCCTTCCCCTTCTCCGCTCAACTTCACCCTCTGCCGGCATCGCAAAGGCCGGGACCCTCTTTTCATCGTCGTCCCTAGTCCCCTTTCCGTTCAGTTGTTTCGTTTTTTGCCTAACTACTTGCAGGTCAACGGCCATCGCCGGGCTCCGCCCCCTCTCCCAGCCAGCAACCGACCGCCCTCGCCCTCTGTGCGTCCTTCACTCGGCCGTGTGTCGGCCGAGCGCCTCCATCGCCAACCGTCACCGCCACGGCGGCTGAGCCCCTCCGCCCCGTGATCGCCCAGCAGCCGCCCCTCACCCTCCGCGCTTCCACCGCTCGACCGTGTGTTGACCAAGCTCTTCCACTGCGAGTGCCCACCGACCAGGCTTCGCCACCTTCGGCTGCTCGCCTCCGCTCGGCCTCCACCGCCTCCTTTGGCCAAGCCGCCAGCGCCACCACCGTCGCCCGTCTTGACCGCCCAGGCGCACAGTTACCATCGGATCGGGCCAATAGCCCTTGATCCGACGGTCCCCGCAGCGCCACGCGTCACTCCTCAGGCCCGGCCCAGACCACATGCTCGGGATCTCCGAGCTGCAGCCCCGGGCCGAACCACGGACTCGGGAGGCCCCGAACCTCCTCCTAGCCCCGAACCTCCGCTTTGGCTCTGAGCCTGTGCCTCGGGACCCCCGAGCCTCCACCCTGCTGTCCGAGCCTGCTGGCGTACGTGCAACGCACTTGCGCATGGAAAACTTGCACTAAAGCCCCTAACAGTTCCAGATATTTCAAAAATATCCCTGCCAGGGTAAATTACATCCGGGCCCTTCCAACTTTAATAAATTACAGATAAACCCCTTCAGGGACCTCTTTACAAGAAAAACTTTATTTTATTTACATTTTAGTCCCTAGAAGTTCATTTTATCATATCGTTTTCATGCAAACTCCGTTTTAAGCATACACTATATTATTTTGAAGTTATTTTCATGCTCTATCATTTGCCATAACTTGTGAACAGATCCGAGATTATTTATCGAGAATTATTATTGAGGATCATCATTGACTTTTGCAGGCTAAATTTGACATACTTGTGCTTGAGAAATTAATGATAAATCTTTTGCAGGAGTTCGGTTGAGGCTTTCAATTTGATTAATTCCATGTGATCAATGCTGATTGTTCCCAATAATTTAATCTTTACAGGAGTTAAATTGAGGATCAATTTATTTAGCTCTTTACTTGTCTGATCGATGATTAATTTTGAGGAGCATATTACATGGAATTTTTGATAGGATTATTCATCGATTAAATCTATTTTCCTGTAACTTGGAGTTGTTAAATTTTCTGGGTGTTAATATCTTTTTATCCATGATTATCTCTCGAGAATTAATTCCTAAATTTCATTGAGGATTGAATTGTATACTTCACAGATCCTGGGCTTAATTTTCTTTGTTTATTTTCCGTACGTCACATTTTCATCATTACATTGTATATTTTCTCAACGCATAAATTAATCAAGCACTAATTAATTATTTAATTTGATTTAAGATCATGCAACTAAGAATCATTATTCCCTGTGTTCGACCTTGGTAGACTTGCCAAATAAAAATATTCCACAACATTCAAAGTTTGTGGTATTTTGATCGACCGAAATTCGCCTCCTATACTACAATTATCGATTATTAAAGAGGCGGATTTCGCCATCATCACTCAGCAAGCTGGAATAGATTTCCAGGAAACCTACTCTCCGGTGGCTAAGTTTGCATCCATTCGGATGATCTTAGCCATAGTCGCATATATGGATTTGGAATTATTCTAAATGGATGTGAAGACGGTCTTCCTTAATGGAGAATTGAAGGAGGAGATTTATATGCGACAACCTAAGAGATCTTAGGTTGAAGGTCGGGAGAAAAAGGTTTACAAGTTAAGAAAGTCATTATATGGCTTAAAGCAGTCTTCACGACAATGGTATCTCAAATTTCATGAGAAAGTTATTCAATTTGGATTTATTTCAAATAAATTGGATAACTGTTTGCATGTCATGAAGAGTGGGAGCAGTTTTGCAATCATGTCATTATATGTTGATGACATTCTGCTTGCAGGTAATGACATACAAATGCTCAATGATATTAAACAGAAATTGAGCAATGAATTTGAGATGAAGGACATGGTGGAAGCATCCTATGTTCTTGGAATTCAAATAACAAGAGTCAGGGACTCAAGGACATTGAGCCTTAGTCAGGAAAGATATTTGCATACTGTATTAAGGAGATTTTGAATGCAGAACAACACTCAAGCTCCAACACCACTTGCGATGGGAAAGAGACTCAGTAACAGTCAGTGTCCCGGAAAGGAGCAGAAACCTTTAGATGTACCATATGCACAAGTGGTGGGAGGTTTAATGTATACAATGATGTGTACTCGACCTCATTTAGCTTATCCAGTAAGCTTAGTCAGTAGATATCAAAGCAATCCCGGTCCAGCACATTGGGAAGCTGTAAAGCGGATTCTTCGATATCTGAAAGGAACAGAACATCTAAAACTTGTGTATCAAATAGAATCGCTTGAGGTAGTAGGATACTCCGATGCTGATTTCGGAGGGGATGCGGATGATAGAAAATCTACATCAGGTTACATGTTCATGTTTGGTGGTGCAGCAGTTTCTTGGGGTAGCACACTACAAGAAAAAGCGCTTTTGGCGAGCACAAAAGTCCTCCCTAAGTGCTCTCAGAGTGCTCTCCAAATCATTTGGCGAGCACATGTGCTCGCCAAGCTTGTGCTCGTTAAAATCCTACTCGCTAGCTCATATTGGCGAGGACATGTGCTCGCTATTAAAAGTGGGCGAGCACATGTGCTAGCCAAGTCCTAGCCAAGTGCTCTCTAAGTTCTGTATTAGCTAGCACTTAGCTAGGACTTGGCTAGCACATGTGCTCGCCAACTATGGAGAACATGAAAAAATATATATAGATTCTTCGGGGTTTCGAAGCTCCGTTAAATCTGTATTACCTACCATAAAGTCATTTTAAAACTCTTATATTATATAAACATATTTTATGCCAAGCTGGAGACCCATACTTCAATTTCATTGCTTTCTTCTCTTCTAGTGTTACCCTGATTTCTCATACACATTCTTTCTCTCTTATTCATAACATTATAGTGTACAAGCATATACAATAACATACACTCACAATCAGTAACACACGTAGGTATACTAACACAAACACCATATTAACATAAGCATTTCTTATCTAGAACCAAAACACTATATTTACACACTTTGCACTTTCTAACAAACATACACACATTATATCTCCTGCATTCACATGCTAAAATATATAATACATACTAATACACACTAGTATTCACATAAGCACACACAAACACAAATGAACTTAAGCCAAACATGCACATCCTCTCTTTCACAGTGTAACACATGTGAACTATAGCACAAACTAACATAATGTAACACACACACATAAACACACTAGCATATACATACGAGCACTCTAACACATAAATAAATACGCATGAACCTAGATAATACACATATGAACATGTAAGTACTCAAAAAATCATCTTGCAAAAACATGAAAATAATACATGAAGAAAGAGTATGAATCATAATACAAAAGTAAAACATCATCATATGCACTAACCTCATACATCTAGTGGAGTGCATTCTCCTTATCATCTTCTTATTATATTTTATATAGATCACACCTTGTACCTAGTCGACTCAAAGTAAAATTAAATTAATAGTTTGAAGATTGAATATACAAGTATCAAAGAAAGATGATAAAATTTAATCAAGCATACCTATTGATGTAGGATTTGGCCTTCTTCATCCTCAAGATCATGTTCATACTCTTTCCAAAAACAATCACGTTCATACACACGATCATGTTCAAATGTAAGGGCTCGAAGTCCTGGAATTCTGAAAAATTGGAAGTGAATACATTTTTCAAGAATAAAAAGGATAACACCTCTAGACATGCATGCTCAATAAATCATCTTGCAAAATCATGAATGTAAATACATGAAGACAAAGTGTGAATGGTGATACAATAGAATTGCATGTACGTGAATTTAGAAAGGCATGTACATGCCTCTATACTTACAAATAACATGATCATCTTATCGTAAATAATTATTCATACTAGATCCCATCATATTTTAAGTGGGTACTAACTTTTCCTAATCACTTAATTATAAACTTTAGTTCAAAGTTTGAAACTTGGATATACATGGATAAAAGTAGGAGGACAATATTTAATTGAGCATACCTAATGATAGAAGAGTGGATGTCTGGAAAACAAATCTACATTATATGTGTAAGCTTGCATTCAATTAAAATGATAATCTCAATAGAAATCTAAATAAACTAAAGATAGAAAAGTTTTTACTGGTAGATAAAGTGTTACGAATAATACCGTGAGCTTTCTCCTACTATATCCAAAATAGGAACAAATAAGATAATATATGGTCACCCTCACAATCACATTCATCTGTAAAGTAATAAAAAATGTAAAATATAAAACTTGGTTAACACGTATATCCATGGTAGCCTTCTACATGTAGAAACTTTAGGTATTTAATCAATAACATCAAAATTAAAGACCATTTTATCGAAACTTTACAAACAAATATTACACACTAAAATAAATCTAACATATTAAGAAGTATGTCCTCACTCTCATAGGCTTGTG
This sequence comes from Ottelia alismoides, assembly GCA_037367405.1. Classification (NCBI taxonomy): domain Eukaryota; kingdom Viridiplantae; phylum Streptophyta; class Magnoliopsida; order Alismatales; family Hydrocharitaceae; genus Ottelia; species Ottelia alismoides. The sequence continues at coordinate 97,679 of JAZKJV010003762.1, forward strand.
CTCCATGCATATTAAATTAATGCATTCTCTAACACATACTCTAATATGCATGCACACTCTTCCCGATACACAATATACCAACACGCTCCTTAAGATACATGCACATGCATGCACACATAACACACATACATAAATAGCTCACACAAATAATTTTCCCACCCCCCTTCAACATTGTATTAATACACTCTACATTCTCTAACACACACATCACACACACACGCACTAGCATACTAACACACACATGTACACATGTACTAACACATGCACAAACACGCACACATACTTAAATACCACAAGAACATATGAAATAAACCATTTCTACATAGTCCTGAATATGTAGGAAAATATGGGTATTTAGTCTATGTATAGGTTATCACATCACATATAACAATGGAAGTTCTCAATTTTTCATTATATCATACACCTTGCATACATGTTGATTTGCATATAGGATAGCCTCACAAATTTGTTCTAAATATAATCTATGGTCATCTAATGGTATAATGTCCAATATACAAGTAAACAAATTTGAACAATATGGTTGTTTTGTAATGGTAATGGTTTAGACATTTCATCATACACCTTCCATACATGTTAATTTGCATATAGAATTAGCTAACAAAATCTATTCTAACATCTAATATACATCAATATAATCGTATGATGTACAATAAACAAGTTAACAGATTATAAAAAAACACGGTATGATGTTATATTCTAAAAAAATTGCAAACCCTAAATCATTGAATATATCTATACTATGCAACCAAAATAAAAATAAGCAAGAGAGGAGTGCTCAAAATACCTTATGAAACAAAAAGTAGCATATAGTGAAGGTAAATGATGGTCGATGGAGGTGGAGGATGCCGCTCAAAGATCGTCGGAGGAGGGTTTTTTGGGGTTTCGTTTCATTTGGAATGAAGGACAGGGAGCCCGCTAGCGTTCTGTTTATAAGACGTGGGCGAGCACATGTGCTCGCCAATGTGCTCTCTAAGTACTCTCCCCCAAATTTTCACGCGCCATTTAAAATCATACATTGAAATTTAAATGGGCGAGCACAAGTGCTCGCCAATGTGCTCTCCAAGTGCTCTCCCCCAAAATTTCACGCGCTATTTAAAATCACACATTAAAATTTAAATGGACGAGGCCGGTGGGCGAGGACGAGTGCTCGCAAGGTGCTCGCCCAAAGGTGGCGAGCACATGTGCTCTCCCTGTCCTAGCCCTTTTGTGCTCGCCAAATCGTGTTTTTCTTGTAGTGGCAAGAAACAAGGATGTGTATCTCGACATACACAGGAGGCTGAGTACATTGCATGTAGCATGGCCACCACTCATGCTGTGTGGATCAGGCATTTTCTTGAGAACCTAAGCCTCGAATTGGTCAAAGGGCCAATTGAAATGTATTGTGACAATCAAACTGCGATAAGCTTGATTAATAGTGGGGCTAATAGTTCTAAAGGAAAACACATTGAGATAATATCACTATATACAAGATATAGTGGCGAAGCAAGAATCGGTAACCTACATACCTACCAGTGACATGTTGGCTGATTCCCTTACCAATGGAATAATGGCAGGAACATATATTAAACATGTTGGTTTAATGGGACTCAGTAATGTATGAGTCAAGGAAGAGGTTTAATAGATAATGATCCTCACATGATAAATCTCCACATATTTACACGAATAGTGGGAGCATATATGTCTTGACCACTTTGGTCAAGTGGAAGATGTAGAACGGCCTTTGACCAAGTGGTCAAGAACCGTCGCCACCCGATCCGACCAATCCGGGGGGGGCGGCAGTTGCGGCGTGGGCCGGGTCTCGGGGAGGACCGTAACCGCCGGGCATGGGGGAGGGGGCGGACTTGGCGAGAGGACGAACACGCCCCTATATATAGATCTATCTCCGATGGGAGGAGAACATCATCTGTGAACAACCTCGCCATAGGGAGCCCTCTCCCATCCCTATCTCTCCATCTCTCTCTCGTTCTCTCGCAGCGCATTAGAAGGGTGTACCTCGAGAAAATCCTTGATGAAGAATGTGGTGGTTGATAGTGTAAAGCTTACCATCTTCGATCATCGATAAACAGTTTGTTGGACAATACTTGACACAGCTATCATAAAATATACACACTCCAAAATTAATAACATAATTAAGCAATTGTTTTTTAATATTTGTTTTCAATTTCCATTCAAAACGGGTAGTTATTTAAGACGTATAACTGAATGCATACTCCATACGCAATACATTTATCCAATTATTATATAAATTCTCTTTTCATGAGATATTTTTCCCGTCGTGTACGAAACATTTTTGCTCTATCATTTTAGAAAGAGTGGATAAATTAGATGGACATGCAAAAGATATTCTTTGTTTTCCATCACTCGGAACCATCAAAAGGTGCATCATGGATTCAGAGTTGTTAAAACAGAGGGGATATTTGCATACCATGCAAATCCGGATACCATAGAGTGAAATATATTAATTGACCATAACGTTTTATTAAAAATTTAATTTCACAAACTATTCTGCAGTGTGATATATAGATATGAGGAAAGGGAAGCTACAACATGATGTAGCTAACCTTAGCTACATCAGGGGGAATTCCGTCATCTTTTTTTAATTTTTTTTTCGAAATTTCCACGATGGATTTTCATAACTATATCCCTCTAATATGTCATTCAAATTTTGTCGGAAACAGAGACTCCTATGGCCTCCATCCAGACAGTCATTTTTTAACGGTCACAGATTTGCTGTATTTTACCTGTTCTTGATGGAGGCCGTAGGAGTCTCTTTTTCAGACGAAATTTGAATGACATATTAGAGGGATATATTTATGAAAATCCATCATGGAATATTCGAAAAAAAATAAAAAAAGAGGACGGAATTGCCCTTGATGTAGCTAAGGTTAGCTACATCATGATGTAGCTTCCTTTTCCTCTCTCTCTCTCTCTCTCTCTCTCTATATATATATATATATATATATATATATTTGACGATATTCTCATTTCCTAATATTATCATGGGAAAAAAAACTAAATCAGTACCATCTGAAAGGCAAATATTTTTGGTGATATAGATTTGATTAGGCTTCGCTCATCTTGAATTTTATGCGAGCTAATTCAATCTAAGCTCCATTAACTAATTGAACCGATGCGAGTTAATCCAATCTTTTAAACTTTATTTTTCCTATAGCGTTAAGGAAAGCCGAATATGCCTTCCAGAACCCCTTCTCCTGCAAGATATGCAAGATTAGAAGGGATATATCAAGATTTAATATTATCTAATCGGGTCCAAGTCCAACAAGTTCTACAGGAGCTCAAGCTTTATGCAATATCATACCAACTAGATAATCGGGAGTTGGGTTGGAGCACATGCATTTCCATCTGTTCCATATTAATTCTTCTCTGGTGAGGAACAGAAGACCATAGGCTGGCAATTCCGTGCAGCGTCAGGAAGAAGAGCCGTGATTTCCTTGCAGTCCTCGATCAAAGTAGATCTCTCAGTGTAACCGGAGCTGCGGCGACTCTGATCACCTTTTCCTGCTCATGAGAACTCAAAGGGAAATAGTTTAGAGCATGCAGAAGCACTTTGATGCGAGAATTCCAATTGAGTTAGCCTGATCAGTGCTGGACTGACCTGCATTGCTGTTTCAGCGCTGCACCTCCCGTTACAGAAGATCGGAAGCCCCTCCTCGTCGTAGAGTATCAATCCACTGAAACGCGGCAGTTCACATCGTTCTCCCATAAGGATCCTCCTTCGCCAGACTGGTGAAGCCTCCACTGCACGCCATCCGTTCGCGACCGCTGCCTCGTCTTGCATCATTGGCACGCCGTTCTCCTCCCCGCTCTCACGCCAACCACACCATGTTCCGAGGAGGAGAACTTTCTTGACCATCCCCCACCCGAACCATGGCATCTTCTCATCCTTCGCAATCATGTTCTTCCCTTGGCTTCCCCGCCCTGCTTTGGCCCTCATCTTGGAAGGCCAGTTGAAGTGCTGGTAGTACGAAGGTCCCATTGTCCTCTTTGCAAATAATGGGAAAAACTATGGAGTCTGCAGTTGTGCAGCTGATGAAGGGATTCACGGTCGTTGTCATATTATATGTATCCGTCTGAAGAATTGATATAGCAGTTAAATGGCGAAGGACAGTTTTCAGCTTCTGCGAGCTTTACCCGTGGAAATCCACCGACCGATCCATGATGGATTCGTAGGATTGTGAGCCAAAGGCGTACGCACCGTTTTGAAACTAATGTGGTGGTTCCTCGTCACGGGATTGCTGCCATCTCACTTACTCGTAGAGATATGTAGCTTACAGATGACGGTAGACCGTAGACTTGTATCATATACCGATCATGCGGGTTTGTACGTATTTTAACATATGTGTTCATATCCTTTTTAAAATAGATACGGATATGGATATTATTTTGATATTTGCAAATCTGTATCTGTATTTATATATTTATTTTCATATATAAATATAGTTGTAGATTTATTTCTAATCGAATATAACATAATTCTATACTTTCTTTCACCATATTGGGTATAATTATTATGATATAAACACATTATATATATATAATGTTTATCCATCAAATACATGTATATTTTGAAGGACCGACGTAAGCCGCCTTGATCTTCTTGAGAGAGAACGAGAGGGAGAGAGAGTAGGGGATTTCGGGTGAGGACTCCTGACGGTGAGGCTGGATCCCATGACTATTCTCCTCATTATGGAGGTCAATATATAGGTGTGAAGCTCTCGCTTAGTCTACCCCTTCCCAATACTCGACGGTTACGGTCTCCCCGACGACCCAACCTCATCGCAACGCCAAAGGCGGTTGCTTAAACACGCATCACGGAGGCTGTTCTACATCTCTTTACCACATTGGTTAAAGCTTATACACTCCAACTATTTGTGTAATGCATAGAGATGTCTGCAATGAGGTTCATTATTCATGAAAATCTCTTCCTTGACTCATGTATTCTTGAGTCCCATTAAAGCAACATGTTTAATGTAGGTGCTAGATACTATTCAATTGGTTAGGGAATCAGCTAGCATATCACTTGTAGGTACATAGGTTATTGCTATTTCTGATTTCGCAACTATATCTTGTATATAGTGATATTGGATTCCAATGACCTTTCCTTTAGAACTATTAGCTCCGCTATTGATCAAGCTTATTGTAGCTTGATTATCACAATATATTTCGATCGGTCTGTTGACTAAATCAAGGTTAAGTTTTTCAGAAAGCATTTAATCCATACCGCATGAGTGGTGGTCATACTACATGCAATGTATTCTGCCTCCTGTATATGTCTAGATGCACATCCTTATTTCTTACTGCCCTAAGAAACGGTTGCTCCAAACATGAAAAGGTAATCCTATGTAGATTTTGTATCATCCATATCTCCTCCGAAATCTGCATCGAAGTATCCTATTACCTAAAGTGATTTACCTTGATATACCAGTTCCAAATGTACTGTTCTTTTCATATATCAAAAAAATCCTCTTTACAGCTTCCCAGTGTGATGGTCCAGGATTGATTTGATATCTATGAACTAGGCAAATTGGATATGTCAAATCAGGTCGAGTGCACATCATTGTATACATCAGACTTCCCACTGCTTGTGCATATTGAAATTCTAAAAGTTTCTACCCCTTTCCAGAACATTGACTCTTACTGAGTCTCTTTCCAATCACAAGTGGTATAGGAGTTGGAGTGTTATTCTATATTCCAAAGATCTTTACTACAGTATGCAAAGATTTTTCTTGACTAAGACTCAATTTCCTTGAGCCTATGTCTCTTGTAATTTGGCTTCCTAGAACATAGGATGATTCGTCCATGTTTTTCATCTCAAATTCACCGCTCAATTTCTCTTTAATTTCATTGAGCATTCCTATATCATTACCTGCGAGTAGAATGTCATCTACATACAATGACATGAAAGCAAACTTGCTCCCACTCTTTATGAAATATAAGTAATTATCCAACTTTTTTGCAGCAAATCCAAATTGGATAATTTTCTCATGAAATTTAAGATACCATTGTCATGAATACTTCTTTTAAGCCATATAATGACTTTCGTAACTTATAAGCTCTTTTCTCATGACCTTCTACCTGAAATACATCACCTTGTCATATATATATATATATATGTATATATATGGGTAAAATGGGGCTGCCCCCATGGGGGGAGCTAACTTGGCTCCCCCGCCCCATTTCGCCTGGTTTTTTTATTTTTTTTGAAAAATTTTTCTGTGGATTTTCATCAATATATCCCTATATTATGTCAATAAAATTCCACGCAAAACATAGACTCCTACGACCTCCATCCAGACGGGGTCGTTTTTAGCAATTATGTTACCGTTAAAAAATGACTGTCTGCATGGAGGCCGTAGGAGTCTCTGTTTCGCACGAAATTTTAATGACATTATATAGTGATATAGTAATGAAATTCCACGGAAGAAATTTTTGAAAAAAAATAAAAAATGGCCGAAATGGGGTGGGGAGAGCCAAGTTAGCTCCCCCCAGGGGGCAGCCCCATTTAACCCTATATATATCGTCTCTTAATTCTCCATTGAGGAAGGATGTCTTCGCATCAATTTTGTGATGAATCTATGATTCACAACTTTAAAAGTTGAAAATAGAGCTCTGATCCTGAGTATTAATTGTATTTAGTCATTTATATGCATATTTATCATTCATGCATGTGTAAATAATATCCATATTTTAACATTCATATTTTACATTAATAAGAAACCAGAATTTGTGTGTAACTAATCACTTGTATGATAGCTAACTTTCCCTATTGTTCTTTATTTTTCACTAACTTAAAATGCAATAAAATCAACTCCATTGTGTACATAATATTAACACTAATAAATGAAAATTACCAGAAAAATATAACCTCTATATCTAACAAATAAAACCAATCCCTATTTTGAGATAAAAAAATCGTAAAATTAAATCTCTCACATACAGTCTCCTATGAACCCATACTCACTTTTAAATTAATGTGAATTCAATTTTGTACAAAATAAGACCAAATTCAAAAGAATCGAAGTACATATGTGAAACTTGAATTTTGGATCCTCTTTCTATATTGTATATATTAACCCATTTGACCTTATTATTTTATGTACAAAAATAATTCTTTTTAATGTATTTCTTTTTCATTTATTTTCTTTGATTTATGTTTTAATAAAATGTTTAAAATTTCAAATATAAAATAAACTAAAAATCAAAGAAAATGAGTCATTCTGATTCTGTATATATAGTCTGTAAATAAGTCTCTCCTATCTTATTTCTTTATTTTCTTAATTATTAAAAATACAAAAAAAAATAGGTTAATGTGTAAATATTTCTTTTATATTTTACTTGATTTTATTTCAATTTTTTTAAAAAAAATTATGAAAAAAATTACAAAACCTAAAAATCGGGTATTCTATGTACATAGAAGACCATCAAATTTTTTTACAAACGATTTCTTTTGGTTTTGGTTTCTTCATGAAAATTGTAGGTCTCATTGTGACGAACACTTGATGAAGACTACTTTTTTATTTGATATAATTTTCTATTTTATTTTGTTCTGTTAATTATTTTCTAAATTTTTTATGTTGTAAAAGACAACATAGGCACACCATAATCACAGACCACAGTCACAAAACAACAAACAAAATGGATCGATCGGAGCATTATCATCTTTAAAAAATAACATTCATGTATTATTCCCATCATCAACCTCGTTCCAAATCAATAAGAATAATGGTCTGATTCCACATATAATCCTCCTTATTCTCAACGTACAGTCAACACACAACCCCCAAAAATCAAAGCAAAAAACACAGTCGGGCATAGTAAACATAGTTTAACAACAATAACAAACCACAGTCATACAAAAAATAAACACAATTAACAAATACAAAAGAACCAATAGTGTTGTTATTATTCACACACAAAATATCAATAGTAAACCCCATATAGATAACATGGAAATAAAATATGCAACCAAAACAAACCATCCTCAACCATTAGCAGCAAAGAGACTACAAATAATCAAAGAACCGGAATCTCTGTTAATACAATCGTTAAGGATTACATCAAAATAAGAGACAAGCGATCAACAAGCTGCGCCGCTAGCCCTTTTTGAATTGCAAAACCAATCCAACTGTAATCATAAACATCAAAGAACCAACTCACAAACATATACAAACATCAACACCAAGAACAATGCAATCATACAAACAACAACATTTTATAAAACCAAATCTAAACCTAACCCAAACCTAACACCAAGAAATTCAAGAACAAAAAAAGAACAACATGATAAAAGAAGGGACAAATCAAATACAAAGGAAGCATCCTTACCTTATCAACAAACAACATATGTAAACCCTAGGAGAGAGATCGCAGATACAACAAACAACAAACGCGGCATCGATCGAACACCACCACGGAGATACATCTCCAGAGCAAGTAAGAAGAAAATAGAAGATGTCGAACGTAGTCTATCCGTGTCGTTAAGCAAACAAAATGATGCTTCACACCATCGTTACACCCACCCCAAGGCATGGTCACCACGTGGCGAAGACGAAGCGAAGGGTAGGCAAACAATGATGAGATGTACCTCGGTGGATGAAAACCCAATGCATCGCCTCTATGAAAAGAGACCGAAACGATGGCTCGGTGGCATAAAACCCTCAAAAAATGCCCTAACATTGTGTGAAAACCCAAACTTTAGCCTCACAGCTTGGTCAAGTCGATGATGATCAAGTAGTTACACTCCATTAAGAAATTTATGAAAAAAACAATTTTGACCTGATTATAGAGCTTATTGGATGTGTGTCCTCGTTAGGAACCAACGCATCTGAAATTTTACAAATCGGACATTGAATGAGTGAGATATGATCATTTTGGTGAAGATGAATCAACTCTTAAGTGATCATACGAGATTTGAGTGGGATCCGCCTAAGAGATCCTCCCAAATATGATTTTAAGGATATAAAAGAACCTTCGGGATGTTCTCTCCTCTCATTTGCAACCCCTAGCCACCACTCACCATCTCCCACCTCCAAAGCTCGTCGAAGCTCCATCAGAGCATCATCGGAGGTGGTGGATTGCCATCATTTTTGGAAAGGAGTTTCCCGTGTCATCCTCCACATGGATCTGCCACTAGAAATGTAAGATCACGCCTCTTTTTTCATGTATTTCGTTATTTTATTTATGGTTAGACCTAAAAGAGGGTTTCTTCTATTTTAGAGGTTGTCATGTTCATGATAATGCACAGAAATGACTTAGAATGGAGGTTTAGCATTGCATGCGTGAGCACCATATAGGTATGGTCCCCTCCCCTTTTGCTTGCAATTTTGTCGTGTTGCATATGTCCCATTGATGAATCTCCATTTCATCACCTTTATTCTATTATTTTGGCCTTAAAGACCCTAGTAAATGTATGTAAATACCCCTAAATTGCACAAATTAGCATTCATCCTTTATTGTATAATGCGTATAAAATACTGCTTTTAATGCTAACATTATAGAATAAAGAAAAGAAAAGAAAAGAAGTATCAACGATATTTTATGACCTTAAACCCCGAGACCTAGGCATCTTGATGACTAGGTCGATAAGGAATCAAGTAGGGGGAGATAAGTGTCCAAAATACAATAAAATCCCTTTTATTTATTCATTTATTATGTATTTTTGGGACCTATTTTATTTTCCTCTTTTATACCTCAAATAAAGAAATTTTGAACATGAAAGTTGTAGATAACAAAATATAGAAAAACATAAATTTAATTTCATACAAAAATAATACACAATGTAGAAGTTATACTCTGAATAAAATTCCAAAATCTCAACTTCCCAAACCCATATCTCTAAAAAACTCAAAATATATGAAAATCACCTTTACTTGTATATAACTTTTAATAAGCTATTTAATGAAGATGATTTCATATTTCTTGGAGTTAAGGTGTGAAAGTTAGGTTTTGGACTCCTACTGTACAATTTACCTGATTAAAATAATCATTATATTTATTATTTATTATTTTTATAATTTTAGATTTTTATAAATTTTTAAATATTATTTATAATATATGTAAATATTAAAACTAAAATAAAAAATAAAGAAAACACTAAAATACAATATGCATACAAAATATATAGGTAAAATGCATATACTTATACCTACATATTTAATATACCTATTTATTTAAGTGTAAATAATTTACAACTTCAGAAAAATATAATAAAAATATATTTAAGTGTATAAAAATTAGTTATAATCTATAAAATAATAAAATAAAGAGATATTTACATCCATAACCCTGAGTAATTCCGTAATTACCCTAGAAACCCTCGATAATAACGAATTACATCCAAGACCCTGAGTAGTGCTGAACTCTTACACCCATAACCCTATGTTAACTTCCATCAAATTTTCCGTTAACTATGACGGTATCCATCAAGTATTTTATAATTTAGACCATTTAAATTCTCATTATTTACAAATGAGACCACTTTCCCTTCCCCTCCCCCCAATCCGCCCACCCACCCCCGTGGTCGGAGCTGCTCCGCCAAAGCCAGAGCAGCCCCATCCAAAGGCCCCCCTAAACCTCAGATCGGAGCATCCCACCCCCGCCCCCACAAGCCCCGAGCCTCAGGTCGGAGCACACCCATGCCGCTTGTTGCAAGCCCCAGCACCCCCTCCCCTACAAGGAGCACCTCCATACAAAACCACCCCTGTGGTCAGAGCAGCCCCGTCCAAAGCCCCCCCTGCAAACCCCAGATCGGAGAAGCCCACTGATCGATCGAAAATATCTCTCTCCAAGATCCGGGTAAAGGTAAAATACATGGGTCGTTGCGACCCGAATCTCGAAGCTCGATCAATCAAGAAAAGAAGACCACCAAAAAAATAATCAATCAAAAAGTCGAATAGCGGTCTCGCTATTTTATTTAACCTGGTATAGCGACCAAGGTCGAACTCAAGGAGCACGGATTGGCACGAGGCCTACGAAGTAGTCAGAAATCAAAAATAAAATAAAACAAGTATTTTTGGTGGATTTTAGGTTTTTTTTATTTTTTATTTTTAATTATAAAGAAAATATAAAATAAGCCAACAAGAGCACAATAAACTAATTATTTAACAATAAAAATAAAGTCAGAAAATTGAAATAAAAATATTTTTTGGTTTTATATTTTTTAAGTGTTTTTGGTAATTTTTCTCAAATTTTTATAATTTTTAGTTGATTTTCTAAAAAAAATAAGGCAGAAAATTGAAACTACTGTGCAACCATATTTGAAAGGCTATTTAAAAATATCAAAATAGCCTCTAAAAATCTGGAGACAATTTTATGACAAACTACAAATAAAAATTAAGCTACATGAAAAGAAATTGCATTTTTTGAATTTTCTAGAATTTTTTAATGATTTTTATAAGATTTTTAGAGTTTTTCAATTTTTAGGTGTTTTATAAATTCAAATTAAGCAAAAATTGAACTGAAGCAACAAGACACAAAAACAAACAGTGACACTGATTTTTTTAGAATTTTTGAAGGCTTTTTAATATTTTTAGTTGATTTTATAATTCAAACAGTAGCAAAAATGAAGGTTTTTGAACTTTTAAAAATAGAAAATCAATACAAAAATGTCCCAAAAAATTAATGAAATTTTTACACAGTGGCGGGGGCCATGTTTCCAAATTTCAGCAGATTTGGAGTTGATTTGATATTTTATTCAACCAATAAGAAAGGCACAACACACGGGGACCTATATGTAAAGAAACTAAGTCCCAAGGGCCAGATGATGACACGTGTAAAAAGACCGGGGCCCAATTCGCAAAAAGCCCAAGGCCGCACGTGGGCGGCACGTGAATCAGACACGGAGGGGTATAAATGTCATTCTTATTTTTAAAAATCCAAACGGTAAAAGAAATTAAGTGTAGGAGAAAATATGTAAATAACCCACAAATCACGTGTTGATGCACGTGCTCCACATACAGAGGGACTATATTGCAAATAAAATAAACACAAGGTCCTACATGCAAATTACCCAAAATAAAAATAACGTTCAAAAATATTTACATGGCTGAAACATAAATGCTAAAAGAGAAAGGGCCTAAGTGAAATATACCCTTTTATTATGTTCCAACGGCTGAAGGGGGGTCCATGTAAGATCGGATGGCTCTGGATGATGGATACCCCTTCGGCGATCTACGTCCTGGATCTGATCCTCAGATGGATCTGACGGCTACGAGCCTCGCGCGAACGGATGGCTGAGATCTAAACTGGAGCGAGGGGATCGATCGAACGGCGATGGAAGGTCCTCGATGAACTGGTCGCTGGCGAACTTTGCCCGGCCGATACGCACGGTGGAGGGCTCCTCCAATGCTGCTGAGATGGGGAAAAGAACACCGGTGATGGTCCGCAGCTGGTGGCGTGCTCCGATGAGGCCGGGAGGACCTGGAGGGTCTCCGGCGACGAGGACGAGCTGGAGCTGTTGTGCTCTGATGGTCAGGCCTCTCTAGATGAGGCTCCTGGACCTTCTAACCTGCACAGAAAGAAAGATGGGTCGAGGGCAAACTGCCTCGACCCGGTTAAGGGCGAAGGAGGTGAATGGGTGAGGCGGAGCATGGGTCTCTGACGAGCGGCGGCGGAGGAGATCTGATACCCGGTTCCGTGGCGAACCAGGGGGAGTGGATGTGCGAAGAAGGTGGAGGGAAGTCTGACGGAGGTGATGGGATGGTCGGAGCGATCAATGGGAGGGCGGAGTACGGTGAATGGCAGATGAAAGTTTGCGGACCGGAAACTAAAAATCGCACATCAAAAGAAACTACGAGCTACCTAGGTTACCTGGCGGATGTAGTCATCTATGCTGGAGGTGCTGGACCTCCAGGGGTCTTATCCTCGAGGGAGCGACGTCTCCATAGGCTCGGGCTCGCTAGCGGCGGAGCACGGCGAAGGTTCGTTGGATCTGAGGTTCCCGGCTGCTCGTCCCTCACTGCAACTCGCTAATGCATCAGCTGTCACTCAGGTGCAAAGGAGGAGCTCATCGGAGGCGAGAGGGAAGGCCAAAGATGCGGGAAAAGGCGAATGGAGGTGAAGCTTTATACTGTGAAAGATCCGAAAAGATGGGAGTGGAGCGCGTGGATCGAGGCACGGATACCTAATGAGACGATCATGCATGGATTGCGGGTCATGCCTCTTCAATCGGAGCCCGGAGTTTTAGAAAATGGTGATCGGATTAATCCAGGAAAATTTGGAGAAGTCGGGTCCAAACCGGGTCTGCGAAGGATGTGGTCCGGGGGGGCAGTTGACCGGGGGTCAACGTTCCCACGTGGACTAATCATAATTCAGGATTTAGAAATTATTTGAAAATTAAATTAAAAATAGTAAATGATTTTATTTCAAAATATGTACAAAATAAAAAATGTTTATTATTTTTCAAAGTATTTTTAGTGATATTTATTTATTTTTTTGAAAAATAAATTAATATATATAATATTATATACATGTATAAATACCTATGTATTTTGTATTTTTATTTTTATTATTTTATTTTTGTACAATTGTCCCAATTTTATATTTTATTTATTTACAACATAAAATTTAGGATATAAAATATTTTTATTTTATTTTTGTTGTTTATTTACAAAGGTAAAATAAATAGATGTATTATTTCTATATACATGGTATATTTACAATGGAGAGAGAGAACTTATTTCTTTTTGTTTTTATTTTATTTTATTTTCCTTTTTTTATTTTTTTATAAATATAAAAAATATGAGAAAAACATTTTTATTTTTATTTTTATGAAAATAGAATATATATATATACACACATAAGAGAGGGTTTTACACAAGACTGAGTAGCCCTATCTCTTTCTCTCTACTTATTTTATTTCGTGATCAGGCCCATATTGGGCCCTCTCTTGGGTTCACGTCACTCAATATTTATTCTAAATATTTCCCTCTTTTTCTTTATTTCTTTATTCTTTTGTTTTTGCACCAAAACATGCTAATTATTGCTATTTACACAAAGCATGCAGTTTGATACTTTATTATATTTACAAAAATATACATGGTGTTTTGCAAAGATTTTTAGCTAAAATAAAAGAATAAAGAGTGATGAATGAGGATTCATCACCCCCAATACTTTACTTTTGCTAGTCCCTTAGCAAACACTTATTTGAAAAAGAAGTGAAAAAGAGAAAAGAAAAGAAAAAGAAGGGAAAAAGAATGAATCAATGTTGATTATTAAACTTGTCTTCATTAAATTGAACTATGAAGCTCAGTCAGATCTTTGGATTATTAATTTGTCGGAACCTTATTTGGACTTAGGTTTAAAATTCAACAGCCTCTAAGTTCCACTAATCAATAGTCAAGACTCCTCAACAATCCAGTTCATAACAAGTCTACATACACAAACCCTGAATACCATGAATCTTTTCATGTACTGTGTAAGTGACGTATAGCTCTCCACCTCAGAAGTAGCAAAATGACAACCTTCCCCAACAAGGTAACTCTAATACCCTAGTCTTGCAACTTTTTCCTCGAGGAGTGGGGTATTCCCTTCTAAGTTCAAGTTCAATTGGCTCAAGAAGAGGAGGAAGAAGAGAATGGAACATGGCCGGTGTAGCCATGTATCCTTGGGAGCTCAACCGGTGTAGCTAAGTCTCCCTGCTGCAAGCTACATGAGATGGAACATGGATAACAAGCTTTGCTTTATTGCACTATATATACTCCGGTGGGATTATCATTTTCTCTCAGACCCACCACTTTTTTGGAGTTATTTGCTTTTTGCATTTTTTTGATGTGCCATATATACAACATATCTACATGTGCAACATATGTACATAAGGAGTTTTTCCTCTTGATCCAATAGACTATCCCTCTTTTGAAGCATTATTCCAACCCACAACTCATGTCGTTAGACTTCACGGCTACCAGACCAAGTTGAGACGCACTTCCTTCACTAAAAGAAGAAGAGAGGTTCCGCCTAGAAGTACTACCCTCATATGCTACCCCAAGTCAAAGAAGACTGCCTCCTCACCACCTCATCCGTAGAGAGCTCGGTGTAAAGTGCTGGTCCAAGTAAAGTCATTGTCTGTAAGAGTCATGTGTGTGTTGTTAAGTGCTCTACTTAGGCTCATCGAGATGACATATGATCATAGCCTATTGGACTCAAAGAATTAAGTCACCATGGACCTGAAAAGTCTCAACCCTAAGCGCTATAAGGTTCCTCTTAGAATTAGGTGGATTAAGATCTAAACCAAGCTCCATTTTTCAATTTAATTCCAGGCTAGTTTAAATGTCAACTATGATTCAAGAAAAACTATACAATATTTACAAAGATGCATTTTTTACAAAATTTTACAAATGTGCAAAATTTTTTGGAAAATATTTTGAAAACATGGATGTATGCATGAATGCGAAGTTTTGCAAAATATTTACACAAATTTACACAAGGTTTTTGCAATGTTTTTGTTTTTCAAAACATTTTACAAAAATTTTGTACTATATACATAATTTTGGTATGAAAAATATTTACAAACTATTTACACAAAAGATTTTTACAAACATTTTTACAAAAATAATTTTGTACAACTTGCTATGTGTGTGCAATAAAGAATTTTATTTACAAGATAAACTTTTTAATTTTGATGGATTTTACAGGTGTTTAGCCATTTTTTTTATTAACACACTCACACAAAGTACGAGTTATGGCTAAAGTATATATGAAATATATATGACACCCCCATACTTAGCTCGAACGATGTCCTCAGAGTGAATCAAGAGCGATGAAGAAGACATAACTCGTGCTTAGTATAGGGAAGTGAAAAAGAAGGCTATATACAAAGATGAATGAAAGAATAAAAATGAAAAAGAAGATCTCGGGGTTTCCCCCTATACTTAGGATCAAGTAATCCTAAATATAGCAGGCTGTACACAAAGGGAAATCCGAGTGGAGAATGTACAGGGACTACCTCCCCTATACTTATGGTAAAATATCCCTATAGGAAGCAAAACAGAGGTAGAAAGAAATGGTGAAAACAAACAAATATATACACGATGGAGGGGCATCACTCCCCCTATACTTAAGGTGAAGAATCCTTAAGTATAGGTAACGACATGAGTAATGAAACAAAACGAAAGGATCAACACGGTGTTTCCACCCCCCTATACTTAGGATGAGGTATATCCTAAGTATAGCAAAAATAATCCTATACGAGACCTGGGGTGAAAACAAAACGGAAGAACGAACGATCAAATCATGACAACACGTACATACAAAGAGTACAATGTTGAGGTGCTTCTCAACAAGCGCTAGATTTTACGCCCCTAGCTGGGCGCAAAGGCTAGGACAAAGTCGTGTCAAGGTTTAGGACGACATCTATAAGGCGAATGCCGTACTGTCATCACAGTCTTGGTATGAGAACAACGACGAAATCAACAGTGCAAATAAAGACACCAAAATATGCAATCAGGCGGGTATCTGCTACCGGGCAGTGATATGGGACGATGTAATCAGGATCCGGTAGCAGAAAAGAAGTCATCGGCTCCATATCATACTGGAGTGGAAGTGTGGAGCCGAAGAAGTCGAACGTGGAGAAAGAAGGATCGGTCATGGAATCCTCCACGTCAATCAGTGTCTCAAAAAGGCGTGGAAAGTCAGGATCAGGAGACTCTCTAAGGAAACTGATATCTGATGCACATAATGGAGAACAATCGGATAGATCATCGAATATCTCAACGATTGGCTCATCCTCATGAGGGTCGTCGAGGTGAGATGACTTAGAATCAGAAGGATCAGAGGACTCGGTTTCGTGATCTGACAGATCGGATATACTCTCAGGAAATGAAACCGAGTACACATCGCAAGGGCCATTCTCCCGCAGATAACCCTCGGGGAGAAATGCAAGATCATCAGTGAGGAGAAGATCAGAATCTATAAGGGCATCTGCGCTGCTATCAAGCACCCACTCTACGCACCAGAATGCATCATCATCTGAAATCGGTCTCTGGTCAATCTGGAAATAGGAGAAGGTACTGGTCAACACCGCGGAGGCTGGCAATGTGGCTACAATTGATCCTCGCTCTGCGGCAGTGTTGGCTATCATCTGGTCCTCAGAAAATGTATATGTCTCATCAAAATTGAGGACACCAGGCTCAAATACGGGACTATCTATGTCTGGCATCTCGAAGTGATATCCTGTATCGAGCTCTGGTTGTTGGGCTGAATCCTGATATCCGTCGAGCTCGGAGAAGTATCTCTGTAAGGTAGAAACTGATTCATCTGGGACTGAACTCTGAAATGGCTGGGTCGATGGTTGTAGTAGCGGGGGCTCCTCCATTTCCTGGAATATCAGAAGATCTGATATCCAAGACTCGTCAACTGAAAACTCCGGGGCTGGCTCGAACTCTAGCTGGAAGACCAATGGGAACTCGAGTAGACTCTGGGTCAGAACCTCCACTGTGGCAGTCATGTCCTCTATCATATGTGTTGTGACGGAATCCATGTCCTTGGGCTGGTGTGTAGAAACTGTATCCTCGTGAAGTGCGGCACACCCAACTAGTACTGCATCATCCTCGTGTGTTGTCCCGACTATGGCATCTCGTGAGGATGGTCTCTGGAAAAGTGATCCCGAGATGGTATCAAGTAGCTCAATGTCGGAACTGCGGTGTGAACCGCCACACGAGGTCACGATCAGTGCTATCTGATCTGCGATCATCCCCCTCATGGTGATCTCGATAAGGTCGGTCGGTGAAAGTCCGTGATCGGGAAATCTCCTCAAGAGGTCAAGAAACCTCAGCCATGCATCATGCACTGGCTCCTGGGGGTTTACTAAATAATCCATGAACAAATACCGCATCATATCTACTCTACGCTGGGGATAATATCTCTGTAGAAACTCTCGACGTAGCTCTCCCCACGTAGCGAATCTCCTTCCCAATCTTTTATGCCATTTCATGGCTCTGTCCTGAAGGGAAAATAGGAAGGTCTTCAGCATCAGCTCCTCCGCGGTGATATCTGAATATGTATGGCTCTCGCAGAACTTCTCGAACTCGTCCAGATGAATATACGGCTCCTCGTGTACCTCCCCTGAAAATATTGGTAGTCTCTGAATGTACTCCAAATCTAGAATGAATGGACCTAATGTAGAAACTGATTGAGCTTCCTGAGCTGTCTGCTCATCCATCATCCTGGCGTCAGAGATATCTGCTACTCATATCTGCTCTCGTCGATTGGGTATGGAGTGCACTCTCAATCCAGCAATGGAATCATCCGGGTCTCGCATCTGCTCAATCTGATCGCGTACGTGAAGCGTAGCATGCCCAGAAGAATGAAAGGGATGGGAGGGAGGGAATGGAAGGTTGGTCGAAGATCCGACTTCCCTCGAAGGTGGACTGGAATGATGGAAAGAAGAAGCTACAAGAGTCGGCAAAAAAGGAGGGGAATCTATCATCCAGGGGTGGGGAAGAAGAAGTAGAAGAAGACTAAAGGGAGGGTGGGAGGGAGAAAGATAGATTATTGGAGGAGAAGATAGATGAGGAGAAGGCGGATGGGATCTGGCAATCAAACAAGATCGGTCAAACAATATCTCCAATTCACCAACGCACACAGAGCTGATGACCGTGAAAGTTTGGTCTTTTATCTTATCGATTTTTTTAGGTGAATCAAACAGTCTTTCAGAGCGATTATGTGAGCTGATAGGAATCCAACGCCCCCAGGAGACTGCCCCGATCCCAAACTAGATCTTTCCCAGCCAGTACAAGCCGCGGATCATTACCGGCTACCCGATCAGCTCGCTCTGTTAAGGATATCGCGGCCCGCTTTACTAGAGACCGGAGCGATCCTCACTGAAGAA
Organism: Ottelia alismoides; assembly: GCA_037367405.1. Taxonomy (NCBI): domain Eukaryota; kingdom Viridiplantae; phylum Streptophyta; class Magnoliopsida; order Alismatales; family Hydrocharitaceae; genus Ottelia; species Ottelia alismoides. The sequence goes on from JAZKJV010003762.1 coordinate 116,544, forward strand.
CGACTAGTCCAGAAGCAGTAGTCAGAAGAGGGGTCAGATGTGGCTCTAGCCTAGGGTACGAGTCACTCTCTCTCTCATCCAAACCAATAAATGAGGGGATTGCTCTACCAAGATAAGTTATTAGGTCGGTGTCTTTTAAGGTCAAGTTTGATTAATAGTCCCGATTTTATTGTTTTTGTTTTTAGATATTTTTCATAAATCAAACAATTGTCTAACGAATTTTTCGATTTCCTTTTTATTCCTAAGTCCAGAAAACCGAGGGGAGGAAGACGGAAAAGCCGATGCGCGAGGAAATCTATGAATGCATGCTCGAGATAGAAGGCGTACCTGTCTCTAGCAGTCTACATGCAATTATGATCTGCGCATAAATTGAAACTAAGCTATATGGATGCAAAGGAGAAAACCGTCCTAAACAGAAGCTCCTATTATCGTAAAGCACCGGTTTATTTGTCTAAGTCCAAGCGTGGTCTATAGGAACAGATATTCTATTAGGGGCTTTGGACCTAGTGCTACCCGGCTCAGTCAAATAAAAACCTAAGTCTAGGGGCTCGGGCACAGAAATCCACGAAAAATAAAAGAAAATAAAATGGCAAAAACAAAACCGTGATGGGGTCTCCCGAGCACACCGGTGCTCGGTGAAATAGACCCCGGCAAGTCAACCACAAGTATGAAAGTCTTGGTCCCTGTATATTACAATAATAATAAGTCTGACTGAAAATAAACTAAACTATCCTAAACTATCCTCTCCTCTCTCCTGCTCAACTCCCTCATGCTCTCCTACGGCTCTACGAAGAAAAGAGTCGTCTCTAGCTTCCGCGTTCGGCCTTCCGAAGAAAGCCGCTTCGGTCCTCGGGCCCTCCCAAGAAAATCAAACAAAAGATCTCAGACCACAGTTATTATAATAATGCAAATAAAATAAAATAAAATAAAATGACAAATATATGCAAAAATAAAAAATAAAAACAAATAAAATAAAAACAAATAAAAACAAAATAAAATAAAATAAAATAAAATAAAAGAAGATGAAAAAGCCGCGAAAGAAATGAAAAGCCGTGGAAAAAGCCGCGAACGAAAACCGAAAACAAAAAAACGACTAAGTCGTGCTCCCTCGCAACGGTGCCATTCTGATCGATCGAAAATATCTCTCTCCAAGATCTAGGTAAAGGTAAAACAGACGGGTCGTTACGACCCGAATCTCGGAGCTCGATCAATCAAGAAAAGAAGACCACCAAATAAAATAATCAATCAAAAAGTCGAATAGCGGTCTCGCTATTTTATTTAACCTGGTATAGCGACCAGGGTCGAGCTTAAGGAGCACGGATTGGCACGAGGCCTATGAAGTAGTCGGAAATCAAAAATAAAATAAAACAAGTATTTTTGGTGGATTTTAGGTTTTTAATTTTTTTATTTTTAATTATAAATAAAATATAAAACAAGCCAACAAGAGCACAATCAACTAATTATTTAACAACACAAATAAAGTCAGAAAATTGAAATAAAAATATTTTTGGATTTTATATTTTTTAAGTGTTTTTGGTAACTTTCTCAAATTTTTATAATTTTTAGTTGATTTTCTAAAAAAGAAATAAGGCAGAAAATTGAAACTACTGTGCAACCAGATTTGAAAGGCTATTTAAAAATATCAAAATAGCTCTAAAAATCTGAAGACAATTTCATGACAAACTAAAATAAAAACTAAGCTACAGGAAAAGAAATTGCATTTTTTTATTTTTGTAGAATTTTTAATGATTTTTATAAGATTTTTAGAGTTTTTCAATTTTTAGGTGTTTTATAAATCCAAATTAAGCAAAAATTGAATTGAAGCAACAAGACGCAAAAACAAACACACACTAATGTTTTTAGAATTTTTGAAGGTTTTTTAATATTTTTAGTTGATTTTTTAATTCAAACATTAGCAAAAATGAATGTTTTTGAATTTCTAAAAATAGAAAATCAACACAAAAATGTCCCAAAATATTATTGAAATTTTTACACAATGTCAGGGGCCACGTTTCCAAATTTTAGAAGATTTGGAGTTGATTTGATATTTTGTTCAACCAATAAGAAAGACACATCACACAGGGACTTATATGTAAAGAAACAAAGTCCCAAGGGCCAGATGATAACACGTGTAAAAAGACTGGAGCCCAATTCGCAAAAAGCCCAAGGCCGCACGTGGATGGCACGTGAATTAGACACGGAGGGGTATAAATGTCATTCTTATTTATAAAAATCCAAATGGTAACAGCAATTAAGTGCAGGGGAAAATATGTAAATAACCCACAAATCACGTGTCGATGCACGTGCTCCACATACAAGGGGACCATATTGCAAATAAAATAAACACAAGGTCCTACATGCAAATTATCCAAAATAAAAATAACGTTCAAAAATATTTACAGGACTGAAACGTAAATGCTCAAAGAGAAAGGGCCTAAGTGAAATATACCCTTTTATTATGATCCAACGGCTGAAGGGGGGTCCACGTAAGATCGGACGACTCTGGATGGTGGATAATCCTTCGGCGATCTACGTCTTGGATCTGATCCTCATATGGATCTGACGGCTATGAGCCTCGCACGAACGGATGACTGAGATCTAAACTGGAGCGAGGGGCTCGATCGAACGGCGATGGAGGGTCCTCGATGAACTGGTCACCGGCAAACTTCACCCGATCAATACACGTGGTGGAGGGCTCCTCCGGTGCTGCTAAGATGGGGAAAAGAACGCTGGTGATGGTCCGCAGCTGGTGGCGTGCTCCGATGAGGCCGGGAGGACCTGGAAGGTCCCCGACGACGAGGACGAGCTGGAGCTGTTGTGCTCTGATGGTCGGGCCTCTAGATGAGGCTCCTAAGCCTTCTAACCTGCACAGAAAGAAAGATGGGTCGAGGGCAAACTGCCTCGACCCGGTTAAGGGCGAAGGGGGTGAATGGGTGAGGCGGAGCGTGGGTCTCCGACGAGCGGCGACGGAGGAGATCCGATACCCGGTTCCGGGGCGAACCAGAGGGAGTGAATGGGTGAAGAAGATGGAAGGAAGTCTAACGGAGGTGATGGGATGGTCGGAGCGATCAATGGGAGGGCAGAGTACGGTGAATGGCAGATGAAAGTTTGGCGGACCGGAAACTAAAAATCGAAAATCAAAAGAAACTACGAGCTATATAGGTTACCTGCCGAATGTAGTCGTCTATGCTGGAGGTGCTTGACCTCCGGGGGATTTCTCCTCGATGGAGCGACGTCTCCAGAGGCTCGGTCTCTCCAGCGGCGGAGCACGGGGAAGGTTTGTCGAATCTGAGGTTTCCAGCTGCTCATCCCTCACTGCAACTCGCTAATGCATCAACTGTCACTCACGTGCAAAGGAGGAGCTCATCGGAGGTGAGGGGGAAGGCCAAAGATGCGGGAAAAGGTGGCTGGAGGTGAAACTTTATATTGTGAAAGATCCGAGAAGATGGGAGTGGAGCACGCGGATCGAGGCACGGATACCTAATGAGACGATCGGCCGTGGATTGCGGGTCATGTCTCTTCAATCGGAGCCCGGGGTTTTAGAAAATGGTGATCGGATTAATCCAGGAAATTTGGAGAAGTCGGGTCCAAACCGGGTCCGCGAAGGATGTGGTCCAGGGGGGCTATTGACCGGGGGTCAATGTTCCCCCGTGGACCAATCAGAATTCAGGATTTATAAATTATTTGAAAATTAAATTAAAAATAGTAAATGATTTTATTTCAAAATATATATAATTTATTTATTTTTTGAAAAATAAATTAATATATATAATATAATATTATATACAGGTATAAATACCTATGTATTTTGTATTTTTATTTTTATTATTTTATTTTTGTACAATTGTCCCAATTTTATATTTTATTTATTTACAACATAAAATTTAGGATATAAAATATTTTTATTTTATTTTTATTGTTTATTTACAAAGGTAAAATAAATAGATGTATTATTTCTATATACATGGCATATGTACAATCGAGAGAGAGAACTTATTTCTTTTTGTTTTTATTTTATTTATCTAATTTTTATTTTGTTTTTATAAATATATACAAAATATGAGAAATGCATTTTTATTTTTTTATGATAATAGAATATATACATAATAGAGGGTTTTACACAAGATTGAGTAGCCATATCTCTCTCTACTTATTTTATTTGACGATCAGGCCCATATTGGGCCCTCTCTTGGGTTCAGGTCACTCAATATTTATTCTAAATATTTCTCTCTTTTTCTTTATTTCTTTATTCTTTTATTTTTGCACAAAAACATGCTAATTATTGCTATTTACACAAAGCATGAAGTTTGACAATTTATTATATTTACAAACATATACATGGTGTTTTGCAAAGATTTTTAGCTAAAATAAAAGAATAAAGAGTGATGAATGAGGATTCATCACCCACCCCCGCCCCCGCAAGCCTCGGGCCTTAGGTCGGAGCATCCCCCTACCGCCTGTTGCAAGCCCCAGGTCAGACCACCCCCACCGCAAGACCCGAGCCTCAGGTCGAAGCACCCCCTGTGCCGCCTATTGCGAGCCCCAGGTCAGACCACCCCCACCCAAATCCCCCTCCCCCGCAAAGCCCCGAGAAATTTTCCAAAAGCGTATCCTTCACGATTCCCTTGACTCAGTTTCCACAATTCCTCCTTTTGATTTTTTTTCCAAAATAGGCTCTTGCTGAAAATCCGGAAACGATTTCCCCATGATTTCTGAATTTGAATCTTCTTCTTTGGCACCATCGATGAGGAACTTGTTGGAGCTTCAACAGTAGGAAATGATGGTGGCAATGGAGGTAAAACTTTCACCAAGAGGCGGAAGGAGGCCCTGCCAACCTTGAGAACACATTCAACACCACCTCTCCTTTCCCAACCTGTTTCATGCTTCCTGCAAGCTCCAGGTTGGAGCCCCTGCTCCCCCTGCCTGCAAGCCCCCATTCCATGATCTAGCCCACCTCATCTCCTTCGTTTCTTTTCCTTTTTTATTTTTGATTAATCCCAATCGTAAAATCATAGATTGGTTAGATTAACTCAATCATTTGGTTGAGTTAATGAAGTAAATTAACGGAAGGTTATGAGTGTAAAACGGAGCGGTTATTCAGGATCTTGAGTGTAATTCATGATTATCAAGGGTTCCTGGGGTAATTACGAAATTACTCAGGGTTATGGGTATAAATATCCCTAAAATAAAATAATAAAAAAATATAAAATAAAATATACAAAACATAGATAAATATATGTATATATTAACCCTAAAAAGTAACTTGTAATTACATACCTCTAAAAAAATAAATAAATATCATAATGAAATAATTTAAAAAATGATAAACATTTTTTATTCTATAACTTAAAATTGATAAAATCTTTTTATATTTATTATTGATTTTCTGATCTTTTTAGGCTAGGCTTTTCCTGTTTGGTCCACGTAGAGTCGACCGGCGGTCAACTCCTCTGACTCCCCCCTGCGCCTTATCAGACCTACGTCCTAGCCCCTCTTCTCATTTTTTTACACGTCGGATCTTAGCCCATTGGTGTGGCTTCCTTCACCAAATCTTCTCCTCGATCATTGGTGATTCACGCCCAAGTGATACCTTGGGCTATGGATCGTTGAATCGATGCCATTTCCTCGTTCTTCACCCCGGTTCGGTCAACCTGTACATAAACTCTCCCCCGACACCCTTCTCCGTTTGAACCCCTTTGGATCACGCTTTGGCCTCCTCTGTGCACTCTGGATTGAAAGCGGTTACAGAGCCTTCTCCAACCACCTCAAGCGAGCTTAGGCGAGGGCGAGTATATATACAATATAAGCAAATATAGATATAAATACAACCAAAAATGTTCAAAATTCGGAAAATAAAATATTTTTGAGTTTTTAAATATTTTTTACTATTCTGTGATTTTTCAGAAAATTTTTCTAATTTTTATATATTTTTAAAGTCAAAATATCCTAAATAGGGATTAATTAAATATGCAAAAATTGAAATGGAATTTAAAAATAGAAAATGGAGTCCAAAATTTTACAAATTAATTTTAATATAATTATAATAATATATAGAAAATACAGAGACAACAAATATATTTTTGAAGTTTTTAATCATTTTTTAGATTTTTACAAGGGTTTTTTTGGACTTTTTATTTTTAGGAGTTTTCTTTTGTAATTTTTATGAATTTTTGCTTGGAGATGTAAAATAACTAAATAGATAAGAAAACTATTTTTTGGAATTTTTCAAAAAATGTTTACATTTTTTATGTATTTTCTACTGTAGACAGGGAATAAAAGGCATATTTTTTATTTTTTTATAAATAATAAAAAGTCTAAAATTGTAAAATAAATATACAATGCAGTAGGAATCGATAACTATTTTGTGGATTTTTTCGAGCAATTAGCTATTTAAAATAAATAGAGACAACAAAGAGAAAATGCAATACTGGTAGGGTGTTTATGTGATTAAAATAAAAGTTAGGGGTCGTACTGTAATTCTTCTAAAAAATACTAAACGTAATTAAAAAGTTCCTGGGATAAATTAAAATTCATAAATTTCCAGGGTTATGCCTGCAAAATTGCCCCCTCGCATGGGGGTCACGTGAGGTGACTTGGCGTGGACCTGGATGTAATTAACAAGAGTTTGCGGTCCTACTTGCAATTGTTACAAAACATTTAAAGTGGTAGAGGAAGGTTCATGAACTAATTATTAAGTGCTGGGTAGGAACTGCAAAATACCCAGTACAAGGTGGGAGGTGACGACTGTGATCTGTCCACTAACCCACATATCGCTCCCACGTAGCCCGATGATGGTTCGCCTTGGACGGTGCAGATTAGATCGTTGGGGGCAATCTGACGGTGAAGACAGGGTTCGATCCAACGGTGCTAGTGTAATATGGGGCCAAGAGGAGATCGGACGATTGGGAGTGTGCTCAGAAGAACAGGGAAGAACTCTCGTTCTTTCGAGCTTCGATCGGCTATGGGGTGTGGCTCTATCCTCCTGGGCTGCTCGCAGGGGGCGCAAAATTCTATCCAAGCCTCCACGTGTCGGTTGGTTTCTTCAATCGAGGTCCTGGAGCTCTGTTGATGTCGAATGGTCTCAGGGGAGAACTGTCACTCCAGGTACCTCACACTTCTGCAAAAATCGACCATTGCGGGTTCTTAAGCCTTCAGGACCTATAAGTTTCATTAGCACACACAAAAAGGTGGTCCTGGGGCTTTGATTAGTGGGAATGGATGAAGGGGTGTGTCGGGCGGCGACCTCCAGCGTACGGTGGCACTACAAAAAAAGACGGGATTGGCGTGCACAAGATGGATCGTAATGTGCACGCCATGTGCACGACCGTACACTGGACGAGCACATGTGCTTGTTTACTGTGTGGTCGCTAATACGAGAGTCGCCCGGGCAGGTGGGCGAGCACTTGGGGACGCTATGTCCTCGCCCGCTTGTAGGCATGTACATATGTGCTCGCCGAAATGATCACCCCTATAAAAAATGGTGATCATTTACGGAGCCCCTGGCGAGCACATGTGCTCATCCAAACTGAAGTGCAGAAAAAAATTATACAAATTGGGGTTTTGACGCCTCGTCGAACCTGTATAGCCTGCCAATAAACCACTGCAGGTGCTTAATAGAGACGATAAGAGTATATATAGTATATCATTTCGTCAACTAAATTAACTAGCATTGACAAGTTGAACTCACACAATATACATGAACTTAGAAACTAAACATTCATATTTAAGAGCTAAATACTACAAATATATATTCGAAGGAACAACAACAAGTAAAATTACAACAAATTATACTATAAAAGTTCATATAAATTGAAAGACGTGCTAAAAGTTCAACAACAAAACAAGTCAATAGCAACAAAAATTTACTTCTTCTTTGATCTAAAAATTTTAGATATTAAACCATGCTTTGCTTTCTTTTTTTCCTTCTCCTTCTCTTTAAACCTAGCATACATGCGTGCCTCTTCTTCAAGGTCATTCTCCTCCTCCTCTTCGTCATCCGATTCAATCTCTTCAGGTTGAGATGTACGCCCTTGTGACATATATTATATATGGAGGATATATACATGTTACTTGCATTTCGAAGATATAGAAATATAAAATTATTACTCATTCTAAGTAGAACACTTACATGTACACCGTGAAATCTTCTCAGAGCTTCGTCACCAGCTCCACCATCATCTCCATGTGTGACTCCATTGGCAATGATGATTGGGACGAATATGGTTGTGTGTATGACGGCTGGGAGTACGCAGAATAGGAATGACGATGTTCCTCTACATAGTATGGAGGAAGACCACCAAGTGCATGCTTCCTGTTCACCACAACGTCCCTCTCCTCCAACACCTTATAAGATTTTTATTGTTTAATATGAAATTATATAAAAAAATGAATATAGTAAATTAATATTTATTTATACCTGATTCCAGACTGTTTTATCAAATGGTGGTTGCTCTCCAATTGGATCACCACCCCATTTTTCTGCAGATAGTGCCAAATAAGGATCCTGAAATACAAAATGAAATATAGAAGAATAAGTTATAATATATATTTAAATTACAAATAAATTAAAAGATTTACCAACAATTCTCCTACTTCAGGAGTGGACCATTACGACTCTCCTTCTTTCCCACTCATGTGGGACCTGGACCACCACTCCTGAAATGAGGGTTCTCTTTCCAACCTAGCTGCCTGAAAAATAATTTTAGGATGTAATAACAACACTGCATTATATTAAAGTAGAATTGAAAATTTAATTTTTTTATTGTAGTACCATCTCCACTCTAATCTGATTGTGGCTTTTAGAGCCACTTGTCGATTTAATCCTTTGTTTTTGGCGGTTTATCCTTCCTGTCGTGGATCTTCTTCCAAACTCCGCATCTGCAACGAATGCATCATAGAAACCCGCCCATCTGCAAGGAATATGTTATGAATATTGATTAATTTAAAAAGTATATTATAAATTATTTAAGAAATACAATACCCATCCTCCGTACACCATGCTGGCGGGAACCTCTTCATCTCCTCAAAATTCATCCCCTCCCATCTCGTCTTCGCATGTGAGTCCCTCCTTACCTTAAAAATGTATCACTCATTCTCTTCTCCGCCAAACGAATAAAGGCTTGACGATAAGCCTCCTTCCCTAGACCCGGAACAAGGCGATATTGACGATTCCGAAATTTTGCATGTTAGAGAAATGTATTTGATCGTGCGTAAAAAATATTATGTGTCATTTCGGTGTAGGCGACAATCAGAATCGGTCAAGAAAATAACCACAATTATTTAGTCAATTTTTAATCGCGTGGTTTTATTTTATTTTACTTGGGCAAGTCCCAAGATCGAACACAAGGAGGAAAGGAACAACTTAGAATTATGTCTATCAAAATTTGTGTGCAGTTTTTTAGGCGATCTTTTTTTTTTAATTTTTAATGCACTAAAGGATGAAAAATGCAATTTTTGGCCTATTTTAGAGACTAAAATGTAAATTACGCTCAAACGATGTCCAAAAATATGGAACTTGGCCAAGATGCAAACTATGGTGAAATGAATGCATTGTTATTTTTTTGGAATCTTTGGATGTAAGATGAATTTTTTTTATAGATTTTTAAATGCAAACAAAGTGAATTTCAATATTTAATTATAATAAATACTAAATCTAATTATTTTCAAGAGATAAAATTTTCTAAAATCTATCACTAGGTGAGGGATTCAGAAAAATCCTAAACCTCGAAAATATCAGTTTCAATACCTATTAAAAATCAAATACTGAAATATGCAAAATGTTTTTTACAGGACAAATTATGCATGCAAATGCAATTATTTTTGGCCACTATGTTAACCATAATTAATTCTACATTATTAGATTTTTCAAGAATTTTTAGAACAACGGTTAATCAATTATGAATTTTAGAGCACAAAATAGACAAAATATAAAATTTCCGACAAAATAATTAATTATTAATTAACCATTGATCGCAAAAAATATCTACAATATGTCCAAACGTAGATAATTAATTGACAAACAAAATGCTATTTTTGGATAATTAAATAATGCAATGTAGAGGTCTAAAATGATGGGGAAAGACAGGGGTATTTCTGCAATTACAGTAAATAAAATAAAAAATTGCAGTGGGGGCCTATGTTTAATTACCGATAAAGAGGGGGGAAATTTCTGTAATTTTGCCAGAGGTCACGTGCGGAGCATGTGACCCTGGATTTCTGGACGAATCTGCAATTAGGATGATCTCCGGGGGTGCCTTGCAAATGACCCAGCGGGTCACGTGCGCAGCACGTGACCCTTGGGGATGCTGATAGTGCTGACGTTCCCCTGCCCCACGTGCGCGGCACGTGGCGGGGGCCTCGGGCCTGGGCCAGGTCGGCGAGGGTGAAGCGGAGAGGCGAAGGAGCCGGCTGGACTTGGCCAGTGGCTGCTGATGTCCTGTAGAGAGGGCGGTGGCCGAAGAAGCTTTGGCGGCGGAGGTTGTTGGTGAAGGGCCGCTCCGGCGGAGGGGGGTGAGGGTGTTTACCGATGATGTTCTACAGGTGATACACGAACCTCCTGGGGGTTGAAGACGACTGTCCTGGAGCGGTGAAGATGTCGGAGAAGACGCGGCGGAGAAGGTTGAGCTCGTGGGAGTTGCAGCATTGGTGAAGAAGATCGTCGGGGGTGTCAGCGGTGGATGACGACATTGGCTCGACAGCCACGAAGGCCGGAGCGAAGTAGCAGCGGATGAACACCGCATGGGATACGATGAGGTGATGGGGTGACCCGAGCGAACGAGGTAAAGGTACTAAAAAGGTCGTTGCGACCTCTATCACTCAGAGACACTCAATCAAGAAAAATATCGAACCGCGAAAGAAATCAGAGATCAAAACACGAAGTGCGGTCCTAGCTATGGGATTAACCTGGTATAGCTCCCAGGGTCGAACACAAGGAGCACGGGTTGGCCTAGGGCCTACGAAGTAGTAAAAAGAAAATAAAAGGAAAAACAAGGATTTTTAATGGTTTTTAATAATTTTTATATTTTTTTTTGGATTTTTAATATATGAAGAAAATGAAAGAAGGCAAAATCAAGCACACTTGCACAATTTATTTAACACACCAAAAAGCAAGCAAAAATTAAAGAAAAATTGTTTTTATGTTTTTTAGGTTTTTAAGTGTTTTGGTGAATTTTTGGTATTTTTCTAATGTATATTTTATTTTATAAAAATCAAACAGTGCTCACAGGCCTAGGTACTGTCCAGCAAGGCTTGAAACCCAAAAATAAAATATTTATGGATCTCAACAAGCCCTGGAGGTAATTTTCCTGTAATCTAGAAAGAATAAGGAAAATTTGGGCACCTAAATTATTGTTTTTGGATTTTTATGTTATTTATTATAATGTTTATGAGTTTTTAGGGGTTTTTAGATTTTTAGGGTTTTTAAGCAATGAAAAATAGCCAAAATTGGCTAGAAAATCAAACAACACACAAGAAACAGTAACTAATTTTTTTGGAATTTTTGAAGGTGTTTTTATATTTTTTTTGGTATTTTTAAACCTAGACAGTAGCTAAAAAGGATGTTTTTGAATTTTTAAAAATACTAAATGAAATCAAAAATGTCCTCAAAAATTCTCAAAAATCCAACAACATGGCAGGAGCCATGTGTCAAATTTTCATCGAATTTGGAGGTGGTTTGATATTTATTCAAAAATCAAAGAGGGGGCACTGTGCACAGGGACGTAAGTGCAAATACCCAAAGTTCTGGGGGCCAAGGTGCAAAAATCCCAGCTAAACACGCGCGTGGCGCGTGCCTGGGGCACTCAGGGGCCTTTTGGTAATAAAAACCAAGTTCCTGGACCTTTTGGTAACTCGTACCAAAAGTCCAGGGGCTTGGATGCAAAAATCCCACTAAAATCCGCACATGCGTGAATAAAATGCTCACAGGGGCATAAATGCAATTACCAAAAAGTTATCATTCATTAACTAACCAGCCAGAACTACAGTATAAAAGACGCAAATATCCCAAACAAGCACGTGGCGAAGCACGTGAGATCACATACACAGGGGTATATATGCAAATAAAAACAAGCACAAGGTCCTCAGTGCAAATTACCCTACGTAAATAAAATAACTAAAATATTTACAGGACTGACACGTAAAACAAAAAGCTAAGAGGGGGCCTAAGTAATTTACCCCTTTATTCGTCGACGGCTCGATGGCGGACGCGTGGCGAATCGGACGGCTCAGGTGCCTGGCGCCTCTTCTCTTCTGCAGCACGTGGGCTATCGACGGTCCAGAGGGAGACACGTGGGAGATCCAGCGGTTCAGGTGCTACGCCCTCTCTCCTCTGCTCTGACGGTCCGGATGACGCCTCGAATCAATCAACGGCTGCTGCTCCTCGAAGAACGGACGATCAAGATTAAAACTGGGAGCGGAGGCTGATCGGACGGTGCTGGAGGATGGTGGAAGAACACTCAGCCGGCGAGCTTCGCCGGCCTCGTGCGTGAGCTGTAGACCTCCTCAGCTGCTCCTGATGATCGGAGAAGATCCGCGGTGATGCCCCGCGGCTGGTGGTAGCCTCCGATGGCCCACCCGAGCCCTGGAGGGGCTCCGGCGAGCTTGGCGGCGGCGAGCTCCTGGACCGGATGTGAGGGGGGCTCAGATGCCCTCCTTCTGACCTGCAAGATGTACCAGAAGCTTCGCGGGTCGAGGGCAAAGTGCCTCGACCCGAAGAAGCGAAGTGAAGGTGGACTGTGGGTCGGGATGGATGAACTCCGGCGAGCGGAAGGTGGTGGAGCTCAACTCCCAGCTCCGGGGCGAGCTGGGTTGAATGAGTGGGCGAAGAACGTGCGTGGGTGGATGGCGAAGATGATGGTGTGTCCCGATGATCGAAATAGTACTCGATGTGGCCGGAATCAGCAGAACACGTCGGAGAGTCGATTTGGGCGAAATCAGAAATTACACTAAGTGGAAGAGCTAAATGGATACCTGGGTGATGCGGGAGACTATGCTGGAGCTTAGCTAGCTCCTGGTCGTCGCCTCGAAGGGCGTCAAGGCCTGAGGCTCGAGCTCCGGTCGAGTGGCGGAGCACGGCGGCGCGAAGCTGCCGGATCAGTGACCGGCCACCTCCTCCTCGCTGCAACAAGGGCCAACGCGAGCTGTCACCTCGGTGGTTACGATGGAGGTCACGGGAGTGAAGGTAGGGAGCCAAAGATGGCGAGAGGAGGCAGCTGAGCTCAGACTATATAGTGCTAGGGGTCCGGCTAGATCAGAGTCGGGCGTAAAGCTTGGAGCGCGGATCCCCATGCAAACCTCCGGGCGAGGATCTCGGATGTACGCAGAAGGATTAGGACCCGGGGTTTACGCGATTGGCAGGCGGATCGAGCTGGGAAAAATCAAGGAAATCGGGTCGACAGCCCGATCCGCGAAAGGGGAAGGTCCGCGGGGGGAGTTGACCGGGGGTCAACATCCCCCGTGGACCAATCAGGAGTCGCCAATTATTGAGTTTTTATTTGATTTTTTTGGGCCTTTAAATGGCCGAATTTTCAAAAACTTAAAACACAAAATATTTTTGTTTTAATTTTTCCTATTTTTTGTGATTTTTAATTAATTTTTGGAAATAAAAATAAGGTATTTACACTATAGGTCTATACATAGGTATATATACAATATATGATTTTTAATTTTTGATTTTTAATTAGTTATTTTTATACATTTTTATCCCTATTTTATATTTTATTTATTTATAGGATAAAATGAGGAATAAAAGGCTATTTTTATTTTATTTTTATTATTTATATACATAGGTGAAATAATTAGTTATATACAACTATATACATGGTATATGTACAATATGTTTTTGCATTTTTAATTTTGTAATTTTTATTTGATTTTTGTTTTGTTTCTTTTTTATTTATTTTATTTACAATATATACAATAGAATATTTTCAAAAAGTTTTGAAAATATATTTTATTTATTTATAAGGTGAAATAAATAAAGAGAGGTGGTCTATGTACATGGTGTAAGGGGAATTTTTGGTCTTTTTGATTTTTAAATTTTTATTTTGTTTTTAATAGTTCTAAATATATACCAAATATATACAAGCATATTTTTGGTTGAGGAAAATATAATTTTATTTATTTACATAAGTATGTACATATGAGCCCCTATCTCTCTCTACTTTTGTTTTTATGCGGTCAGGCCCATGCTGAGCCCTCCCTTGGGTTAGGTTGCTCAATATTTATTCTAAATATTTCCCTCTTTTTCTTTTTCATCTTTATTCTTTTATGTTTGCACAAAAACATGCTAATTATCTATATTTACAAACATGCATGCTTTTGCTAACTTTTCCTATTTACACATATCTACATGCATTTGCATAGGTTTTTGTAGCTAAAATATAAGAATAAAGAGTGATGAATGGGTATTCATCACCCCCCTATACTATACTTTGCTAGTCCCTTAGCAAACACTTATTTGAAAAAGAAGTGAAAAAGAAAGAAAGAAAAAGAAAAAGAGAATGTACATGGATCAAGGTTGATTATTAAACTTGCCTTCATTAAATTGAGGTATGGAGCTCAATCAGATCTTTGGATTATTAATGTGTCGGAACCTTATTCAGACTTAAGCTTAAAACCTAACAGCCTCTAAGTTCCACTATCCTATAACCAAGACTCCTCAATGCTCCAGATCAGAACAAGTCATCAATCACAAACCCTGAAGACCATGAATCCTTTCTTGTCCTGTGAAAGTGAGGTCTAAGCTCTCTACCTCAGAAATGGCAACTTGACAACCCTCCCCAACAAGGTAACTCTATGACCTCAATCTGGCCACTCTTTCCTCGAGGAGCGGGGTATTCCCTTCTAAGTTCAAGTACAACCGGCTCAAGAAGAGGGGGAAGAAGAGAATGGGTCAAGGCCAGTGTAGCCAAGTACCCTTGGGAGCTTGACCAGTGTAGCCAAGTCTCCCTGCTGCAAGCTACAACAGGTGGATCATGAAACCAAGCTTTGCTTATTGCACTTATATACATACTCCGGTGGGATTATCATTTTCTATCAGACCCACCACTTTTTTGGAGTTCTTTTCTTTTTGCATTTTTTTTTTCGAGTGCATCTATACAACATGTACATGTGCAGCATATATACAAGGAGTTTTTCCTCTTGAGCCAGTAGACTATCCCTCTTTTGAAGCTTTATTGCAACCCACAACTCCCGTCGTTAGACCTCATGGCAACCAGACCAAGTTGAGACGCACTTCCTTCACTAAATGAAGAAGAGAGGTTCCGCCTAGAAGTACTACCCTCATATGCTACCCCAAGCCAAGGAAGACTGCCTCCTCACCATCTCATCCGTAGAGAGCTCGGTGCATAGTGCGGTTGTCCAAGTAAAGCCATAATCTATATGAGTCATGTGTTGTTGTTAAGTGCTCTACTTAGGCTCATTGAGATGACATGTGATCATAGCCTAGTGGACTCAAAGAATTAAGTCTCCATGGACCTGAAAAGCCTTAAACCTAAGCCCTATAAGGTTCCTCTTAGAAATTAGGTGGATTAAGATCTTAATCAAGCTCCATTTCTCAATTTGATTCCAGGTTAGTTTAAATGTCAACTATCATCCAAGAAAAACTATATACATATGTACAAAAAGATGCATATTTACACACTATTTTACAATCATGCAAAATTTTTGAAAAATGTTTTGAAATCATGAATGATGATGCATGAAGTGCAAGTTTTGCAAAAAGGTATTTACACACATTTACACAAGATTTTTGCAAACTTTCGATTTTCAAAACATTTTGGAAAAATTTTGTACTATATACATAATTTTGATACAAAAATATTTACACAAGCTTTACACAAAAGATTTTTGAAATCATTTTTACAAAAATAATTTGTACACTAGCTATGTATGTGCAAATAAAAGAAGATTATGTACATGAAAAATTTTTAATTTTTGTGGTTTTTAGCCATTTTTATTTATTAACACACTCACACAAAGTACGAGTTATGGCTAAAGTATATATGAAATATATACACACCCCCCTATACTTAGCTCGAACGATGTCCTCAGAGTCAAGAGCGATGAAGAAGACATAACTCGTGCTTTGTATATGGAAGTGAAAAGGAAGGCTATACAAAAGGAGAATGAAAAGTCAAGAGGGACTCGGGTCTTCCCCCTATATTAGGATCAAGTAATCCTAAGTATAGCAGGTTGTATACTAAGGGAAAACCGAGTGGAGAATGTATAGGGTCTACCCCCCCTATACTTAGGGTAAGATATCCCTAAGTATAGGCAGCAAAACAGGGGTAGACAGAAACAAAAGAAATACCCGAAATGTCTCACATCCCCCCTATACTTAGGGTAAAGTGCACCCTAAGTATAGCATAATCATAAGATGAAGAAGGGGATGTGGGACTAAGGAATGTGGTGATATGGACATCTGGATCTATGTACAGCGGAAGATCAGTGAAACTCAGGCGTGAGATGCATTAGATGTGAGTCAAAGACCACATCTCACGCAAAATGAATAGGGGCAATATCAACGACCCGCGGCTCATGATCTAGAAATGGCTTGAGCCGCTGGCCGTTCACTCGGAAGGTACTCTCAGAAGACAACTCAGATATGCCGATGCTACCATTGTCGTGTACCTTCCGAACCAGATAAGGTCCTTTCCATTTGCTCTGTAGCTTCCCTGGAAATAATCTAAGCCTCGCATCAAACAGCCATACTCTCTGTCCAATCTCAAAATGCTTGTGGCTGATATGAGAATCATGCCACTCCTTGACTCTCTCCTTATAATGTAGGCTGCTTGAGAAAGCTGAATCTCTAAGCTCCTCCAGGGCAGCTAGCTCTGCCCTCCTCTGGTCTCCTATACCATCTGGATCCATAAGAATGTCTGTAACTGGCCAAAGTGACTTGTGCCTCAGCTCAACTGGTAGGTGACAGGGTTTGCCATATACGAGGCGAAAGGGAGATGTGCCCAAAGGTGTCTTGAAAGACGTCCTATATGCCCACAAGACCGAATCCAATAGCTGTGACCAATCCTTTCGGTCTGGGCGGACGACTTTCTGCAGAATAGTCTTGATCTCCCTATTCGACACTTCGGCTAGACCATTCGTCTGTGGATGGTACGGTGTAGCAACACGATGATCTATGCCGAACTCGCTAGCAAGTGCCTTCACCTGGTCGTTGATGAAGTGAGATCCCCCATCAGAAATAAGAACTCGTGGAACCCCGAACCGCGTGATGATATGCTTCCTCAAAAATCTGCAAACTGTCCTCGCATCAGCGGCTCGGGCGGGGATAGCCTCCACCCAACGACTCACATAATCCACGGCCAACAGAATGTACTCAAATCCCTGACTCTTAGGGAATGGACCCATGAAATCGATGCCCCATGCGTCAAAAACCTCACAGAAGTGAATGGGCTGCATCGGCATCATATCACACTGTCCACAAGTGCCCATCCTCTGACAGTCAGTACACCTCTTCACGAACTCATCTGAGTCCTTGAAGAGGGTAGGCCACCACAAACCGGATTGGAGCACTTTCTGTGCCGTTCTCCTCCCAGAATGATGTCCTCCTGCCTCAAGCTTGTGGCAGTACGTGAGGACGCTATGGTGTTCCTCCTGAGGAATACACCGACGCCAGACGCTATCCCCTCCTTCGTGGTAAAGGATGGGATCCTCCCAATGGTAGGACTTGGCCTTCGCTAGGAAGGTCTCAAGCCTCTGCCTGGGCCAATCTTGTGGGACTTTCCCAGCAACGAGAAAGTTCACAATATCGGCATACCATGGGAGTGAGGCGATAGCAAGGATCGCCTCATCTGGGAAGGTATCTCTGATAGGATCAATCTGCTCAGTCTCCTCAGGCTGCTCTAATCGGGAGAGGTGATCCGCCACCACATTCTTGACTCCAGGCTTATCCTTAATCTCAATGTCGAACTCCTGGAGTAGAAGGATCCATCTAGTCAGTCTGGCCTTGGCATCCTTCTTTGCCATGAGGTACCTGATGGCGGTGTGATCTGTAAACAAAGTCACTCTAGATCCAATGATATATGATCTAAACTTATCCAGGGCAAACACTACGGCTAGCATCTCCTTCTCTGTGACTGTATAATTCCGCTGGGCGGAATCCAATGTGCGGCTAGCATGGTGTATAGCAAATGGTACTCCATCCCTCCTCTGTCCCAGCACTGCCCCTACGGCAAAATCGGAGGCGTCCGTCATGATCTCGAATGGGAGAGACCAATCAGGTGGCTGGAGGACAGGAGCCTCAATCACGCACTGCTGGAGAGTAGCAAATGACGAAAGACACTTGTCATCGACAAGGAACTCGGTGTCTTTCGTCAAGAGGTCGGTCAACGGTCGGGCAATCCTGCTAAAATCATGAATGAATCTCCTGTAAAATCCAACGTGCCCCAGGAATGACCGTAACTGCCTCAGATTGGACGGCGGAGTGAGTTTCCTAATGGCATCAACCTTGGCCGGATCAACCTCCATGCCCCTGTTGGAGATGATGTGGCCAAGCACCGTCCCTTGAGTCACCATGAAGTGACTCTTCTCCCAAGATAGCACCAAGTGATACTCAATACATCGCTGAAGTACTCGATCTAGGCAGTCAAGACAAGAATCAAATCCGTCGCCGTAGATCGAGAAATCATCCATGAAGACCTCTAGGCACTCCCCTACCATGTCCGAGAAGATCGACAGCATGCACCTCTAAAAAGTCGCAGGGGCATTGCGTAGCCCAAATGGCATGCGTCGAAAAGCGTATGTGCCGAAGGGACAGGTAAAGGTGGTCTTCTCCTGATCCTCAAGAGCGATGGCCACTTGGTTGTAGCCCGAGTACCCATCCAGGAAGCAATAATGGCTCTTCCCTGCCAGTCTCTCTATGATCTGGTCAATAAAAGGCAGGGGGAAATGATCCTTCTTAGTGGCTTGGTTGAGTCTCCTGTAGTCAACACAAACCCTCCAAGAGGTGGGTACTCGTGTAGCAATCTCCTCTCCAGACTCACTGATCACAGTCGTGATGCCCGTCTTCTTGGGCACCACATGCAAGGGGCTAACCCACTTGGAGTCCGAAATGGGATATATAAAACCTGCACCCCACCACTTCGATATTTCCTTCATGACAACCTCTCTCAGATTGGGGTTCAGACGCCGCTGGAACTCACGCGACGGCTTCGCCCCATCCTCGAGATAGATGTGGTGGGAGCACACTGATGGACTAATCCCATGGAGATCTGCTACGCTCCATCCGATCGCCTTGCGGTTCTTTTCAAGAACCCCCATCAAACGGGATTCCTGCTCTCCAGTCAACTCGGCGGAGATGATGACTGGGTATATCTCTGGATCGCCCGCAAGGAATCGATACTTCAGCGAAGTAGGGAGCGGCTTCAGCTCTGGAATGCTGGGTGCCGGCAAATCTGGCTGTGGAAGAAACTGAGTGAAAGCTGCAAGATCGGCCAAATCTGCCTGGGAAAGTGAAAGTGTACTCTCGCAAACTGGATCGGGAGAAGGCGGCTCTACTGCACTGTCTCTGCTCGACTATGCATCTACCTCCTCCTCATCAATAGGCTCAACTGGACTCAAGTCTGGCATCTGATCATAGCAATCGGCCCAATCAGACTCTGAATCCGAGGGATCTGCATCAGAAACGGTGGCATCAGCACCACCTGAAAACAAGGTGGCATCAGCACCACCATCACAAATCATCGTGTTGCGATCAAGGACCGGCTCTGCTGCCGCAATGGTATCCTGAACCAGGTCTGTGCTCTCCAGACTCTCCTCTGCTGTCATCTCTGCATCAGCTGTGTCTGAAAGTGAGAGGGTGGTCTGTGTCTCAAGGTCTGCCCAAGCTGCCTCATCATCTGTGATCACAAAATCACAGTCCTGGTGGATGTCTGGCTTTGCGTCTGTCAGCTGCTCTGAATCGGTACTCGCATCTGAGCGGGATCTGAATCTGGCTCTATAGTCCTCGACCGTCTCTATTTGTATACTCTCGCCCTGGACGCGAAAGTACACCTTCCCACTATCATGATCAGTCACCGCCTTGGCTGTGGCCAAGAACGGACGACCAAGGATGATGGGGGTATCGGTCACTGACTCAGGGATCTCCATGTCCAACACTACGAAGTCCACGGGGAATTGCAGACCCTGAATCGTGACGATAACGTCTCGTAATAACCCCTTCGGCCTCTTGACAGATCGATCAGCGAACTGAAGGACTGTCCTGCTCTGTCGAAGAGTGCCCAACTCGAATCGGTCGAGAAGGGCTGCCGGGAGAAGGTTGATCGACGATCCGCTATCTAGAAGAGTACGGTCGAACCACTGCTCACTAATCTGGCATCTGACATACGGGGCCCCTGCATCTGGCCTCTTGGCTGGCAGTCGGTTCTGGATCGCAAAGCACGTGGCTTTGGTCAGCACATGTATCTCTGAAGTGTGGTTCCTCCTCCTCCTCCTGATTGTAGTCCTCTCTCTCAAAGATCTCTGGAGAAGGGGAATGTGCTGCAAAGCCTCCTGGAGGGTCAGCTGAATGTGAAACCGATCTATCATGCTCTGGCTGAACTCCTCAAGCTCTCTCTTTTTTGGATCATTTTTCTTCCCCTTCCCCATCTGAAGGGCTCTAGGGAAGGGGATCACTGGGTCCTTCTCAGATGAAGGACTAGGAAAAGGTCTAGGCGGTTCAAGGACCGGATCCACACATACATCACGCACCACAGTGGGACCAGAAGAAAGTAAACCTTTTCCTTTATTCATACCAGAGTTCTGAGATACATAACCACGAGGGAAAACATCAGATCTCTCTCTACAAACACCGGTGGCCTCAGTACCACCACGGGCTGGCTGCTCTGCTGCTGCTGAAGGAAGACGTCGCGCGGCATCAGTACCGCGGGCTGGCTCGGCTGCATGGGTGGCATCAGTACCACCTCCTAGCTCTGGTGAAGTGGCGGCCTCAGTACCGCCGGTGGGATCAGCATCCTTGGTGGCCTCAGTACCACGTCATCATCTGGAGCGGCCTCAGTACCGCTCTCCTCCTCCTCCTGTGGCGCCTCGGGATGGTGCTCAGATGAGGCGCCGCCGCCTGCTGGGGTCCTACCGCTCCTAAGTGTGACAAAATCAGCATCAAATAAATCCGAAGATGTATCATCAAATGGATCACTAGGAGTGGCCGACTCAGTAGGTACTACCTGCTCAGACTTCCTCTTGAGGCTGTTCGGATTGGGCTCTATCTGGGCTGGTATGGCGGCCTTCCCTCTCACCAGGTCCCGCATCTCCTGGCGGAACTCGTCCATCTCCCGTCGGAATGTAGCCTGCTGGTCCGTGAGGAGGCGGGCGATATCATCCAAAGCGGGGCTCTCGTGGGAGCCCGACGGGTGGCCTCTCTGTGGATGAGGCTGTGGCTGCTGATAAGGGTAAGAGGGGTAGGAAGGAGGGTGCTGCTGGTGCTGGTATCCCTGGTGAGCCTGCTGCTCACGTCTCCAAGGCTGTCCCTACTGCTGATAGGGACGAGGACCGTAGGCTGACTACTGCTGATACGCTGGGGGTTGCTGCTGCGGCTGGTGATGGTCTCTCTGCTGGGAGTACTGCCCTCCCTGACCTGACGGCTGCTGCTGGGGCTGGGCACCACCACTCCCCCACCTGAATCCGGGATGGTCTCGTCGGATCCCAGGCTGGGGACGGTCGTACCAGATCCCGTTGACATCCATCAACGGCTCGGCATCCAAGGGGGCTGGCGGGAGTACTGCCAGAGGCTGGTCCGGCTGGTAGACCACCATCTGCATCTCTGGAGACGGTGGAGACTGGTAGGTGGTCTGCGGCTGCTGGTACGGCTCCGCCTGTACAAGGTGAACCTGTCTAGGCTGCACTGGAGTGCTGGAGCGCTGGGATGAGCTGCTGCTGCTGCCGGCGTCGCCTCGCGACTGAAGACGGGGCTGAGAAGCCTTCTGTGTCTCCTGGAGACACATGAGCTGTGTCTTCAGGTCGCTCAAGACCTGTGCCATCTGATCCATCTGTGCTATGCTCTGGCACTGCTTCTTCTCTATCAGCTCCATGCGGTCCAACTTCTCGCTGATGATGCCCATGTCCGCAGCTGACGACTCTAACTGTGCTGCTGCTGTGGCTGCGGACGAACTGGAAGGACCTGCATCTACCCGTGCTATCCTCTGGTACTGCACGGGTCCTGGCTGATGTGGCTGGGTCTTCTGGGTATAGAGCCGGGTCTGGGACATGACCATGTAGTTCTCTGCCATCTCCTCAAAAATAGCCCAGACCTGGTCGTGGTCCTTGGCGAAGTAGGACCCGCCACAAGAAGCATTCACCAGGCCCTGTAGCTCTGGTGACAGTCCGCTGAAGAAGCTCTGAACTAGGTTCGGCTTCGTGATATCATGGTGCGGGCATCTGTCCAAAAGCTCTCTGAACCTCTCCCAAGCCTCGTGGAACTGCTCGTTGGGGAACATGGAGAAGTTACTAATCAGGGCCCTCGCTGCATTCGTCCGCCCGAGTGGATAGTACTTGTTCAAGTACTCGGTGCGGAGCTGCTCCCAGGTATAGACGAATCTCCCCAAATGCTTCAGTCATGTGGCTGCTCTATCTGCCAGTGAGAAGGGGAATGCGATCATCCTGATCGTGTCCTGGTCCACATGTCTGTCGTGGACAGTGCTGCATATCATAAGAAACTCCTGGAGGTGGAGGTGGGGCTCCTCTGTAGCAAGTCCATGGAACCGCGGGAGCATCTGCAAAGTGTTCGGGGGGAACTTGAAGTCCCCCACGATGGCTGGAACCACAACCCAATGGTGCATCAAAGTAGATCCGGGGTTGTGCAACTCCCGCATCGGTCTCGGTGGTCCTGCTCCTCCTGCGGCTGCTGCCGCTGCGGCGGCGGCCGCGGCTGCTGCTGCTGCTGCGGCTCGTGCCTGTGCATCTGCATCCGGGATCTCCTCGGGCTCGCTCTGCTGGTCTCTCTCTAGTCTGAGCCTCTCCAACTCGCGCCTCATCTCCATCATGAAAGCTCCCTGATCGCGGAGCTGCTGCTGAACTGTATCAAGTGATGCGATCAGGGTGGAGTTGATCGCTCCCTGGTCTAGTACAATATGCTCTGGTCTGCGGGAGTGATCATCAGAACTGCCTGCTCCTGCCATCTCGACGTCTGCAAAACCAAATGAGCCCAACTCAGGTGCCGTCAAATGAATCAGTCTCTCCTCGGGCTCATGTCTCTCAGGAAGGTCAGAAAGGGGATCGAGGGGGAACAGGGTGGAGTCGTACTCGGGCTCGGAGAGCGGGTCTGAGCTCTCGCGAGCCAACCTAGATGATGAGGTAGACGCGCCCGAAAGCGGTGCAGCCAGAGGCTGCCTAAGAGACCGTCTACCCATCATCTTGATCTAGCGAGTAGGGCGGATGAGATCTGGAAAACTATGATCTGAAAACAAACCCCCGGTTCACCAACGCAACGCGAGCTGAAGACCGTGAAAGTTCGGTCAAATTATCTTGTCGATTTTATTTTGGTGAACACACAAATATCAGAGCGCTTACGTGACCTGTTGGGATATCCGCTGCTAACCCCAACCGACTGTCCCGCACGGAAGAGTCGGTAGTCAGTCGAGTTTAGCAACGGGGGGCTCTACCTAGTGTGCGGGGTCACTCTCTCGCGCATACAAACCAAGCAATGAGGGGGTTGCTCTCCCCAAGACAGAATTTTTAGGGTGAGCGAGTTTTAAGGTCAATAGTCTTAGCAGTCCCAATTTTATGATTGCACTTTTTTAGGTATTTTTCAAATCAAACAAAATCGCCTAACGAATTTTTCGGTTCTCCTGGTTATTAAGTCCAAAATCGGGGGGAGAAGTCGAAAAAGCCGATGCACGAAAAATCAATGATGCATGCAAAGTCAGAAATGCGTACCTGCCTCCAGCTCTCTACATGCAAAATGATCCGCGCATAAAATAAAGACAGAAATGTAAACTAAGCTATATGATGCAACGGAGAAAGCCGAGTCCTAGACGAGCAACTTCTAGCGAAGAACCGTCTAACCGGTCACCGACCTCCAAGCCAAAGGGTCCGGTCTTGGCTCGTCCCTCCCCTGCCCGACAAATCGGGGGTAGGAGTAAGCGCTTTACAGGACGAGCTACGGCACGTAGGCTACGGAGGCTAGCGAGTCGGTTATTTTTATTATTGATTTTAAGTAGGTCCAATACGGTCTATAGGAACAGATAAGCCTTAGGTGTGTGGATCCTACTCAGTTACGTCACAGTCACCAGAAAGTCCTAAGTCTAGGGGCTCGAGCAAAAACCGCGAAAAATCCAGAAAATGACAGTAAGAAAGGAAAAAGAAATCCGCGAGAAAAGCCGCGAAAAAGCCGCAGGTCCTAATGGGTCCCCCGAGCACTCCGGTGCTCGGCGAAACAGACCCGCTACGGTCTAAGTGTCCAAACAGTCTCAGAAGTCCTGTCCCTGTATTATTACAATTAATAATGAATGAATGAATAAAACTATCCTAATGCCTCGCCCACTCACTCTCTCTCTCTCTCGCTCTCTCCTGCGGCTTCGTAGAGAAAGAACCCGCCTCCGAACTCCGCGGCTGCACTGGCTCCTCGAAAGTCGCCTCTGCGGTCCTCGGGCCCTCGCAAGAAACAGAGAAGAGAGTGGTCAAACCAATAAACAATAATCAAATAATGAATGAAAATGAAAGCAAGGGTATATGTGCAAAAATGGAAATAAAATAAACACTCAATAGAAAACAAAAATAAAATTAAAAGAAAATCAAAATAAAACAAAAATAAAACAAAAAGAAACTAAATACAAAAGCCGCGAAAAAGCCGCGAGCTCCGAAGAGCCGCGAAAAGCCGCGAAAATAAAAACAAAAACAAAAATAAAAACAAAAATACTACTAAGCCGTGCTCCCCGGCAACGGCGCCATTCTGATGGGGCGACCCGAGCGAACGAGGTAAAGGTACTAAAAAGGTCGTTGCGACCTCTATCACTCAGAGACACTCAATCAAGAAAAATATCGAACCGCGAAAGAAATCAGAGATCAAAACACGAAGTGCGGTCCTAGCTATGGGATTAACCTGGTATAGCTCCCAGGGTCGAACACAAGGAGCACGGGTTGGCCTAGGGCCTACGAAGTAGTAAAAAGAAAATAAAAGGAAAAACAAGGATTTTTAATGGTTTTTAATAATTTTTATATTTTTTTTTGGATTTTTAATATATGAAGAAAATGAAAGAAGGCAAAATCAAGCACACTTGCACAATTTATTTAACACACCAAAAAGCAAGCAAAAATTAAAGAAAAATTGTTTTTATGTTTTTTAGGTTTTTAAGTGTTTTTGGTGAATTTTTGGTATTTTTCTAATGTATATTATTTTTTATAAAAATCAAACAGTGCTCACAGGCCTAGGTACTGTCCAGCAAGGCTTGAAACCCAAAAATAAAATATTTATGGATCTCAACAAGCCCTGGAGGTAATTTTTCTGTAATCTAGAAAGAATAAGGAAAATTTGGGCACCTAAATTATTGTTTTTGGATTTTTATGTTATTTATTATAATTTTTATGAGTTTTTAGGGGTTTTTAGATTTTTAGGGTTTTTAAGCAATGAAAAATAGCCAAAATTGGCTAGAAAATCAAACAACACACAAGAAACAGTAACTAATTTTTTTGGAATTTTTGAAGGTGTTTTTATATTTTTTTTGGTATTTTTAAACCTAGACAGTAGCTAAAAAGGATGTTTTTGAATTTTTAAAAATACTAAATGAAATCAAAAATGTCCTCAAAAATTCTCAAAAATCCAACAACATGGCAGGAGCCATGTGTCAAATTTTCATCGAATTTGGAGGTGGTTTGATATTTATTCAAAAATCAAAGAGGGGGCACTGTGCACAGGGACGTAAGTGCAAATACCCAAAGTTCTGGGGGCCAAGGTGCAAAAATCCCAGCTAAACACGCGCGTGGCGCGTGCCTGGGGCACTCAGGGGCCTTTTGGTAATAAAAACCAAGTTCCTGGACCTTTTGGTAACTCGTACCAAAAGTCCAGGGGCTTGGATGCAAAAATCCCACTAAAATCCGCACATGCGTGAATAAAATGCTCACAGGGGCATAAATGCAATTACCAAAAAGTTATCATTCATTAACTAACCAGCCAGAACTACAGTATAAAAGACGCAAATATCCCAAACAAGCACGTGGCGAAGCACGTGAGATCACATACACAGGGGTATATATGCAAATAAAAACAAGCACAAGGTCCTCAGTGCAAATTACCCTACGTAAATAAAATAACTAAAATATTTACAGGACTGACACGTAAAACAAAAAGCTAAGAGGGGGCCTAAGTAATTTACCCCTTTATTCGTCGACGGCTCGATGGCGGACGCGTGGCGAATCGGACGGCTCAGGTGCCTGGCGCCTCTTCTCTTCTGCAGCACGTGGGCTATCGACGGTCCAGAGGGAGACACGTGGGAGATCCAGCGGTTCAGGTGCTACGCCCTCTCTCCTCTGCTCTGACGGTCCGGATGACGCCTCGAATCAATCAACGGCTGTTGCTCCTCGAAGAACGGACGATCAAGATTAAAACTGGGAGCGGAGGCTGATCGGACGGTGCTGGAGGATGGTGGAAGAACACTCAGCCGGCGAGCTTCGCCGGCCTCGTGCGTGAGCTGTAGACCTCCTCAGCTGCTCCTGATGATCGGAGAAGATCCGCGGTGATGCCCCGCGGCTGTTGGTAGCCTCCGATGGCCCACCCGAGCCCTGGAGGGGCTCCGGCGAGCTTGGCGGAGGCGAGCTCCTGGACCGGATGTGAGGGGGGCTCAGATGCCCTCCTTCTGACCTGCAAGATGTACCAGAAGCTTCGCGGGTCGAGGGCAAAGTGCCTCGACCCGAAGAAGCGAAGTGAAGGTGGACTGTGGGTCGGGATGGATGAACTCCGGCGAGCGGAAGGTGGTGGAGCTCAACTCCCAGCTCCGGGGCGAGCTGGGTTGAATGAGTGGGCGAAGAACGTGCGTGGGTGGATGGCGAAGATGATGGTGTGTCCCGATGATCGAAATAGTACTCGATGTGGCCGGAATCAGCAGAACACGTCGGAGAGTCGATTTGGGCGAAATCAGAAATTACACTAAGTGGAAGAGCTAAATGGATACCTGGGTGATGCGGGAGACTATGCTGGAGCTTAGCTAGCTCCTGGTCGTCGCCTCGAAGGGCGTCAAGGCCTGAGGCTCGAGCTCCGGTCGAGTGGCGGAGCACGGCGGCGCGAAGCTGCCGGATCAGTGACCGGCCACCTCCTCCTCGCTGCAACAAGGGCCAACGCGAGCTGTCACCTCGGTGGTTACGATGGAGGTCACGGGAGTGAAGGTAGGGAGCCAAAGATGGCGAGAGGAGGTGGCTGAGCTCAGACTATATAGTGCTAGGGGTCCGGCTAGATCAGAGTCGGGCGTGAAGCTTGGAGCGCGGATCCCCATGCAAACCTCCGGGCGAGGATCTCGGATGTACGCAGAAGGATTAGGACCCGGGGTTTACGCGATTGGCAGGCGGATCGAGCTGGGAAAAATCAAGGAAATCGGGTCGACAGCCCGATCCGCGAAAGGGGAAGGTCCGCGGGGGGAGTTGACCGGGGGTCAACATCCCCCGTGGACCAATCCGGAGTCGCCAATTATTGAGTTTTTATTTGATTTTTTTGGGCCTTTAAATGGCCGAATTTTCAAAAACTTAAAACACAAAATATTTTTGTTTTAATTTTTCCTATTTTTTGTGATTTTTAATTAATTTTTGGAAATAAAAATAAGGTATTTACACTATAGGTCTATACATAGGTATATATACAATATATGATTTTTAATTTTTGATTTTTAATTAGTTATTTTTATACATTTTTATCCCTATTTTATATTTTATTTATTTATAGGATAAAATGAGGAATAAAAGGCTATTTTTATTTTATTTTTATTATTTATATACATAGGTGAAATAATTAGTTATATACAACTATATACATGGTATATGTACAATATGTTTTTGCATTTTTAATTTTGTAATTTTTATTTGATTTTTGTTTTGTTTCTTTTTTATTTATTTTATTTACAATATATACAATAGAATATTTTCAAAAAGTTTTGAAAATATATTTTATTTATTTATAAGGTGAAATAAATAAAGAGAGGTGGTCTATGTACATGGTGTAAGGGGAATTTTTGGTCTTTTTGATTTTTAAATTTTTATTTTGTTTTTAATAGTTCTAAATATATACCAAATATATACAAGCATATTTTTGGTTGAGGAAAATATAATTTTATTTATTTACATAAGTATGTACATATGAGCCCCTATCTCTCTCTACTTTTGTTTTTATGCGGTCAGGCACATGCTGAGCCCTCCCTTGGGTTAGGTTGCTCAATATTTATTCTAAATATTTCCCTCTTTTTCTTTTTCATCTTTATTCTTTTATGTTTGCACAAAAACATGCTAATTATCTATATTTACAAACATGCATGCTTTTGCTAACTTTTCCTATTTACACATATCTACATGCATTTGCATAGGTTTTTGTAGCTAAAATATAAGAATAAAGAGTGATGAATGGGTATTCATCACGAGGCTGTGAGCCTCGGACCTCGCCAGAGGGAAGATGGCTTCATGGCGCTGTAACCGCCATGAGGGGACTAGTAGGTGCAGCTGGCAGATGTCTGAGTTTGAAGGGGGTGGAGCTTTGTATAGGGGATGGTGACGGGGGCCATTTATGGGAGGAGATCGGAGATGCTCGCGACGATGGGAAATCTGGTGATTGATCTTGGAGGATCGGAGATGGTGGGGATCGCGGGGCGGCGTGAAGTTTGCGGTGAAGATGGAGAAATCGAAGGTCGATAGCAGAGATTTCGGGATTGCGGAGGAGACGAAAGGGGAAAGTTGCCCTGGGAGGATGATGAACAGTGGTCGTCCGATCGGCCGAGATCGGACGGCCACGATAGGGCCACGTGGTGGTAGGAGAACTAGAGGGGTGGGGTACGTACGTTGCGTGTGTCTGGGAGGCACGGGAAATGCACGTGCGGGTTTTTTATTTTTTGTTATACAAAAGAATTAATAAAAGCCTCAAAAATGGATGACACATGGCGGCTCCAGGAGCCGCCACGTGTCAGCACCACAAAATTCAGAAATTAAATACTTTTAAAAATAAAAAAGAAATAGTAAACGGATTCAGATCGAAAAGTTTCTTCATGAATATTGCCCATCTCGATGAGATCTACAACTTTCATGAAGACTTCAAAACCAAAATCGATTAATTGCACGAAGTGATATTTTTGGGGTATCCCATGTACATAGAATACCTCGATTTTTGCATTTTCTAATTATTTTGTCATTTTAAACCAGATAAAAATCCGAAAAAAATATGGTAAAATCAAAGATAAATATAGACATATTAATCTATTTTTTTTTATTTTTATTAATTAAGAAAAGAAGGAATAAAATAAAACACGAAAAAGACCCATTTTGTACAGGAAGTTAATGAAGACTTGGACTCAATTTGTTTCTTTGATTTCAAGCTCAGTTTGTATTTGGATTTTTATGTATTTTAATAAAACTTTTATCAAAGAAGACAATGAAAAAGAAATAAACTAAAATAGGTTAATTATGTACATAAAATATTAGGTCAAAATCAGCTAAAATACAAAATGTACAAAAGAGGCCCAAAACCCAACTTTCACATATGAGCTCTGATTCGCTTGAACTTGGTCTTGTTTTGAATGTAATTGAATGTACATTAGTTCAAAAGTGAGTAGGATTAAAACGGACACTGGATGGGGAAGATATGAGGTTTTTAGTCCAGAAATCCTGAAACTAGGGTTTGGGTTTTTGGTCCACTTATTTGGGTTAGTAATTTTTTTGTATTTTTCATTTATTCTTGTTAGTGATATGTACACAGTGGAGGTGTTTTGGGTCATTCGGAGTTAGCATAAATGAGTTAAAAATCCGGAAAGTTAGACTATTTACAAGTTAATTTTGGCTGAGATTTTTGGCTTCTTATTTGTGATAAAATGCAATTCTTATGAAAGCATGCATGAATGATAATTATGCAGAATAAATGAAGAAATGCTGATGATCTTGAGGGATTTGAGCTTAATTAATGAGATTTAACGTGATGAACTGAGATTCATCATCTCCCTATACTTAAACCATGCTCGTCCCTGAGCATCAAAAAGAAATGCCATGAGGTGAAATGAGATTGGGTTCCATACCAAGACCATGAGCTGAAGGTGAAAATGAATCTTGACCCAACCTTTGGATTAATAGTGTGGCTGAACTTCTATGAGACTTAGAATTTTAAAATCAACAGTCGTCAAGTTCTATACATCATTGTCACAGTTTCGGCTCAGAATTCATCTTAGATCAATCATCTTCCCAAAGCATACCCTATGAACATTGAATAATCGACTCATGTGTGTGAAAGGTTTTAGCTCTTCCCATCTAGAATGTTGGACTACCATGCAAACCTCCTCTCCAGTAACTCGTCCTCGAGGAGTCAGGTATTTCCTTCTAAGGTCTGTCGCGTTGTGTTCACAATCGAATTGGGGGGAGAAATTAGAAGAATGAGAAAAGAACTGGAGGGTGGCCAGTGTAGTCACCTCTACTTGTGAAGCTGGCCAGTGTAGCCGAGTCTCCACCAAGATCTGCAGGTTTTCTTGAAGCTTGGACCTTTTTGGTCAGATATTTATTTGGTAGTGGCTTCTTTGTATTTGGAATTTTTGGTGGTTCTGCTTTGATCTTGTTGTGCTCCTATGGATATAGAATCTTTTTGTTTCTGTATATTTTTTGGGGTCTTAGAAAAAATTGTGCCCAGCCGTCCATCCCTTTTCCGAAGCTTTATTTCAATCCGTACTTCGGTCTTTAGATTTCCACGCAACAGAAAAGAAACTCATACAGTATTCCAACATCCCGTCTGAGTTGAGCTAAGTGCATAGTGCGAGAGTACAAATTAATTCCCTATTCCAAAGTTGTACCCTGAATGAAGAGACCAGGTTAGACACTAAGAGGTCAAAAGTTGCACATTGTCATGTGGAATTCAAAGAATTAAGTCAAAGACCTGAAGCTTCTAAAATCCTATTTCTCGGTGAAGTTCCTCTGAAAATTAGGTGGATTAAGGTCAAGTCCATACCACTTTCGATTTCTGCTCATAACTCGGTTCAGAACCCAAAGACTTTTCATGCGAATGAATGCGATGCTGCATGAAGTGCATGTGTGTGAAATGTAGACACAATTTTTTTTTCTTTTTGTGTTTTTTTATGCAAGGGATTTTTGGTTTTTTTTGCAAAAATAAATAAGAAGCCATTTTTCGAAAATTTTGGGAATAGTCAGTGTTATTAGCAAAACTCTTTTTCCTTTTTCTTTTCTTTTATTTTTTTTGAATTAATTATCCACCCTGTAAATACATATAGACTTACACGCAAGTACGAGATATGGGTAAAATATATACAAAGTATATATACAGACCCCCCTATACTTAGCGAGTGATGTGTCCTCATAGCACAAGAAGCGTAAAGAAGACATAGCTCGGGCTAAGCGTAAGAGAGTGAAAAAAGGAAAAGAAAGAAAAAGTTAGATCGGGTCGCCCCCTATACTTAGGCTGTGAACAGTCTAAGTATAGAAGAAGATCGAAAAAAATGAGGTGGTCGGGATAAGTGGATGAAGAGAGTATATACAGATGGGCATCGGGTCCCCCTATACTTAGGCTCTAGTCAGTCTAAGTATAGAAGAAGGGTGGCAATGGAGCGATTGTGAGATGGGGAGAATGGTATATACAGATGGCATCGGTCCCCCTTATACTTAGGCCTTGGCCTAAGTAGAGGAAGAAGTTGTACAAGGAGACCGAAGTGGTCGGGAGGGAGGGTGGGTCGCCGATGATTAAGGCGGTTTTAGGTTGATCTTTTTGTGAGCCTATGGTGGGAGATCGTAATGATGAGACGGAGATGAAGCATATGATTTCCAACTATTATCAGAGCTATCCTCGGAAAAATCATGATGGATTGTAGATGAAGCGTTTGAGTCAGATGAAAGGTAACCATCATCAGAGTTATCCTCAGAGGAATAGTATTTGAAAGTGGACATACTCCAAATATTCTGGTCTTTTTGTTTCTTCAGTTGTTTTCTCAGAATTCGTTCCTTCTTGAGATCATGTGATTTATCCTCGGATGAATACTCGGAAGCACCGGTCTCAGTCATCTCATAAGAAATAATTCTAGTGTACTTGATGAGAGCAGGAGCATCCGCTTTTGATGAATAATAGTGAGGAACGGGAGTTGTCCAACGGGAATTGAAGTTTGGATCCTTGCGAAGATATGGTTTTAGAGTTGTCGAACAGACTTCACTCATGTAGATTACCTTTTCCAGACCTGAGGAGGGATCATCAGATGATTCCTCTTCCGGAAGGTCAAAGGTGACTTTCTTTTTCTTGTTTCGTGAAGGTGCCGGTCCACTTGAATATCCAGATGAATAACCATTGGAATTCTTCTCCTTGGTCGGTGTTCGTCCAGCGTGTTTGTTCTTAGTCTTCTGAATGTTGGTGCACTCTTGATTTGAGATTATTTGGTCAAGATATTCAGAAAAGGTTGACCCAGGGTACGACCATGCATATGTCTCAGGATCATATAAGAAACATTTTTCTATTCTGAGATCCGCAGGAATTGAAATACTGGGGAGAGTCTCTACATGTTCGTTCTTAATTGATTTGACATTGGAGCATTCCTGTGTCGTATTGGTGTGATCAAGATAGTCAGAATAGGTTGACCCAGGGTGTGACCATGCATAAGTCTCCGGATCATATGGTTCATATACTTTATTCTCCATGGTGAGAGCAGCTGGGAATGGAGCGGGGGAAGAGTCTCTAAACCAATAGTCTCATCGACAACCTCTATCTCAGATGTAACAGCGGGGTAGGGCTCTTCTACCGCTTCATGGTTACGGTTGTCGGGGACTTCGTGGGTTGCCTCAGAAAATCGTGGTTCCTCAAAGACTGGTTGAGATCGAAGTACTTCCAATGTTGTAAAATTGATTTCCTAAGTCTCACACTCAATAATTACCTTAGCCAATGCTAAGAATGGCTTTCCGAGAATAATTGGAGACTGGGTGAATTCTCCTTGATGCTCAATATCAATGATCGTAAAATCCACTTTGAGCGGAGCACCTTGAAATGTCATGATGACAGAAATTGTTCCTCTTGGCCTCTTTATCAATCGGTCAACTAATTGAACAATCTCTCGTATTTTTCTTATCAGTCCGAGTTTGAGTTCGTGAAATACAGAGGTCGAGAGGATATTGATCGGTGAATCTTCATCAATTCGAGCATGGGTGAAAATTGTGTCTTTGATTATACAGTCAAATCTGGACAACCGCTTCACTATGCGGCTCTTGATTTTTCTCCTCAACACCAAGGAGGAGGCCATTGACAAGATATGCCTTTCAGCCTTTGTCCTTATACTACCCGACTTTTTAATCATTAATGTATCCATTACAAATCCTTTAAGGTCTGGAAAGTGTTTAATGTCATGTATAAAGGGAAGTTCAAACATCAATCTTTTTTCTAGTGCTTCCCGTAAAGCAGGATCTAAATTCTTCAGATCTTCTTCAGTCTCATTTTTTATGAATTTTTCTGGATTTTCAATTTTTTGGGTGTTTTTTAATATTCCAATTTTTTTGGTATTTTCTGTGTGGTATGGTGATGTGGTGTCTTCCGTAGATGAGAAGGGGCTTCGATGTTCCGAGTAAGAATCAGAGACATAGTCATTCCTAGGGAAGTAATATGCAAAGGTGTCACTATCAGAATCCTCCCTAGGTTTCTGAATATCCTTACAATTTTCAGCATGAGATCCAATCATTTCCTCATTCATTTTTATGTCTGATCTCCCAGAGAGTGAAATTAGTCGGTCGGTAAATTTTTGAAATCTATCCTCCATTAATTCGAATCTTTTATTTATCATCAAAATATCATTCTCAAAATTCTGTTCATGATCAATCATGGGAGCAGTCGGTGTATGTTTTTGCATTTGAGATTCAATAATTTCATCTTCCATTTTCCTGTATGTGCTGAGAGGAAATTTTTTTGGAATATCCGATATATGATCATTATTTTCTAAAAATTTCTCCTCAAAAATTATGGAAAGAGGCTACTCAGTGGAAGGATTTTCCGGGAATGTGTAGGTCTCATACTCAACATGATGTGACTTGGGCATGTCATCCTGGTTTGAGTAGAGTCTACTTACATGGTCATGATTGATTGTATTCTCAATAATGGGGTCGTATAGGGTGCATATGTGTCGATATCATCCATGTGGTCCTCTGTATGTATAGGCTGATCAAATGAGTGATATTCGGGTTGGTCAATAGGGATTTGATCATTGCGATCAATCCAACGCTGATGATCATTAAGTGCAGGTCTTTCCATCTGGGTTTGGTTTCTCGGCCAGCCATGAGACTCAAAGGTATTTTGATCTTGAATGGTTCATTAGCGAGAAACCGAGAAAAAGACGGTTCAGTCCAAGATGATAGGTGGTCATGTGTGGTCGGATGATTCGAGTAGGAAATCAATGAGGGGCCGAATTCATCCGTGGGTGAAAGTCTCCCGTAAATGTTGGAGGAATATTGAAAGAAGAGGATTTGGTTGATTTGAGCCTAACCAAGAAAAATTCATTGTCATAGTATAGCTCTGATGGATTTTCAGATAAATGTTCGGCCATTTTTTGAAAGAGCTGAAAGGAATGATGGTTTGGGTTTGCAATGATTTTCATGATCTGGATGCGGAGATTTTTTGGACAACAGTTCCATGATGAGGTTTAAATCAAGAAAGGAGAGAGATGATAGCACTGGATAGTCAAAAGAAATTTTATCAAATGTATGGCTTTTGATCTTTGATATCGGTTCACGCACATCAATGCAAACACAAATCAAACCTCAGGTTCACCAACTCACACAATGAAGCCGTAAGAGTTCAGCTATTATCTTTTCAATTTTAATTGGCGATAAGACAATCTTGGAAAATAATTAAGTGAGCTGTTAGGTGCCGAAAATTTTATTAATGACAGGCATGAATTCTTAGGACTAGGTACACCTACTTTCAGCCAGTATGGGTGTAAGTACGAACCGTAAAACATCTACCCGCGTTACTTGAGGACGGAGCCTTACGTAGTGTCCTCTAAACCACCCACTCTGTTAAGGAAATCCGGACCGTTTACCGGCTACCCGTTAGATCCTCACTGAGAAGTAGCTAATCGTTTTTGGTAGAATCAGTAGTCAATATGAAAATCCGGGTTTTGGCTCTAACCTTAAGTGTCGTCTCTCGCTCACTCTTAAAAATAAAACAATTCAAGGTCGGGGTTGCTGTCCCGCAAAAAATCTTGATTTTATGGATTATTTTGAAATCGGCTAAATTTAGCAATCCCAATTTTAATTAAGCTATTACTAAAGAATTAAATGAGCACAAATATACACGTCTACCGTCCAGTCCCA
The DNA here is from genome assembly GCA_037367405.1 of Ottelia alismoides. Lineage (NCBI taxonomy): Eukaryota > Viridiplantae > Streptophyta > Magnoliopsida > Alismatales > Hydrocharitaceae > Ottelia > Ottelia alismoides. The sequence goes on from JAZKJV010003762.1 coordinate 152,004, forward strand.
ATTTCATATAAAATTATGTGATAAAACAAGAGGGCGAAATTCGAGAATAGTCGATGCACACAAAAACAATGATGTATGCTCAGTTAGAAGACTTATAGTGAATCCTCGCAATCTTCATGTGGGATGAAATACAGAATTGAAAGATTATTCTAAATGAATGCAAGCCTATGAAAAACCATACCTAGTAGAAAGTTCTATTAGCGGGGAAGAATTGAGTTAAATTTGGCTAAATTAAACGATCTATATGCGTCTTAACTATAGTGAAGTGTGGCCTTAGGTCCTATGAGCAAAATCAAAAATTAAAATGCTCTGAGAGCCTTATGTGCATGTCTATCCTAATCGCCACTCAAGTTGGGCCCCACCCTCACTGGAGAGTGAAACAGGCCACGACACACCAAAAAAAGTTCAAAGTCTTTTACATGCGCGAGAGTCCAAACGGACACCGTTATAAATGAGCAATTAATTACAGAAATTTAAAACTTGCAGAAATTAAAATCCTAGACTCTACGGTCTCTCACGACTCAACTCGATCTTAAATTAATTGCGACTTTTCGGAAGTCGATGAAGATGCGTCGATTTCTTGAAAAACCGCTCCACATACGCCGGGTACCTCACAAGAAAAATAAGAGAGATGGTGTAAGAGAGTGACTTTTGTGTCAGAGTCTCGACCCCTAGCAAAGCACCTCATGCTTCAGAAGCCAGACTTCTATGCTCCACGTTCGATAGGACTTCCCACAGCTTGCCACTTTAACGTATACTCGAGCTAGTAGGATAAATCAAAAATAAAATAAAAATAAATGCAGGAAAAAATGGAATTTACAATGAAAAATTCGAGGGTCAGACTACCCGAATGCGGAAAACCGAACAAAAAAATTTTAAGACAAAAAAACTAAGCAGTTTGCCCCCCAGCAACGGCATCATATGACGATTCCGAAATTGCGCTTGTTAAAGAAATGTATTTGATCATGCGTAAAAAATATTATGTGTCGTTTCGTTGTAGGCAGCAATCGGAATCGGTCAAGAAATAACCACAATTATTTAGTCAATTTTTAATCATGTGATTTTATGTTTATTTTACTTGGACAAGTCCCAAGGCCGAGCACAAGGAGGCAAAGGAACAACCTAGAATTATGTCTATCAAAATTCATGCGTGGTTTTCGAGGCGGTCTTTTTTTGTAATTTTTAATGCACTAAAGGATGCAAATTGTAATTTTTGGCCTATTTTAAGGACTAAAATGAAAAATATTGCTCAAACAATGTGCGAAAAATATGAAACTTGGCCAAGATGCAAATTATGGTGAAATGAATGCACTGTAAATTTTTTTTTGGAATTTTTAGATGCAAGATGAATTTTTTAGGAATTTCTAAATGCAAACAAAGTGAATTTCAATATTTAATTGTAATAAATATTAAACCTAATTATTTTCAAGGGATAGAATTATCTATAATCTATCACTTGGTGGGGGATTTCAGAAAAATCCTAAACCTCGAAAATATCAGTTTCAATACCTATTAAAAATTAAATACTGAAATATGCAAAATGATTTTTATAGGACGAATTATGTATGCAAATGCAATTCTTTTTGGGCACAATGTTAAGCACAATTAATTCTACAATGTTTGATTTTTCGGGAATTTTTAGAGCAACGGCTAATCAATTATGAATTTCAGAGCACAAAATGGATAAGATATCTATTTCCCACAAAACAATTAATTATTAATTAACCATTGATCGCAAAAAATATCCGCGATATGTCCAAACGTGGAGAATTAATTGACAAACAAAATGCTATTTTTGGATAAGTAAATAATGCAATGTAGAGGTCTAAAATGACGGGAAAGACATGGGTATTTCTGCAATTACAGTAAATAAAATAAATAAAAATGTAGTGGGGCCTATGTTTAATTACCGATAAAGAGGGGGAAATTTTCTGGAATTTTTCAGAGATCACGTGCGGAGCACGTCATCCTGGATTTTTGGACGAATCTGCAATTAAGATGATCTCTAGGGGGCGCCTTACAAATGACCCAGCAGGTCACGTACGCAGCACGTGACCCCTGGGGCTGATGATAGTTCTGGTGTTCCCCTGCCCCACGTGTGCAGCACGTGGCGGGGGCCTCGGGCCTGGGCCCGGCCGGCGAGGGTGAAGCAGAGAGGCGGAGGAGCTGGCTGTACTTGGCCAGTGGCTGCGGATGACCTGGAGAGAGGGTGGTGGCCAAAGAAGCTTTGGCGGCGGAGGTTGTCGGTGAAGGGTCGCTCCGGCGGAGGGTGGTGAGGGCGTTTGATGATGATGTTCTGCAGGTGATACGCGAACCTCTAGGGGGTTGAAGACGACTGTCTTGGAGCGGTGAAGATGTCGGAGAAGACGCGGCGAAGCAGGTTGAACTCGTGGGAGTTGCAGCATTGGTGAAGAAGATCGTCGGGGGTGTCAGCGGTGGATGACGTCGTTGGCTTGACAGCCACGAAGGCCGGAGTGGAGTAGCAGCGGATGAACACCGCAGGGGCTACGATGAGGCTGTGAGCCTCGGACCTCGCCGGAGGGAAGATGGCTTCGTGGCGTTGGCATCGCCACGAGGGGACTAGTAGGTGCAGCCGGTGGATGTTTGAGTTTGAAGGGGCACCGCTTTTTATAGGGGATGGTGAGGGGGCCATTTATGGGAGGATATCGGAGATGCTCGCGGCAAAGGGAGATCTGGTGATTGATCTTGGAGGATCGGAGATGGTGGGGATCGCAGGGCGGCGCGAAGTTCGCGGTAGAGACGGAGAAATCGAAGGTCGATGGCGGAGATTTCAGGTTTGTGGTGGAGACGAAAGGGGAAAGTGGCCCTGGGAGGACGATGAACAGTGGCCGTCTGATCGGCCGAGATCGGACGGCCACGATAGGGCCACGTGGTGGCAGGAGAATTAGAGGGGCGGGGTACGTGCGTTACGCGTGCCTGGGAGGCACGTGCAACGCACGTGCGGGGTTTTTTTAAAAAATTTTTATAAAAAAGAATTAATAAAAGCCTAAAAAATGGCTGACACATGGCGGCTCCAGGAGCTGCCACGTGTTAGCATCACAAAATTCAAAAATTAAATACTTTTAAAAATAAAAAAGAAATAGTAAACAAACACGGATCGAAAAAGTTTCTTCATGAAAATTGCTCGTCTCGATGAGATCTACAACTTTCATGAAGACATCAAAATTAAAATCGATTAATTGCACAAAGTGATATTTTTGGGGTATCCCATGTACATAGAATACCTTGATTTTTGTGTTTTCTAATTGTTTTGTCATTTTTAAACCAGATAAAAATCCGTAAAAAATATGGTATAAAGATAAATATAGACATATTAATCTAATTTTTTTGGATTTTTATTAATTAAGAAAAAGAAGGAATACAATAAAACACGAAAAAGACCCATTTTGTACAGGAAGTTAGTGAAGACTTGGACTCAATTTGTTTCTTTGATTTCAAGCTCAGTTTGGATTTGGATTTTTGCGCATTTTAATAAAACTTTTATCAAAGAAGACAAATGAAAAATAAATAAACTAAAATAGGTTAATTATGTACATAAAATATTAGGTCAAAATCAGCTAAAATACAAAATGTACAAAAGAGGCCCAAAACCCAACTTTCACATATGAGCTCCGATTCACTTGAACTTGGTCTTGTTTTCAAGGTAATTGAATGTACATTAGTTCAAAAGTGAGTAGATTAAAACGGACACTGATGGGGAAGATATGAGGTTTTTAGTCCGGAAATCCTGAAACTAGGGTTTGGGTTTTTGGTCTACTTATTTGGGTTAGTGGTTTTTTATATTTTTTATTTATTCTTGTTAGTGATATGTACATAGTGGAGGTAGTTTTGGGTCATTCGGAGTTAGCATGAATGAGTTAAAAATCCGGGAAGTTAGGCTATTTACAAGCCAATTTTGGCTGAGATTTTTGGCTTCTTATTTGTGATAAAATACAATTCTTATGAAAGCATGCATGAATGATAATTATGCAGAATAAATGAAGAAATGCTGATGATCTTGAGGGATTTGAGCTTAATTAATGAGATTGAGAGTGATGAATCTGAGATTCATCATATACCTACTCTGAAAATTACTGCAAAATATCAGAAGAAAAAGTGACAAAAAAATCTATATCATTTCTTAAAAATTATTCTTACCAGAAACATCTCAAACAGTCTCTCTTGTTCTGTAGCAGGGATGCGACACCATCTAAATTGCATGCTAGTCAAGTGTGTCTTGATTATGGTGGTTATCTCCTTTTCAACCCTGTTGCTATTCAAAAAATCCCTACATTTGGTAAAATTTGTAAACATTATACAATTTATTTGTTTGGTAAAATTAAAATGATAAAATTTATTAAAATCTTACCTCCCATCCGTCGTAACCTCCAACAAAGGGTAGGACGCTGAAGTCTGCCAGCTCCAGTAGGTAAAGGCATGGAAGTGCTCGGACGTCCAAAAGAAGGAGAATCAGAACCTATCGGTGTTCGTGCAGGTATCGGGATCGAGACCGGGAATCCAACAGGAGCGGCTGAGGTAGATGGCTCTCCATAGCCGCCTACATAAAAGGGTGGAGGAGGATAACCAAGAGACTCGTAGTAGGCTATGACCTCTCGGACCTCGTCGGACTGTGAATCTAAACAACAGTCGGGGTGGGTTTCCTACTGGACGAAGGTGTGTCAGAGGAGGATGGACGAATGGATCGATGTGATCTATGAGACCCCCACGTCCAAAACATGCCATGATTGTAATAATGATGTAATAGTTAATTACATAGTTATTAATTAAGATTTTAGCTAATTTGATTATAATAATGTAATAAAACTTACAGCTAATCTTCATCATTTATTTTGGTAGGATTAAAGGATATTTCTTCGTTTTCTTCGTTTTCTGAGTTTTTTGAATCATCGTTTGTGGAGTCGGTATCATCTTGTAGGTCAACACATAACACCTCATTATCAGCCAATCGAATTGATTCGATGATTGGGACTTCTTGTTCATGTGTCGGTGTGAATGCTTCATCTATGTCATCTTCGTGATGAGTGTAATCATTAGAAATATAACCTCGAGAATTTATCTTCGCAATAGTTAAAGTTTCGATGTTCTTTCTCTTCTTTGATACTTGGAGGAGATAATAAAGTTGATCCGCTTGAGAAGCTAAAACGAAGGGTTCAAATCTGCATATAAATTTTCTTGGTACCACATCGACAACGTTAGTTCTCCTATCGAGTACTACACCTTCATTAGGTTCATACCAATCACACAAAAAGAGAACTACTTTATTGAAGAATGGAATACTATATTCTACTTTTAGTATCTCCTTTAAAATTTCATAATAATTCATATGATCTTCCTCAAAACAAGATCCACGAACCATCACTCCATGATTCTGAGTTGTTAAATATTTATCGGAATTGAAGGTATGAAAATGATAACCATTGTTGTAGCAAGAGTTGTAAGATCGGACCTTATAAACAGGTCATTCTCCAAAATATTTTAAAATATGATTTTAATAATCACCACCTTCCAACTGTTTTGAGCGGTCTTTAAACCAAGCTGGAAATTGATTCATATAGATGCTCAGAACTTCGTCATCTGAATACATAGGATTTTCCTCGACAATTTCCTTCCTAAATTCCCTAAAATTAGTAAAAAAAACATCAGAATTACTTGAAATTGAATTTGCATATATACATAAAGTAATACAAATACTTATTGAACATACGGTATTTTCTCGTAATTGTCTAATACATATAACTCTGCAGCATCCTTCTCATGTTTCGATAAGAAACGTTCAGTTGTCTTTCCTATGAGCTGAGTAGATTGACGAAAGATACGGATACAAGGTTCTTCCTCCAAGTAAATTGTCTCATTCCTCCTAAATCTGTTATGGATTGTCTCTACATCTTCTGGAAGATACCTAACGCAGAATGTTGCGACTTCCTCATATATATTGCGAACTTATTGATCTGTCAACTTTACTTTTGTTCCGGACCTTTCTTTTAAGAAAGAACATAAACTTATATGGAAATAGGTTAATATTTTATTTAAATATTAAAGAATGAAAGAAGATTATAATATTTATAAATACCTTTCAAATGGATACATCCAACGATATTTTATCGGCCCTCCAACTTTTGCTTCATATGGAATATGAATCATCAGATGCTCCATTGAATCAAAAATGACGGCGGAAATATCTTCTCCAAATTACACATAATCATAGGAATATGTTTATGAAGATACTCCATCTCCGTGCGGTGTATGCGTGACGAGCATAGAACCTGAAAAAATCTGCTGACATCTGAAAGTACATCGACAACATTTTTTGGTAACAATCCTATGAATACTAACGGTGGCAATCTTTCCATGAAAAATGACAGTCATGGCTTTTCATTCCCTTAAAGGAAAACTTCTTAAATTGATATCAAATTGGAAGATTTTGATGCATATCCGTCTGGAAACTTCAATTTACTTGTCCATTCGCAGGCAAGCTTCACTTGATTTTTGTCTAATGTATACTTCGCTTTAGGAAGTTCAACCCTTCCATTATCATGTTCCTTTTTGTGCAACTCTGGTCGATTGCATATGATTATAAATCACGGCGAGACTTTACTGTATCTTTTGATCGACCAGTTACATTCATAACAGTATAAAATATGTTATCAAATATATTTTTCTCTATATGCATAACATCTAAGTTGTGTCATATCAGTAACTTGCTCCAATATGGTAATTCCCAAAATATACTCTTCATAATCTAATTATAATTGTCACCAAAACCAGGAAGATTTTTTTTATCTCCATTCTCTAAGGCTGATTTCTCCAATTCTTCCAAGCTTGATAATATCGTATCGCCTGTCTTGAATGGTGGCGGATCTGAAAGATCAATTTTATTCTTTTTAAATGACTGCTTATGTCTTCGATATGGATGATTGCTTGGAAGAAAATGTCTATGACAATAAAAAAAATATGATTTCTGACCGTGTTGAAGCTGGAATGATTTACCCTCCATACAACATGGACAACTTTTATGTCCATGCATACTCCATCCAGATAACATTCCATATGCCGGGAAGTCATTTATCGTTCAAAGCAGAGATACTTTCATGTTAAATGTTTGACTTTTATTTGCATCATATGTATCAACTTTATCGACCCATAACATTTTCAACTCATCTATAAGAGGACGTAAATAAACGTCGATGTATTTTCCCAGATGTGTAGGTCCCGGTACCAATAACAAAAGAAACATAAACTGTCTCTTATTACATAACCATGGGGGTAGATTGTATGGTGTTGTCATTATGATCAGCAAAAGTAATCTTTACTTCTTCCATGAGGATTAAACTCGTCTGTACATAAACCTATAACACAATTCCTCTTTTCTTCAGAAAAGGTAGGAAAAGCTAACATCAATACTTTCCAACAATCAGACTCGGATGGATGCTCCATATACTCATCGACTTTATGTTCCACGTGCCATGTCATATGCTTCGTCGTTTCTTTGCAATAATATAGCCATTTCAATCTCGGCATCAACGGAAAAATAACGTAAAATCTTTCTTGAGATTTTTATCCCACTCTTACTAGCTTCCTATATCTTGGCTCATCACATTCAGGACACCGTTGTAAATGCTGGTATTTCCCGTAATATAAAATATGGTGATTTATACAAGAGTCTATTTTAACTTCCGTTAAACCCATCTTCTACATCATCTTTTTTATTTTGTAATAATTATCAGGAAATTATGCATCTTCTGGTAACATTTTCTTGATAATCCTAAGCATTGCATCAAAATTACGATTAGTCATATTATACTCCATCTTCATCGATAGAAGATCCGAAACGGTAGAGAGTTTTGAATATGTCTTGCAACCTAACCACAATGGCTCTTCTGCTTTTTTCAACAAGTCGTAGAATTCTACAGACTCTTCATATGGTTCCTCATCATCTAAAAAAGTAGCATTAAAATCTGGACCTGCAGCGTCCATAACCATATCTACAAAAGGATTACTTTTGTCCACTTCTTCCGCCTCATTCATCTTGTCCTCGTAGTCCTCACCATGCCTCCACCAAATTCGATATCCTTCCACAAATCCATTTTATAAAGATGTAACTGAGTTTCATCCTTGCATCTCTTTATCATTAAACAATATTTTTGACACGGACACAAGATAGTTCCATCTGAATCCACGACACAGGAACATTGTGCATAAGCAAATTGTATAAATTCCTAAACACCTCTTTGAAAGGTATCTGCTATACGTTCATCTACTACACGGTTGTACATCCACTCTCAATTAGTCATATTGATCAACCTGAATGAAACAATTTATAATGTCAAATCCAGGAAAATATATGAGGAATACCTAAACCTAACCCATTGTTGACATAAAAGATGAGAAGAGAAGTGTCTTAATTATGTTATCACTTGAGCCCGTCCATAAGGATTCAAACTTACTAAAAGATGCCCGTTGTCACAAGCTTGCTTAATTCTGACGAAAATTCGGTAGCATAACCCTGCACCTTTCCCGTATACATCAAAAATCAATCGCAATCAAGTTTCAAAATAATCATATTAGTGATTATTTCGATAGTAAATTATGATTGATTTGGCATACCGAAGAGGAAGGGGTTATGAACCGAATTTCCATCAGAAATAAACAGCTTATGACAACGATCACTTTTTAGTAACTTTGAATCCTTACAGACCTTCTTAGTCCAGGATCTCCGAACTAAGGAAAGCTAACATAAATGTAATACTTTAAGATTACTTGACGTCATACATTTGTATGTGCTACAAATGAGACTATAAAATAATCTTGAAATATTTATTCATGAGATTTTTACACCCATAACCCTGAGTAATTTTGCAATAACATTCATAACCCTGAATAATCGTGGATTACGCTCAGAACCCTCGATAAGTGTGTCATCTTACATCCATAACCTTCCGTTACTTGACTTTGCTAACTCAGCCAGATATTGAGTTAATCTAACCAATCAAAAGATCCAACGGTTAGGATTAACTTAAATAAAAAATTATCCCATCTGATAGTCTCTCCAGGAGAAGGAAAATGGGGCTTCTTCGAGCAGGGGAGGCACAGAGCTCCTCGTCGACGGCTTCGCAGGGGGCTTCTCCGAGCGCGGGTGGAAGCTCGACCCGCAGGACACGGAGCTCTCCGGGCGCGGGTGCAAGCTCGGGTCCCAGGGTGGGGTGGGGTTGCGGGAGTGGATGCAGGTGGTTGGCGGGGGCGATGCAGGGTGGGTTAACGCGGAGGGGGGTGCAGGGGCTGGGGACGGAGCTTGTAGGTCGCAGGGCCGGAGGGGATGCATGTGGTTGGCGGGGGCGGTGCAGGGTGGGTTAATTGCGGGAGTGGATGCAGGAGGGTGGGTTAATGCGGGGGGGAGGGGGGGATGCAGGTGGTTGGTGGGGGCGGTGTAGGGTGGGTTTTTTTTGGGGGGGGGGGGGGGGTTGACGTGGGGGCGGTGCAGGGACTGGAGCTGGAGCTTGGGGGAGCAGTGGGGGGAGGCGGTGCAGGGGGTGAGGGCGGAGCTTGCTGGGTCGCAGGGGCGGAAGGGATGCAGGAGGTTGACGCGGGGGGTGCAGGTGGGTTACCGCGAGGGGAGGGGGGACTTTTGCAGGTCCATCGACGCAGGTTGACGCGGGGGCGGTGCAGGTGGGCTACCACGTGGAGAGGGAGGCTTTTGCAGGTCCGTCGACGTGGGGGGAGGAGGGGTTGCGGGAGGTGCTCGGTAGGGAGGAGAGGGGAGTGTGGACGGCATGTTTTGTAAATAACAATGAATATTAAGAGTATTTCTATATTTTTTAATGGAAAACGTGAAACATAATGGCCATTGCAAAAGAAACATGACACAGAGGTCATGTCATGTAAGAGTTAAGCATTACTCGAGGTTCCTCATGTAATTCGCGATTATTCAGGGTTATGAATGTTATTGCAAAATTACTCAGGGTTATGGGTGTAAAAATCCCTTTAATCATTTATGTTAACTGGTCATTTACGTAAATTTGGTTGGTTAACGATGGGGATAGGGATAAGTGTGATCTTAATTTAATGCCTAATGCAGTGTTTGGCTCAATAATATTAGTTGGGTACCTGCAAAAAATCGAATTTTACACCTGCAAACATCAAAATCCACGACCATTGGTCTGGGATAAACATCCCAAAGTGAGTCCAATAGTGCTGTGAAACAAAAAAATATAACACAGTTAGAGGTGATCAAATCCTCCAATGTGTTGCACACGCCTCCCGATGTGCAGGGCCACACACCACCTGGTGTGGAGGGACGTACTGTGTGTGAATGATTTTGTACGATTTTATAATATTTAATGGTTAGTGTTTTAGACTTATCATTAACCTAACTATAAGTTAATGTCATATACTTGATCATTAACTAGAATTTAATGTGATAATAAAATATCACGGAAGAAATGTTTTTGTTTATAGTTATCGTCACGCTTCAACAATTTTGACTTAAATCAATGAATAATTTTACATCCATTATTTAGTTGTAATTCCCAAAGTCTTTGTATCTCTCATCCCCTCTTTCAATGAACTATTTCTAACACTACTTCAAATTCAAGTTCAATACCACAAATGCATCCTCTAACTCCTTCCTATGTGTTTGTTTTTTCATTCTCTCATATCAGCATTCATCTACTTCTTTATTTTTTTCACTTCCAACTGCAATCCTAAAATGTCAAGACATGAACCATTGTGATGAAGTTAGAGTTATGGCATAATTCAATATTCTCTATTTCTATATCAACATTCACCTACTTCTCTAGTTAAGCACTTTATTTGTTGTGACATTTAATCAAACACTTGACATATCTATGATATTCCATCTATATTAGACAAATATATACTCAAATCTATCAACAACTACATATTAAATAACTATATGAAGCATAAGCAACAAGATTAAGAACTAGTAATATTAAAATTAAGAAGAACATAATCAACAATATCAAAACCCTAAACCATGAAAACAAGTATGAAATGGAACGAAATACGAAAAATGAGAGAAATGATGATAAGATATACCTAAAGAAGGGTGTGTGCATGATTGAATACTCAAACGGAGGTCCCTCGAGGCAGGAATGCTCGAGCACGGGTCGTCGGAGGGGAGGAAGGGAGAAGCAAATCGTGCGGAATGAGAAAACGGGGATGCCTGACTTTCTGTTTACGTGCGCGGGCGAGCACACTTATGTGCTCGCTCACCGCTCGCGAGGTGCTCTCCTGGTATTTGACACGCGTCGATCCAGCCACGCCTTGAAATTCAACTGGGTGAGCACAATTGGGTGAGCACTTGTGTTATTAAAGTGCTCGCCCATATATGAAAATATAATCACGCCTCCAGATTCAAAAGGGCGACCATCCCGGTGAGCACATGTGTAACCTAAGTGCTCGCTAGGGAATGAGAGAGCACATGTGCTCGCCAAGTGCACCCCATCATGTGTATGCCAATCGCGTTTTTTTGTAGTGTAGAGAGAGGAGGTCAGATCTCCAGACCCAGAAGGTATCTGGTTGATCTGGGTTGCATGGGGTGACTAGAAAGCGAAGGGAGTGAGTGGTGGTGGTCGGCACGGCATAGAAAAGGTAGGAACAACGGAATTGGGTTCGCCGGAGCTGTCATCGCCGTGGCATAGAACAAGCAGGAACAGTGGAATGGGGTTTGCCAGAGTTGTGTGAGCTCCGGAGAACTACGAAAGTGGCTATTATAGCTTATTAGGGTGATTAAAGAATAAAACAAAAACTAAAAGTGATCCTAGGAGCTAATTTAAGCAAGAAAAAGGAAGAATAAAGGTGTAAATCACCGACGAAACTAGGGGATAAGTACCTTGACGGTCGACGGCCAAAGATGGAGGTGGAAGCCGCCTCTGCCCTCGCATGAGCTCGCTCGAGGTGGCTGGAGAAGGCTCTGTCACCGCATTCAATCAAGAGATCACGGAGGAGGCTAAAGCGTGGTCCAAAGGGGTTCAAACAGAGAAGGGCGTCGAGGGAGAGTTTATGTACAAGTTGAATGAACCGGGGTTAAGAACGAGCAAATGGCATCAATTCAGCGATCCATAGCCTGAGGTATCACTTGGGCGTGAATCACAGAAGATCGAGGAGAAGATTTGGTGAAGGAAGCCATGCCAATTGGCAAAAGATGCGGTGTGTAAAAAAATCGAGAAGGGCTAGGACGTAGATCTACTAAAGCACAAGGGGGAGTCAGAGGAGTTGATCGCCGGTCAACTCTAGACCACCTGGTTGGTCCAAGTGGACCAACCAGGAAAAACTTGGCCTAAAAAGATTGGAAAATCAATAATAAATATAAAATGATTTTAATAAAATAAAAAAGTTTATTACTTTCTAAATTATTTTATTATGATTTTTATTTATTTTTTAGAGGTATGTAAATACAAGTTACTTTTTAGGATTGATATATTTGTATATTTATCTATGTTTTGTATATTTTATTTTTATTTTGTATTTTTTATTTTATTATTTTATTTTATTATTTTATAAAATTATAACTTATTATTATACACTTAAATATATTTTTATTATATTTTTCTGAAGTAGTATTTACACTTAAATAAATAGGTATATTAAATATGTAGGTATAAGTATAGGTATTTTACCTATATATTTTGTATGTATATTTTATTTTAGTGTTTTCTTTATGTTTGTATTTTAGGTTTAATATGTACATATATTATAAATAATATTTACAAATTTATAAAAAAAAATAAAATTATAAAAATAATAAATAATAAATAAAATGATTATTTTAATCGAGTAAATTGTACAATATGGGTCCAAAACCTTTCACGCTTTAACTCCAAAAAATATGAAGCTACCTTCACTAAATAGCTTATTAAAAGTTATATACAAGTAAAGGTGATTTTGATATATTTTGAGTTTTTATTTGAGTGATATGGGTTTGTGAAGTTGGAATTTTGGAATCTTATTCAGAGTATAACTTTTACACTGTGTATTATTTTTGTATGAAATCAATTTTATGTTTTTTTATATTTTATTATCTACACTTTTATGTTAAAAGGTTTTTTTATTTGAGGCATAAAGGAGTAAAATAAAATAGGTCCCAAAAATGAATAATAAATGAATAAATAAAAGGGATTTTTATTGTATTTAAGACCCTTATCTCCTCCTACTTTATTCCTTGTCAACCTAGTCATCAAGATACCTAGCTCTCGGGGTTTAGAGTCATAAAATATCTTTGATATTTTCTTTTCTTTTCTTTTCTTTATTCTATAATTTTGGCATTAAAAATAATGCTTTATACACTATTCATACAATAAAGGATGAATGTTAATTTATGCAATTTAAGGGTATTTACATGCATTTACTAGGATTTTTAAGGACAAAATGATAGAATAAAGGTGGAAATAGAGATTCATCACCCTCATATACTTGCTTTTTCTAGTGCCTAGCAAACACTTATGCAATAAATGCAGAAAATAAAAAAAAGAAAAAAAAAAGAAAATGGATTAAGTTTAATGTTCAAACTTGTCTTCACAAAATCAAAGTTTGGAGCTTAAGTCGACCCTTTGGAATTTTAGTGTGGGTAGAACCTTATTGAGAATCGGATTTGAAATCCAACAGCCTTCCAGAATCCCAAAACTCTGTTCAAGTCTCCTTAATAGTCAGGTTAGAATATTTCTACTCATACACAAACCCTTATGACTATGAATTTGACTCATACAGTGTATGTGATAGTGGCTCCTCTCAACTAAAATGACACAAAGACTGACTTCTCCAGCATGACATCCTAATGATTCCACAATCCAGCAACTTCTTCCTCGAGGAGCGGGGTATTCCCTTCTAAGTTCAAGTGACAACCAACTCAAGAGGAGGGGGTGAAGAAGAGAATGGATGGTAGCCAGTATAGCTACCTATCCTAGGATGGAAGACCAGTGTAATCAAGTTACCCAGCTGCTGGCTCACATGATTTGACCTTGAAGCTTAAGCTTACTTATTTACTATACTAATATGTACACTCCGACAGTCACTTTATTTTCAATCAGGCTTGTCCACTTTTTTGGAGTTTTTGCCTTCTTTTTTTCTATCTTTTTTTTCTGGAATACTATTATAGTAGCATTTACATAATGAGTTTTTCCTCTTGAGCCAGTAGACTATCCCTCTTTTTAAGCATTATTGCAACACACACTCTCCTGTCTTTAGACATCTCTGCTACTGGACGGGTTTGGGTGCACTTTCTTCCCTAGACGATGACAAATATTTCCACTTGTGTGTGTCTCATACCAACAAATCCAATCCCCTCACCACTCCAATGAGTTGAGCCAAGTGAAAGGTGCAAGTGTCCAAGTTAGGTCATTATCAACAAAAGCCATGTGTGTGCTCCGAAATACTCTACTTAGGTGGTCAAAAATCCATTGAACTAAGTCTTGTTATTCTCAAAGAATTAAGTCAACTATACCTGAAGTATCTTAATTCCAGCTCCTATAAGGTTCCTATTATTAGCTAGATTTAAGGTCCAACCAAGCTCCAATCTTCGAATTTTACTTAGACTTGTTCACTTATCAAACACATCCAAAAAAATGTGAATGATATGCAAATGCTATGCTATGCAGAAAATATTTTTGTGATGCAATTTTCAAGGTTTTGAGCTTTTTATGGATTTTTGAAAAAAGAAGATGCAAACGTATTTTTCCGTATTTTTCAAAAAGATTTGGCAAATATTTTTGGTATTTTTGGTTTTGCAAAAGATTTTGGCTAAAAATAGGTACAAATATTTACATGGGGATGCATCTTGTATTTATAAGAATTAGGTTTTTTAAGAATTTGCAAGGGATCAGTGATCCTTTTTACATATATATTTATACAAATAATAATTAATATTGGTGTGATGTATATATTCCTCAAACTTATTTGAAAATAATTTGAAAATCAATTTTTGAAAACTATAGTCTAAAATAATTTTTGCAAATAATTTTTACAAATATTTACACACATTTAAAAATCATTTTGCAAAGGTTTTTCAAACAGTATATATAGATTTTTCAAAATATTTTTGCAACCATTTTCCAAACCATTTACAAATAATTTTTCAAACATTTTATTTCACACAAAGAAAAGAAATTTTTACAAACAAAATAATTTTTATAAAGTTTGAAAATATTGAACAAAATATTTTCCATATATTTTTCACAAGATTTTTCAAAAATATTTTCAAACTATTTTTTAAATATTTTGAGAAAAATATTTTAACTTGATTTATTAATCAATAAATAAAAAGATTTTTGAGGAATAATACACGCCTTTTTATTATGTGTTCTCAATGAATTAGATAGTAATTTTAGCCATATTTATTGTTAAAAATACGAAAGTACGAGTTATGGCTAAAGTTTATATGCAGTATATACGACCCCTCTATACTTAACTTGAGTTATTTCCTCATAGATCGAAGAGAGAAAGAGAAGAAATAACTCGTACTGAGTATAGAAAAGCCTAAAGAATAAATGAAGAAATGAACAAATAAGAAGTTGACCATCCCCCATATACTTAGGATCGAATAATCCTAAGTATAGTAGACTATACACAAGGCAGGGAGGGTCAAGGGTTGGAATGAATAGATCGTACTTAGACTATCTCCCTCTATACTTAGGGTAAGATATTCTTAAGTATAGACAAGAAGAGGAGACAATAGAGAAGATAAAAAAATGAAAGAACTTGGGTGCACACCCCCTATACTTAGGATAAAGTACGTCCTAAGTATAAAAAATGGGAAAAGGGGGCGACACCTTTTCGGTAGAAAAAGGAAAATGAAAAGGAAAAGAAGAAAAGAAGAAAAGAAGAAAAGTCAAATAAAGATAGAAGAAGAGATCGAAGAGAATGTACGCATCACGCCCCCTATACTTAGGGTAAAAGAGACCTAAGTATAGGCGCAACAACAAGAGTGATGAAACAGAATGAAGAATGAACACTTGGCTCATCCACCCCCCTATACTTAGGACAAAGTACGTCCTAAGTAAGGCACACACAAGAATGGGGTGGATGAGCGATACAGGAGATGGAAGGAGATAACCGAAAGCGAATATACAAGAAGAATGGATGTACAAAGGTCAAGAAGGTCGAAAGAAAACCTTCTTGCAGGGTCGCTGAGGAAGACAAGATGCAGGTCGATATCAGGGTCCTCAGTAGACTAGTGCCGATCATAATCGACCTGGTGAAGATCCTCAGTGGTCCTAGGGTGAGAAGGCACAGACGGGTCAGTAGAAGAAGTGTGGCTTGGTCAGGCCTTGGGTGTCTCGTAGATGTCAAAGTGGAAAGGGATGAACTCATCATCGGAAGAAGTAAGGTTAAGATCGTCTTGTGATGTCTCTCCTAGGTCAAAACCAAAAGGAACGAACTGATCTGTGGAAGTAGTCAAGTCATGTTCGTCCTCTATAGTCTCAATCAAATCATCATTCTCATCAAAAGGACCGAATTCCTGGATAAAAGTAACAAGATCAAATTCGTCCTTATCAATCTCATCTCATAGATATCAATCGTGTAAATCATGTGGACGTCATCAACACATCGCCAAGTACCAGAAGAGGGAACTCTGAGGTCTACGCTTTCTGAGTCTTCCTCCATATGGAGGAATTCTTGGGTCTCGTAGAATCCAACATACCACAAAAATCTCGGATCATCTCATCAAGGTCATAGTCCTCGAGGTCAACTAAGATAGGGAAAGTCGCATCAGATGCAGGTCTTTGATCGGTCGTGGGTGCAATGATGATCACATCGCTTTCATCAAAAGGATGGAAGCGAATATCGCTTGATTTATAGTCAATCATGACTCTCGCAAAGGCGAGAAAGGATCGTCCCAGGATGATTGGAGAGTGCTCCCTCGTAGAGGTCTCCATGGGCAATATGACAAAATCAATAGTGTGGCGTAGCTCATGCCATGAATCAAAATGACAGCATTTTCTAGGATACCCTTCGGTCTCTTTATTGATCCATCAGCAAACTGAACGATCATCCTGGTTTTTTTAGAGGCCCTAAGTGAAGAGATTGTACCAGTGAAAAGGGTATGATGCAAATTGAAGCACCACCGTCAAGGAGAGTGTGATCACATGTATAGTCAGAGACAGTGCAACTAATGAATAGAGTAGCAGTGTTCCTTTTCTTGGAGATTAGACGATGTGTGATGGCGTGGGTAGTGGCCATGGTCAAGATATGATTCTCATATCTGTTCCTTTGTTTTATCTTCTTGGGTTGAGGAGTAAATAATTAGGTCATGGCTTGGTGAAGTGGGGCTTGAATGATCTCATGAATGGTGGCCACCAATTCGGGCTCAGTCAATATTTTTTTGAATTTTTAGATTTCCTCCATACAAGAGAGGAGATCGGAATCAGCATCTACACAAGGATATCCAAGAGCACTCTGTACAGTGGCATCCTCGGGGTCAAAGGTGGGACAAGATGTGATTGTGTGTTTGGTCAAAGAGTCTGGCATGTAGACCCTCTCCTCACAGTATGAATCAACCATGTGTCTCCCAAAATCTTTTTTATGTTTTTAAATTTCTCATTTTTTTGTATTTTAGGTGATTGCAAGCTCTCATGATCATCCTCAAGTGAACCGATATCCTCAAATAATGAAGTGGTATTTTGGTTCTTACTTATGAAAAATAGTTTGTCGATCTTCGAGTTCATATGCTCCATCTGGTTCAAGGTCTCAAGTGTGGATATCATGAAAGGTGACTCCAAAATCTTAGGATCGGGTGAGTGGATGATGGTGGTGAGTATGAGCAAAAATCACATTCCAGGTCAAAGTCTTCTTGAAAAAGTAGATTATCGAAATGTGAAGGTGATGGTGGTGGTAGTGATGGGTAAAAATCAAAATCCGATTCCTGAAATGATGGGTCAGGCGTGTCTGTACAAAAAGGAAAATCATGAGCAAGACCCTCATGATAGCAGGGAGGTGTATCAAACTCAAAATTTGTTTCCTGGAACAAAGGATTAACCGTATATGTAGAAAAGTCAGGAGCAAAGTCCTCTTGGAAAAATGGAGATGGACCGGCTGGAGGGTATGAGGTATCCGCAAAGTCCTGATAAAAAACGCTCCAGTCGGCCATCTCGAAACACAAGGAAAGTAATCGGGAGAGAAGGATGGTCAAGTCAAGAGAATTGAGAAAAGGTGCAAATGCGCAGAAGGATCGAGTATGCATACAAACAAACTCACACAAAACAAACCCCTCAATTCACCTACTCAACTCGGTGAAGACTATGAAAGTTCGATTTTTTTTATCTTATCTTTTTTAGAGTTAAATGAGAAGTCAAAAATTGTACAACACTTAGGAAGGCTTCATAGGATTTGGGCACTACTCTTTAGTGTGTACATGAACAATTTAAAACGAATACAATGAGGGGATTACTCGCCCCAAGATAAATATTTTTCTTTTTTATCTTTTTAGGGTCAAGTAATGTTAGCAGTCTTAATTTTATTGATTATCACTTTTTTTGGTATTTTAATAAGAAATACATGAACCTATCGGGGAATCAATTCCTTTTAGCACCTAAGAGACCGAAATCGGAGGGAGAGATTCGGAAAAGCAATGCAAGCGGCAAATCGATGATGAATGCTAAAGCGTAAATGCTCACCTTGCTTCCAACACTCTACATGCAAAGATGCTAAACAGAATTGAAACCTATCTGTATGCAAATGTAAGCTGATGAAATCGCCCTAAGTACATGAATTACTATAATTGTGAAGAACAATATGCTAAGTATCTAGAAATGAGATCCAAAAGTCTGGTCTCTGAAGTGCATCGGTGTCGCCATAACAGATCCTGCAAGCGCTGCATAGCACTTCTCTCGGCGCTCAATCTCAAATCCAAATAGATAGCAACTCAAAATTTGACTAAGTCCAAATGAGGCTATACGCACAAGAAAATGTAATTAAGTGTTTGGCATTACTCTATCGTTAAGAAAATTCTACAAATAGGGCTCCATCACACAAAATAAAGAAAATTGGAAATCGGAAAACAAAATAAAAAAATACGATGAAAACAACAACAAAACCGACGATGCCTCCAAGGGAACAATCCCAGGGCACTAGACCTCGCGAAGTATGGAGTCCTGAGAGTCATGTATTATTACAATAAATAGTAGTCTCTCTCTCACTTCAAATTACATAAATAAAAGCTAAAATATATGCACAAAAAAATATCTTCAAAATTCCCTCCAAATCCTCCTTTGTTGCTTCCTCCTGACACGAGGTCAAAAAGGCAGCTTGGCTTCACGTGGGTGCGCAGGTGCTCCAAGTAAAGTGCCTCCCTTGATCAACGGTACCTCGCAACAACGACAAGGAGAGGGTGATTAGACATGTCACAATAATATCAAATAAAAGAACAAAAATGTAGACAAATAAATCACAATCAAGCAGAAAACCAATCTATGCGGTGTTGCTCCCCAGCAACGGTGCCATTAGATAATACAGATTTTACGAAGGTCTAAAGTAGTCTACACAAGACGAGACCACAATGTTGCTGAAGCGACCTCTCACGACACTTGGGTTAGTCAACAATTAACCTACAATGATGATCAGGTAATGAAAATAAATGTGGAGTTAAAATTTATTTTATTTAACTCTACAAAATATGTGTAGTCCATATGTAGAGTGTCGAACACAAGGAGCAAAAAGGATAGATTGGGTAAATTAATGCACAAGTGATTAACGGCTTATATTGACCTTCATGTCCCTCTAATTGGATGGTTTCCTCCTTAGTATGGTGATTGTTGGTTGTTCATGTTCCTAATACAATAAAAGAATGTAAATGATATTTTTGTCAAACATTTGCATGCTAAACAAAAGTGTGGGAATGAAGGATCGAATGGATGCATTGTGATTAAATTTGTACTGTTATATTCATGATATGAACGTAAAAAGCATTCAAAAGATACTTGCATGAGAACAGATATATGTAGTGATGCCCCTTCCCTCCTTACAATAGGGTTTCACACATTTTTTTGTCATACATAATTGTGTGCCCTTAGAGCCTATATATATTTTCTGTGATATGATTCTTATATGATCATTGATGCATTATTTATTCGGGTTGCATATTCGTTACACGAATTATTTGCAGCATTTGTACATCATATGCAATGTATAAACAAGTGATAACAAACTGCATCCACGCTATCATTCACAATTTCTCTGGCTTTCGTCAAAGAAAAATATTAACGAAATAATATCGACATTGTATAATTCCTAACTCATAATTATCGATTTTGGTGGATTACTGATAATCAACTATCCCAGGAATATGGATAGTGGGATTAATGATGAAATTCCTGTCAAAAGTGTAATGGATTTGCACGGTACGTTTTTTTTATATATCTAGTCTTTAGTCTGTGCGGTAGTAGATTCTTGCATTAAAATAAATGTACATCTTCATAGGTTACAGAAATTCTCAACGAAATATTATATTAAATTAATATATTAATAGCTTTAGGTATTAACATTCTGATTAAGAATGGGAGGAGGAGAATCGTGGGAAAAAAGAGAGGATTTCATTGTATCGACTATTTTACTCCATGTACATGCAAGAATTTCTCTGGATTTTTATATCTTTATGCAATATATATACAGCAAAATCGAATGAGATACCGTAAGAATCTGAAATTAAATGGTGTGTCATTCCTTGAGAAGTAACGTCCATTGCATGTAATAATTAATTACGAGAATTGGTACAATATTAATCTGTGCACATTAGGTATTATTATCATTATGATATGCATGAGTCTAATGGATGCAACATGCAAGTTAAAAGTTATAATAATCATAAGGGCATTATCATTAACATTCCAAGAGATGGGAGGAATAATGATTGATGCATACAATGCACATCAATTGATATCTCATTCATGGTCATTGTGTTTACTTTTTTATTACAACCAATGCAGATGTCCATGATTAGATCTTGTTTATGCCTTAATAAATACTTTGTAGAAGTTATTATGAAGTAAATGGTGAGCCTTTTACGGCATTATTTATAAGTTTATGTGATATATCTATGTATTAACAACAACTTTGACTATTAGATGTGCATAGAATGCTGATAAAGTTAAAATCAATCTTTATAAACATTAAGGGCCCGTTCGGTAGGAGAATAAGCAGGAATAAGGATGGGGAATAAGGGGAATAAGGGTCTATTCTCCGTTCGGCTGGAGGATAAGAATAAGGAGAATAAGGTGAAATAAAGGTAGGTAAGGTGGGATAAAGATAGGAATAAGAGTGAAATAAGATGAAATAATGGGGAATAGTCGTACTACGGGGAAGCGTGTTGGGGGCTTATTCCCTTTATTCCATTCCTCCTTATACCCCAAACGAACAGGGCCTAATTGTATTCACATAATAGGAGTTACCATTCTCAACCATTGAGTAACGCTTATATTCTACGGCACCATATGAGTATATTAGATTTGTTAGGATTCACAAACAAGAATCAAAACAAAAGGTTTACTACATAAAGAACTGTCGGGATCAATCCATGTGTTCAAACCTATTCTATTGTTGGACCGGAACATATCATATATCTTTGACTAACTCAGCGATTCCTTTATAATTAGGTATGCCTTAAATCAAAGATTCAAAAACATATTATAATTTGAGTGTTTTGAATATTGAAGTTTACTCTTAAGGCACCCTCAACCCTCGAGCGGATATCCTAAAGGATGCAGCCCCAACGGACGAGTTGGGCAGCGTGCTGCACCTAACAGCTTGTTAGTATTCAATCCCTCAAAGGAGTATGCTGGTGACATGGTTGACATATGCTTGTTTGTGAGAAATTATGCATGATTAGACATCTGTAATCACTTTTTACATCGTTGTTAACTCTAATCAACAATAGGAATTACAAGATCAATGTGATATTATTCTTAACTAATTGTTAAATTAAAAATTAAAAGTACGATTGAATTATCACTTTATCGATGTTTGGATGTATATGTCAGGCTTAGAGAAGTTAGCGAACCTGAGAATGGAGCGCAGCTCTCGCAGTCCTGGTGAGTCCTAGTTGGAGTATTAGTTTTAGTTCTGCAAGTCTGTCGATGTGTTCTGCGATATGTCAGTTGAGCGTAGTGCTACGGGTACAGTCGGTGTGTCCGCGTCCCTAGTACGACACTTGTCGAAGACTCGTATTCCCCTTATTGTGGGTAAGCTGGGGGATTGGATTGAAGTTGGAGTTGTGGTTTGTTGCTCCAATGCACATGATGCGACTGTTGAGATGATGTTTTTATTGTTTGAAATCAATAATTAAATGATGAAAAGATGTCTTGAATAGTATACCTATGTTGATATACGTATATGGTGGTCTCAAATAATGCATGCAGATAAATGTATAATTATTGAACTCATGATATGAATAATAATAATAGCACCTGTAGAGTGCAAGTAGTAGATCGTATGAACTTTTAATAATCGTTTTACAGATGGTTGGGATAGATAACAACAATTACAAAAATACTAATGGAATATGAACATCCCTCTCTTTAATCTTTTTCACTTCTGTTAGTTTAGTGTTGTTAGCATGTTTTAGTTGTACTGAGCTTCTTGCTTATATGTACATTTATGGAAACCCATCTAGGTTTTGCATGTTGTTGAACAGCAGTTGTGACTTGAGCTTCCGCGGATTGTAACACATTCAGGGTTGAAATTCACTCATAGAGATTTATTATTTGTTGTTGTATTTTTGTAGCTTTTGCAATTTAAGTTGTTTATGTAAAAACATTTTGTGGACTCTATTGTAAATCTGTAAAAAAAAGTAAAGAACCATGAATATATAAATATCATTGGAGTAGTTTATTATTTGTTTTCCTGCTTTACATTCTGAATATTAATCATGATGTATGAATGTGGCTATTGCTGAGTATATGAATCCTAGAAAGTTTGGCTTGACGTTCTCCCGCGAGGTAGGGTGTCACAGATACTCGTGTGTCTACATCCAAAGACTAGGAGAGAAGAAGCCCAATCTTGTTGAGGATGCAAGAACCCCAACGAAGCCACGTGTCGTCAGCGATCAAATGTGAACACCCATAGCAGTGGGAGGACGAAAGGAGAAAGCCAGTGAAGCCAGGAGAGCATATGAAGAAACGGTGAGACATCTCTCGTCATAAGCGCAGGAAGCCCAAACCATCGCCTCCATGGAAAGAAACCGGGCCAACAGTTGGGCGGTGGGAAAAGCTTCCACAAAGCCCATGAAAGGCCCATGTGTCCACACCTCAAGAAAAGGGAAGAAGAATTGTTAAACATGCAACACCAGAGCGGGAAGCATAATATACGTGAGGGAAAGGAATTGAACTGCGAGGGAAAGGGGGTCACTGGTGGTGCCACGTGTCGGCCCAGGGAGAAGTCTTGGACTATCCAGCTTTAGATAGTTTGATAGATAGATGTTTTTATCTCGATTTGCTTCATTCCCTGATGCATCAGTAGAGCTAAATTCGTACCTGTTACCGGAGTTTGCGAGGGCATTCAAAGAGGACTAGGTTGTAAATTCTATGTGATCAATTACTTGTATAGAAAGGAAGTAAAGAGCTTGAATTTACAATGATAAGATTGAGTAACTTTATTTTTAATAAAGGCACGATTCAAAATGTTATACAAGGCTTCGCTATAGTACTATATATGTAGTATATGTCTAGGGTAAAATGTGTATGCCCTCGCTCCATTTTTTGTGTGCTTTTTATTTTTATTTTTTTGAAAATAAAAAATATGTAAATTTATTATTATATCCTTATATTATGTCATTCAAATTTCATGCAAAACAGAGACTCCTACGACCTCCATCCAGACGGGGTCGATTTAAAAAATCCTGAGACCGTTAAAAAATGATTGTCTGGATGGAGGTTGTAGGAGTCTCTGTTCCACACGAAATTTGAATGACATAATATAGGGATATAGTGATGAATATTTAAGGAAAAAAATTCAAAAAAATAAAAAAATTGAAGAAAATAGGACAGGGGAGCTAAGTTAGCTCCCCCTAGGGGCAGTCCCATTTTCCTCATATGTCTAATATATATTTATTATATATTAAGGGTTTCGATGATCCAAGGAGCTATTTCCAGTCCACCTTGGTTGAAAATCTTTCCTTCATCTGTCTTTATATATAAGTGGGTAAAAAGGTAGTCGATTCGACCTTTGATTAGTCGTGGGAAACAAGCCCCAAAAATTCTCTGTGGTTAACCTTGTAGGAACTTCCTTCCAGCTAGATTTTATAAGCCTTCTTTCTCTTAACTCGAGGCGATCCATGCACCCATCAGGCACCACTTTCTCAACTGGGCTCTTAAGTAAGAACGTGAAACGAAAATTCGTCGCCTTCTAAGTGTGAGTCTCCTATGAGTTGTGACTCGTTCTAACGATAAGTCATGACTAGGGTAATCATCTTGTTTTGTAATGAGATGATTCTTATTAGGGCAGCTATCGAATGATTTGATATAGCATCTTTATAATGTTGAAAGTGTTCTACCAGGATGCCATTCTACGCAACATGTCCTAGATAATAAAGAAGTATATATAGTAATTCCTCTACTTTAAAGTGGTTTCGTCAATAAGTTGTAGATTGAGATACATATAGCACTCCCTTTCAATGTATTTCCATCTACTAAGGAGCTTGGTATGTTCGTCGTCACAATCATGTTCTTAAGTTGAAATTAACTGTAAATTCCATGTATGATCCTTGGTGAATGACTCGTTAACCCGATCTTCGATGTCGTAGTGATGCTTAAAAAGAGGAAACATGCACTCGTCCTTGTTGGATGTCCAGTTCATTACTCGCCATGGACTAGTACGTGCGGGGTTCCTCCTGTGATAAAGCAGGCAAAACCATGCTCGAGCTCACTCTATTTGGTTGTATTTAACAAGAGCATTTTCAAATGAAAACTCGTTTGTAAAATTTGACAAGATCGTCTACAAAATCTGCGATAAATTAGATAAATTAATTATCGATGAAAAAGCATACATAGTAAATTGATTGTTTCATCATGTCATGCATATAAAAGGAAATATAACTGAGCATACGGATTGCATTTAGATGAATTTAAGCAGATGATTACTTTCCAAAACATAATACACTTAAGTGTTTGGTCAACATCTAAACTCTAATCAAATGAATTGGTTGTTTATTTCTATATCTCACAATTCGAAGGCATATGTTTTTTTAGCTCCCTCTATTTGGCTCTTAAAGACACTCAATAACTTTTATGCAATCATGGTTCCCAACATGTGTAGTATCAATATATACTCAACATTAAGTTAAATATTATAGCTCTATGTTTATACGCAACATTAGTTATAGAAATCATGATTTGTGTACTTTATTCCTTCGTTCTATTTTAAAATCCTTAACAAGTACATGTAAATCATCATTGATACTACATTCTTGTACAAATACTCATTGTAACTAAGAACATCATATTAATACTAAAAATACATAAAAAGAAGAAAAGAAAAGGAAGGGAACAAATGAAAATTGTATATTTGTATAATATGTACACAAGACCGACATAAGAAAAGGCAACATATTTTATGACCCTAACCTAGAGCTAAGACAAACTACCTTGGTCGACAGATAAATAAAATAGAAAAGTAAGAAAGAAATAAAAACAATTAATTTATTATACAAATATCGATCCTAGATAATTATATGAATGTATATAATTTTTTAATATTCTCGTACTTTTATTTTAAACTCATTTGAACTATTTTTTCCCATTTTGCTTATAAAAATACAAAAATCTCTCAATGGTATTTGGAATAATCGTGAAGAAGATACAATTCCTAAATGCACAATTCATTAATCCTCGAGTTGATATCTACTTATAGAAAACTTTGTATGACACAAACTCAGCTTTAAACTTCATATTACAATAATTATTAATTAATATCACAAAAATATTGAAATTAAGGGTTGAGTTTTGAGTGTTAGAACCAAACAAAAGAATTGTATTGTATACGTGTTAAAATGTTTCTCCAATTTCTGCTTTTACTTATTTCGACCTAATTCTTTATGTAACTTCTTAATAAGAATGTACTAAACAAATGCATACAATAATTTTAATAATGCTAAATGCAAACATTCAATCCTTCATAACTTGGGCACACAAACTCAAATGAACTCAACTCACTTTTATAGTACATTTATTAAAATTCTTTAAATTCTAAAATTATTTAAGATGAGAAAGAAGTCGTTTGCAAAATTGGATTATGGGTACTCTATTTTATATAGATGGGACTGGTTTTAAACTCCTGATAATTGTATAGAATTCATCTTATTCCCTATTAATTTAGTTTTTAATTTCATGTTATTTTCTTAATCTTGTATTTTCGTATAAAATAAAAAAATAAAGAAAAATAGAAAACAGAAAATAAATACATGTATTTATAGGTATAATCATATGATAAAACTAATTATATTAAATTTCTCGCTAAACAAAATCAAATAAATATGGAATCTTTATATAACTTATATTCAAATATTAAAAATAAATTATAAAATAAATTATGTAGAATAATAAAGAGATTAAAAAATAATATTCATAAAATAGATTCAATATACCTTATTTAAGTAGTTAGTGAATGTAACAGCCCAAAATTTTAAGGACCAATTAAGTCCAAGATGATGAATTATTAGTGAGCTTGATTGGGCTTTGAAAGTTGAGAATTTAATTGTGATTAAGTATGGAAAATTGAGATGTCATTAGTGGTTAATTGTGGAATTGTGGCTAGATGTGATTAAGTGGCTAAAGTAATGTGATTACTATTCATAGGTGGGCCTTATGTGCAAATTAGAAGACTTGTGTGGGTTTATGTTGCAATTTGCCCAAGACTATATACTCCCACCCCCTTCTAATTTCAGCCATAAGCTTCCCCTCCTATTTACCTCTTCTTCTTGAGACTTGGAGCTCTCCTCTCCATGGCCTAAACCCTCTTGGACCTCCACCTTCTTCCTTAGTTTTCTACCTCATCTCTCCACCAAATTCGAGTTTCTTGGGCTCAAATTAAAGCTGGGAAGGAGAGGAACAAAGATCAAGTGTTGCATGTAGGATCCAAGAGCAATCTTGGATAGAAATTGGAGTTGGAGGGCTGTAGCTGTTGTGGTTCTTGAGCAGTTCTTGAGTACTGTTTAAGGTACAAATTATACCCCTCTTTGCTGCCATTAAGATGAAATTTTCTTCACCCTATGAACCTTGTGTTGAGCTGCTATATCAAGGTTTTGATTGTGAGTCTTGTTCGACTTTGATTTTGATTTTGGAGTGGCTTTTGATGATTGGTTTTGGAAATTTCCAGATCTGTGTTTGCTTGATAAAATCTGAATTTTGGCATGGTTTGGGGGAATTTCTTGAGCTCTTGTGGTGGCATTTGGTTGTTGTTAGACCCTCCATCATGTTGGCTTTAGAACCATGTGAAAAATTCGAATTTCTATGATGATTTTGGGGGCTTATGGCTGATGTTCATATGGACCTGCAATAAATTTTCAGATCTGTGTTCTTGTGTTTTACATGTGTTGATGCATGATTTTTGTATGACATAAGGGCCATTTTCGAGTATCCTTGCTTGTTGATCTTGTCCCCATACTATTGGTCTTTAATTCATGGCTTAAATGTGAATTTGAAGGTGATTTGGGAGTGTTTTAACTGCTGTTATATTTCAGTTCAGCAAGTTTTAGATTCTGTGATCTTATCCTTTGAATGCAATTTTATGCATGATGATGGGATGATTCAAGGGGAAACCTTTGTGACTTGATTACAGGATGAATGGTGAATATATTATCATTCAATCCATGCTTTTGATTCGAGTTTAGAAGTGTTTCTGAGGATGAATTGGTTGCGAAATTATGGACTGCTGTATGCAAAATTCAGTCAGCCGTTGTGCATGTTTGATTCTTTAACATGCTTTCCTTGTGTTTTTAAGGCCCCACATCCTTGAGTTCTCATCATATTGATCAAGGGTGATCACATGGTGACTTGACCCAATAGAGGAGATGACCTTTGAGTCACTTAATTGGATGGTTTGGACTGATAGTTCACAGAGAACATTCAGTTTTACATGCATGTTTTTCTTGTTAAATGTTGGGATTTTGAGTATGTTTTAGCCACAAGATTGTTGTCACTTAAACATGGATTAATGATGGTTGATGTTGTGATGTTGAAGCCCTAAAAATGCATGAGGAATTGAGGGGATTTGGGCCTTGAACTGTGAAGTGTTTTCTGTCATACTATACACTATGCACACGATGTAGTTACTGAATGTTGTATGTTTTGAGACATGTAAAGATCCTTAAAATGCTTAACTTTAAAAGTATTATGATGCTTTAATCATGGATAGTGAGCCCATAAGATTGTGTGAGAAACTTGAGAATTTATAGGTGCTTGGACTGCTGAGCATATAGCAGTTGTACACACATGCAAATTCTAATGTTGTCATGTGAATGAATGTGATTATGTAGAACCATCTTCAGACCATATATAAGTTGTGACTTAGTCTTATTTGATGACTATAAATATGGACTAGAATCCCTTGATATTAAATATTAGAATTTAGAACACACCGAGGATAAGCTTTACCCATTTGGTTGTGCATTCACATGACAATGTGGCTGAATTGTATGTTGAACTTGGGAGTGTAATCACCCTTACAACAACCTAGAGTTGTTCCTTATTTAAGTCCATGATAAACACTTTAAACCCCTCCCTTACATTGATAAATAGAAAGAGTTTAGTGTGATGTCTGTGTGAACTATGGACTGTGACATAATAGGAAAATTCACATATGAAAATAAGACTGTATATGGGACTTATCATCTGACCCTAAGTCAACTAAGGAGTCTAACTCCTCCAAATTGTGATTTGACTTCTGATACCTTAAGACCTTGAAATCTCTAAGTAGCCAGATCTTGTATGTGTGTAAATCTTGGGGAATATAGGAAAGAAAGATGTGACAAATCTGGTAGTTAATGATCCTAGGATAAGATGTTCATCAGTAAGAGATGAGAGAAAGACTAATAACAGGTCAGTATCCCTGACCTTGGATCAGTTGAGATTCTTATAGAATAAGTTCTGGTCTAGGACCGAGAACTTGTAGATGTGCCATAAGTCACAGAAATCGTAGAAACATAGAGTGAAACATGAAAAATAAAAGAAATGGTGATGTCACATGTGGCCAGTCGTGGAGGTTTATACTCCGACTGTGCGAGGGTGCGGTGACCCTCACCTGAGCAGGAGATGAGGTCGCTCAGGCTTGGGTAGCGGACACTGAGAGCATGGATCTAGGATCCCAGTCTTTTTCACGTGTTTTCTTCGAGCCGGCTCAGTTTTTATGCTTCTTTGGGATCCACGAGTTGTCTAGACCATTCCGCTGACCCATTGGTTTTTCTTAGAGAGCCTAGGTTGGGGGTTCTCCGCAGTTAGTTACGAGCTTGTCTGGTTTTTCTTAGCTCTTCTCTTCCGGGAATTGAGCAACGAGAGAGGAAGTCGGGTCCAGCAGGCTTACATCTTCTCTTTCCTGCCTCTAGTGGCGTAGTAGTCGTACTACCACTGCCTTTCTGTTGGACCACACTTCCACTGGGATTGGCGAGACAGACGAATCCCTTCGGGGGTTTCCTCACCGCAGAAATTAATTACCTTTCCGCCAGGCTTGTGACTTGGTGATGGGGTAGTGGTCGATAGACATGTGACAGTTCACCAATTGCCCAGTTAAGTTGTAGTTCTACCAGTAGACATTGATGACTTCATTATTACCTTTCCGCCAAGCTTGTGCCCTGGTGATGGGGTAGTGGTCAGTAGACACTGACGATCTCATTATTACCTTTCCGCCAGGCTGGTGCCCTGGTGATGGGGTAGTGGTCAGTAGACACTGATGAAACCTATAATTACCTTTCCTCCAGGCTGTGACCTCGTGATGGGGTAAGAGATGGTGACTTTCCACTAAGATACTTGTGACGACAGTACCGTTAGTAGAGACTAATGAGGGTTGGGTGTTGAGAGAGTTATGAATACGTTTCCTCTTGTACACCTTCGTGAGCGAGCTATCACACGTGTCGATCGAGGATCAATGTGAGTTGAGAGAAAAAGCTAGAAGGAGTGTTGGGAACTTAGTTAGGATGCAAGACACCATCGCATGCTTACGGAGACACCCCAACCCTGAGGCGTACATCATACCTCAGAGTCATAGTGTGAGGTTCAACCTGGACTTTGAAGTCCTACCCTGATATCGATGTCCTAACCGGACCAAGATCACAGACTTACTTCTAGGCTTGAGTTGTTGTTTGGTTAGTTCCATTGATCGAGGGAGACACGGTGTGGTAGTGAGCGAGTGTGTTCTTCTTGTTAGCCTTCCGAAAGTAAGTAAATAACTTAAAAGAATCAATTAACCCACTTTTACTTTCTTCTTTTGTCCACTACAGTTACCTTACTGTTTTTCTAACTGTTCTAGTCTTTTCTTACTACTTTCCTTAGTAGAAATGTGTAGAATTTGTACTCGACAATTTTGTGACAGATACTTGCTTGTCCCTTTCTAGTTGTGGCAGGCAAGGGTCCGGCGACCGAGTAGCCGACATAGTTGGGCTGCAGTCGTTTCTTTTTGGAGGTTACACTTTCAGAACAGGTATATCTTTTGGAGCTCATTTGTACAGTTGTTTGTTATGCCCTCCTTTGTAGCCTTATTTTTGGGATATATATGTATATTGGGTGTTGTGAAAACTCAACATGTTTATATGAATGAAATGAAAAAGAATGGAGACCTTGTTGTTCAGTTCTGGTGCATTGTTACTTCCGCTTTTAGTCTTCTCGTGGTTGCTTGGTTAGCCAAAATAAATCCTGTGAATGTCATGTTTAAAAAGCGAAAAATTTCCCCAAGTTTTCGTAACAACGGTTTAACTCTAAGCTGATTAAGTAGGCGAATGACGTGTTTGATGGGTAACCTAAGGTCCTCGGGAGGAGGTCGCGACAGGTTTGGTATCATAGTAAGGTTACCCCGATACACGCGTTCGCATAACTTAATAGCTTGAGTTTCGAATAACGAGAGTCTTCCGACGTCTCATGAAGCCGAATGGAAAAAAATTTTTTGACATTCATAAGATTTATGTAACCACAAGTCACCAGAACATTTCATTCATATAAGTATCCCAAGAGGAGAAACAGTACAATTGATTATTTCCTAAATTGTGCTTAACTATGCTATGATCCGATACAGGGAGGATTAGCATGGCACCACGAGAAGCTCGTGATCAGCCAGGAGAGATGGCACAGGTACTAGTTGCACTCGCTGATCTGCGATAGAGACAGGACCAGATACTTGCCCAGCAGACTGAGTTGGCAGAGCGACAGACTGGGATGGAGTTGAGGATGGAGGAGCTGTCTGACTCCTCATACCACCCATCCAGGGATGAGTCCGCTAGAGCCGAGCATCTAGTCTCTGAGGAGATTCCCCAGCATTCTGAGGCAGAAATTCCGAGGGAGTCAGGAGCCGACAGAGCTGAGGTAGGCCAAGGGCCTATAGCAGGAGTAGAGGTCACATGATTTGTTCTTCCTACTGTACCGAGACACCATGATGTTTTCACATCCTACCAGAGAGTTGGAGTACCCAGGTTCCAGGGCACGGGTACGTCTGACGAGGCTGAGCAGTGGCTCAGGACGGTGACGAAGGTGTTCAGGATGATTCAGGCACCACCAGAGTCGTGGTTACCTTTTGTTGAGTTCTCACTTACTGGGTTTGCAGAGCGCTGGTGGGAGGCTACTGTGTCTGAGATGGGGCATGTGCCGACTTGGACAGACTTTGAGACCCACTTCAGAGCCCACTTCTTCTCAGGGAAGTGGAGAGAGACACGGCGCAGGTTGTTTGCAGATTGAGACGGGGCAGGATGACAGCGCGAGAGTACTTTGTGCGCTACACAGAGTTGTCATGCCACACATCTTCTGCAGCTGCTTTTCCAGATGAGAATCTGGAGAAGTTTATTCGTGGCATGAGAGAGGATGTTCAAGAGAAGTTAGCAGGGCTGAGATTGACTACCATCACTGAGGTTACTGATGCAGTCGAGCGGATTGAGGATGTCCGCGAGAGACATTTTGGGAGTACCTTTAGACCGCCATCAGTACCATAGAGGTCGTCTGGACCTATTCAGCGGCAGTTCCGACCACAACGGTCAGCACGACGCTTTCGTCCGACCGGGACAGCTTCTTCTGGCAGTGTTCGCTCGACCCCCACGACTACTTTGGGAGGAGCACTGACCAGTAGAGGTTTTGAGGCAGCACAGCCATTAGGGTCACAGAGGTTTGGAGCACAGAGCGCGAGACTCGCAGAGAGTTCCGGTCCATCTTCTACGCCGAGCAGGGCGATCAGGTGCTACCAGTGCCAGCAAGTGGGACATATCAGGTCCCACTGCCCACAGCTACAGACTCCACCACCTCCACCTCTACCGTGTTCGAGAGTTTCCGAGAGGAGCTCCCGTTACAGAGACCAGCTCAGAGCGCAGCAGGATCCAGTGACGGATCTATGCGGCAGGGATAGATTCACGCGGTTACAGCTGAGCAGGCACGGTCCGCGGCCACGGTCGTGAAAGGTATGGTTTCAGTTTCGAGCCATCCTTTTCACGTGTTGTTTGATTCTGGTGCTACCCATTCGTTTCTTGCTGTGAGGCTTCTATCCACATTGGGTAGAGTCGTGGAGGACGTAGATCCTCCATTTCACATCCGAGGGCTAGGCGGACAGTTGTTCGTGATTTCAGAGATAGTTAGAGGGATACCAGTGTCCATAGGAGGTCACGAGATGACTGTGGACTGCTTTCTATTTCAGCTTGATGAGTTCGACATGATTTTGGGCATGGATTGGTTGTCTACCCATCATGCCCTAGTCGATTGTTACAGGAAGACTGTTGTCTTCAGGATTCCCAGTTTGACAGAGTTCACATTTGAGGGGACATTGCAGGACTCCAGGATGGAGTACATTTCAGTGCTGAGAGCACAGCGACTGGTTGATCAGGGATGTGACACTTTTCTGGCTTTTGTTCAGGAGGTTACAGATAGAGAGTCGATGGCTCAAGACATTAGATTTGTGTCAGAATATCCTGATGTGTTTCCTGAGGAGTTAACAGGACTACCTCCAGTTAGAGAGATCGAGTTTGAGATCTCGTTACTTCCCGATACACAGCCGATCTACATGGCTCTGTATCGCATGGCACCCGTAGAGCTGAGAGAGCTGAAGGTGAAGCTACAGGAGTTGCTTGATTTAGGCTTTGTGAGGCCGAGCACTTCACCTTGGGGTGCTCCTGTACTCTTTGTTCGGAAGAAGGATGGAACCATGCGGTTGTGCATTGACTACAGGCAGCTAAACAAGAGGACGGTGAAGAACCGTTATCCTCTACCACGTATTGATGATCTATTTGATCAGCTACAGGGATCTTCAGTGTTCTCGAAGATCGACCTCCGCTCGGGTTACCATCAGTTGAGGATTCGGGAGACAGACATCCCGAAGACAGCCTTTAGGACACGGTATGGCCACTACGAGTTTGTAGTGATGCCATTTGGACTGACGAATGCCTCCGCGGCATTCATGGACATGATGAACAGAGTGTTCCGTTCTTACTTGGATAAGTTTGTTGTGGTATTCATAGATGACGTGATGGTTTACTCGAGGAATGAATGGGACCATGAGAACGACTTGAGAGCAGTGCTTGGTACCTTGAGAGAGCATAGACTTTATGCCAAGTTGAGTAAGTGTGAGTTTTGTCTACCTCAGGTC
Organism: Ottelia alismoides; assembly: GCA_037367405.1. NCBI lineage: Eukaryota > Viridiplantae > Streptophyta > Magnoliopsida > Alismatales > Hydrocharitaceae > Ottelia > Ottelia alismoides. The sequence goes on from JAZKJV010003762.1 coordinate 185,781, forward strand.
TCATTCTTGGGACACATCATCTCACGAGCAGGAGTCGCAGTGGACCCTGCGAAGATAGATGCAGTGATGTCTTGGGAGCAGCCCAAGACAGTGACACAGATCCGTAGTTTTCTTGGGTTGGCACGCTATTACAGACGCTTTGTCAGCAACTTTTCGCGGATCGTACTACCCTTGACGCGTTTGACGCAGAAGGGAGTACCTTTTGTTTGGGATAGTTCGTGTGAGCAGGCCTTCAGGACATTGAAGGAGAGACTTACTACAGCTCTGATTCTTGCTCTACCGTCAGGTACACAGGACTACGCAGTTTATACAGACGCGTCAGGTGATGGTTTGGGAGCAGTGCTGATGCAAAGAGGGCATGTGATTGCCTATGCTTCGAGATAGTTGAGACCGCATGAGCGGAATTACCCCACGCACGATCTTGAGTTGGCAGCAGTGGTCTTCGCTCTGAAGATCTGGTGCCATTACTTGTACGGGGTTAACTTTAAGCTCTTCACAGACCACAAGAGTCTGAAGTACATATTTGATCAGAAGGAGCTGAACATGAGACATCGCAGATGGTTAGAGCTGCTGAAGGACTACGATTGCACGATCTCTTACATCCTGGTAAGGGAAACGTGGTTGCAGACGCCCTTAGCAGGAGAGCGCACACGGAGGGTACGATGAACTGGCTATACACTTGGGACTTACTTGCAGCACTGACGGATTGGCATCCGCAGGACAGTGCGTCTTTTCCCATTTCCTTACCTCCGAGGTACAGCAGTCTTTGGGACCGTATAGTGGCAGGTCAGCAGACAGACCTGTGGATTCGTGATAGATACATGCGGGAAGTGAAGGACGAGTTTGACGACTTTGTTATCACAGAGTCGATTCTGTGGAAGGCAGGTCGGTAGTGGTTCCCAATGATGAGCAGCTACGAAGAGACATACTTGGTGAGGCGCATTGTTCGCATCTTTCCATTCATCCCGGCAGTACGAAGGTGTACCACGATCTTTGCAGACATTTCTGGTGGGACGGGATGAAGAGGGACGTAGCTGGGCATGTCAGCGGGTGTTTGACTTGCCAGATGGTGAAGGCGGAGCACAGACGACCACCTGGGTTACTGCAGCCTCTCCTCGTTCATGAGTGGAAGTGCGAGAGCATTTCGATGGACTTTGTTATGGGTTTGCCAAGGACACCGGGAGGCCACGATTCCATTTGGGTCATTGTTGATAGGTTGACAAAGTCAACCCATTTTATACCTGTTAGCATGACTTATACACCTTCTCAGTTGGCCAGGTTGTACATACAGCACATTGTGAGATTACATGGCATACCCCGCGAGGTAGTGTCTGACAGAGACTCGAGGTTCACTTCCCATTACTGGCAGCAGTTCATGTCAGCTTTACAGACCGAGCTGAAGATGAGTTCAGCGTATCACCCTCAGACTGACGGACAGAGCGAGCGTACGATACAGACCTTGGAGGATCTTTTACACGCATGTTCTCTAGAGTGGAAGGGATCCTGGAAGGATCATTTACCTCTTGTTGAGTTCACTTACAACAACAGCCATCATTCGAGCATCGGCATGGCACCATTCGAGGCTCTTTACGGGCGGAGATGCCTTACGCCAATCAGTTGGCGCAAGGTAGGCAATCATGCGTTGTATACCGTGGATCTCTTGGAGGAGACTGCGAAGGTTGTTGACTTGGTGAGGAGGAAGCTCTTGACGGCATAGAGTCGCCAGAAGAGCTATGCAGATCGACGACGCCGACACTTGGAGTTTCAGGTTGGAGACTTTGTGTTTCTACGTGTATCGCCCATGAAGGGGATACAACGATTTGGAGTTCATGGCAAGCTGGCGTCACGCTTTGTTGGGCCATTCGAGATACTTTCACGTGTTGGGAAAGTTGCATACAGACTGGCACTTCCCCCACGTTTGGCGGCTATACACGACGTATTCCATGTGTCGAACTTGAGGAAATACGTGCACGATCCTCGGCACATCATCAGCTATGAGAGCCTTGACATAGAGCTAGAGTTGACATACGAAGAGGAGCCAGTGCAGATACTTGATTTTGCGATCCGGAGGCTTTGGAACAAGGAGATTCCCTTGGTCAAGATCCTATGGCACCGACAAGGTGTTGAGGAGGCAACATGGGAGACCGAAGCAGCGATGCGCGAGAGATACCCGCGACTCTTCTCATGTACTTTCTCAATTTAGTTTATCAGTTCTCTGTTTGGCAAACCATTTCACTTTCTGGGTAAAAACCTTCTTTGAGGTTTTTATTATGGGCTAAAAAACTTTTGAGGTTTTTATGGCAGACCGACAAACCCGACTTAGAAGCGGAGTCTCGAGAACGAGACTCTCTTTGAGGTTTTTATGATTCTAACAGCCCAAAAATTTAAGGACCAATTAAGTCCAAGATGATGAATTATTAGTGAGCTTGATTGGGCTTTGAAAGTTGAGAATTTAATTGTGATTAAGTATGGAAAATTGAGATGCCATTAGTGGCTAATTGTGGAATTGTGGCTAGATGTGATTAAGTGGCTAAAGTAATGTGATTACTATTCATAGGTGGGCCTTATGTGCAAATTAGAAGACTTGTGTGGGTTTATGTTGCAATTTTCCCAAGACTATATACTTCCACCCCCTTCTAATTTCAACCATAAGCTTCCCCTCCTCTTTGCCTTTTCTTGAGACTTGGAGCTCTCCTCTCCATGGCCTAAACCCTCTTGGACCCCCACCTTCTTCCTTAGTTTTCTACCTCATCTCTCCACCAAATTCGAGTTTCTTGAGCTCAAATTAAAGATGGGAAGGAGAGGAACAAAGATCAAGTGTTGCATGTAGGATCCAAGACCAATCTTGGATCGAAATTGGAGTTGGAGGGCTGGAGCTGCTGTTGTTCTTGAGCAGTTCTTGAGCATTGTTTAAGGTACAAATTATACACCTCTTTGCTGCCATTAAGATGAAATTTTATCCACCCTATGAACCTTGTGTTGAGCTGCTATATCAAAGTTTTGATTGTGAGTCTTGTTGGACTTTGATTTTGATTTTGGAGTGGCTTTTGATGATTGGTTTTGGAAATTTCCAGATCTGTGTTTGCTTGATAAAATCCGAATTTTGGCATGGTTTGGGGGAATTTCTTGAGCTCTTGTGGTGGCATTTGGTTGTTGTTAGACCCTCCATCATGTTGGATTTAGATCCATGTGAAAAATTCGAATTTCTATGATGATTTTGGGGGTTTATGACTGTTGTTCATATGGACCTGCAACAAATTTTCAGATCTGTGTTCTTGTGTTTTGCATGTGTTGATGCATGATTTTTGTATGATATAAGGGCCATTTTCGAGTATCCTTGCTTGTTGATCTTGTCCCCATACTATTGGTCTTTAATTCATGGCTTAGATGTGAATTTGAAGGTGATTTGGGAATGTTTTAACTGATGTTATATTTCAGTTCAGCAAGTTATAGATTTTGTGATCTTATCCTTTGAATGCAATTTTATGCATGATGATGGGATGATCCAAGGGGAAACCTTTGTGACTTGATTACTGGATGAATGGTGAATATATTATCATTCAATCCATGCTTTTGATTCGAGTTAAGAAGTGTTTCTGAGGATAAATTGGTTGGGAAATTATGGACTGCTGTATGCAAAATTCAGTCAGCCTCTGTGCATGTTTGATTCTTTAGCATGCTTTCCTTGTGTTTTTAAGGCCTCACATCCTTGAGTTCTCATCATATTGATCAAGGATGATCACATGGTGACTTGACCCCATAGAGGAGATGACCTTTGAGTCACTTAATTGGATGGTTTGGACTGATAGTTCACAGAGAACATTCAGTATTACATGCATATTTTTCTTGTTAAATGTTGGGATTTTGAGTATGTTTTAGCCACAAGATTGATGTCACTTAAACATGGATTAATGATGGTTGATGTAGCGATTTTGAATCCCTAAAAATGCATGAGGAAATGAGGGGATTTGGGCCTTGAACTGTGAAGTGTTTTATGTCATATTATACACTATGCACACGATGTAGTTACTGAATGTTGTATGTTTTGAGACATGTAAAGATCCTCAAAATGCTGAACTTTAAAAGTATTATGATGCTTTAATCATGGATAGTGAACCCATAAGATTGTGTGAGAAACTTGAGAATTTATAGGTGCTTGGACTGCTGAGCATATTGTTGTGCACACTTGCAAATTCTAATGTTGTCATGTGAATGAATGTGATTATGTAGAACCCTCTTCAGACCAAATATGAGTTGTGACTTAGTCTTATTTGATGACTATAAATATGGACTAGAATCCCTTGATATTAAATGTTAGAATTTAGAACACATCGAGGATAAGCTTTACCCATTTGGTTGTGCATTCACATGACATTGTGGCTGAATTGTATGTTGAACATGGGAGTGTAATCACCCTTATAACAACCTAGAGTTGTTCTTTATTTAAGTCCATGATAAACACTTTAAGCCCCTCCCTTACATTGATAAATAGAAAGAGTTTAGTGTGATGTTTGTGTGAACTATGGACTGTGACATAATACGAAAATTCACATATGAAAATAAGATTGTATATGGGACTTATCATCTGACCCTAAGTCAACTAAGGAGTCAAACTCCTCCAAACTGTGATTTGACTTCTGATACCTTAAGACCTTGAAATCTCTAAGTAGCCAGATCTTGTATGTGTGTAAATCTTGGGAAATATAGGAAAGAAAGATGTGACAAATCTGGTAGTTAATGATCCTAGGATAAGATGTTCATCAGTAAGAGATGAGAGAAAGACTAATAACAGGTCAGTATCCCTGACCTTGGATCAGTTGAGGTTCTTATAGAATAAGTTCGGGTCTAGGATCGAGAACTTGTAGGTGTGCCATATGTCACAGAAATCGTAGACACATAGAGTGAAACATGAAAAATAAAAGAAATGGTGATGTCACATGTGGCCAGTCGTGGAGGTTTATACTCCGACTGTGCGAGGGCGCGGTGACCCTCACCTGAGCAGTAGATGAGGTCGCTCAGGCTTGGGTAGCGGACACTGAGAGTATGGATCTAGGATCCCAGTCTTTTTCACGTGTTTTCTTCGAGCCGGCTCGGATTTTACGCTTCTTTGGGATCCACGAGTTGTCTAGACCATTCCGCTGACCCGTTGGTTTTTCTTAGAGAGCCTAGGTTGGGGGTTCTCCGCAATTAGTTACGAGCTCGTCTGGTTTTTCTTAGCTCTTCTCTTCCGAGAGTTGAGCAACGAGAGAGGAAGTCGGGTCCGACAGGCTTATCTCTTCTCTCTCCTGCCTCTAGTGGCGTAGTAATCGTACTACCACTGCCTTTCCCTTGGACCACACTTCCACTGGGATTGGCGAGACAGACGAATCCCTTCGGGGGTTTCCTCACCACAGAAATTAATTACCTTTCCGCCAGGCTTGTGACCTGGTGATGGGGTAGTGGTCGATAGACATGTGACAGTTCACCAATTGCCCAGTTAAGTTGTAGTTCTATCAGTAGACATTGATGACTTCATTATTACCTTTCCGCTAGGCTTGTGCCCTGGTGATGGGGTAGTGGTCAGTAGACACTGACGATCTCATTATTACCTTTCCGCCATGCTTGTGCCCTGCTGATGGGGTAGTGGTCAGTAGACACTGATGAATCCTTTAATTATCTTTCCGCCAGGCTGTGACCTCGTGATGGGGTAAGAGATGGGTGACTTTCCACTAAGATACTTGTGACGACTTTTCCACTAAGGGTCTAGTGACGACAGTACCGTTAGTTGAGACTAACGAGGGTTGGGTGTTGAGAGAGTTATGAATATGTTTCCTCTTGTACACCTTCGTGAGCGAGCTATCACACGTATCAACCGAGGATCAATGTGAGTTGAGAGAAAAAGTTAGAAGGAGTGTTGGGAACTTAGTTAGGATGCAAGACACCATCGCATGCCTACGGAAGCAACCCAACCCTGAGGCGTACATCATACCTCAGAGTCATAGTGTGAGGTTCAACCTGGACTTTGAAGTCCTACCCGGATATCGAGGTCCTAACCGGACCAAGACCACAGACTTACTTCTAGGCTTGAGTTGTTGTTTGGTTAGTTCCATTGATCAAGGGAGACACGGTGTGGTAGTGAGCGAGTGTGTTCTTCTTGTTAGCCTTCCGAAAGCAAGTAAATAACTTAAAAGAATCAATTAACCCACTTTTACTTGCTAGTTCTTCTTTTGTCCACTACACTTACCTTACTGTTTTTCTAACTGTTCTAGTCTTTTCTTACTACTTTCCTTAGTAAAACTGTGTAGAATGTGTATGTACTCGACAATTTTGTGACAGATACTTGCTTGTCCTCTTTCTACTTGTGGCAGGCAAGGGTCCGGCGACCGAGTAGCCGACGTAGTTGGGCTGCAGTCGTTTCTTTTTGGAGGTTACACTTTCAGAACAGGTATATCTTTTGGAGTTCATTTGTACAGTTGTTTGTTATGCCCTCCTCTGTAGCCTTATTTTTGGGATATATATGTATATTGGGTGTTATGAAAACCCAACATGTTTATATGAATGAAATGAAAAAGAATGGATACATTGTTGTTCAGTTCTGGTGCATTGTTACTTCCGCTTTTAGTCTTCTCGTGGTTGTTTGGTTAGCCAAAATAAATCCTGTAAATGTCATGTTTAAAAAGCGAAAAAATTCCCCAGGTTTTCGTAACAATGGTTTAACTTTAAGCTAATTAAGTAGGCGAATGACGTATTTGACGGGTAACCTAAGGTCCTCGGGAGGAGGTTGCGACAATGAATTACATCTGAGAAGAATTTTAAGTTGGTTTATTCAACAATTAGCGAGATTATATAATTATTTACAATTTTTATCTACCAACCTTCAGCTTCCCCTACCACTTTGTTTCAGATTGGCCCCCATTGTGGCTTCACAGTCGACCACCCAACCAATTAATGGACAACATTAGAGTCTAATGACCTTAACTGCTTAACCACTCTCCCTTCTCCTCCATCATCCATCCAATAGCCCTTCTCTCTCGTCATCCACCACAACTAGGGGTACACATGAATCGGATAAAATCTGTAATCCGATCCAATCCGATATTATGGGATTGGGTTGATTTGCTTACCGTTCTAATGGATGGGATCGGATTGAGATTTTGAAAATCCGTTAAACTATGAATTGGATTCGATTGCTATCAAAATCCATTAAACTATGAATTGGATTCGATCGCTCTCAAAATTCGATCCGTTAATTCATTAATATTATATATTATAAATTGGGTAAAATGGGGCTGCCCCTTGAGGGTGAGCTAACTTGCCCCCCCCCCTTTCCTGTTTTTTATTTTTTTTGATAATTTCTTCCATAAATTTTCATCTATATATCCCTATAATATGTTGTTAAAATTTCGTGCGAAACAGAGACTCCTACGGCCTCCATCCAGACGGGATCGTTTTTAACAATTCTGTTACCATTAAAAAATGACTGTCTGGATGGAGGTCGTAGGAGTCTCTGTTTTCGCACGAAATTTTAATAGCATAATATAGGGATATAGTGATGAATATTCACGGAAGAAATTTTCAAAAAAAATAAAAAAATAAGGAAAATGGGGTGGGGGAGCCAAGTTAGCTCCCCCTTAGGGGCAGCCACATTAAACCCTTATAAATTCCATCTGCATCCTCCCTAATCAAGTGGTACTTTAATTTTAATTTGACATATAACATCATGCTAGAAATTAAAAGAAAGATAACATTAGGATAAAATATAAAAATCCAATTATCATATTCAGTTTCTCACAAACCAACCTCACAAATTGACATTGCAAGTGTTTGGACCTTGCATATCCTTCTCAATTAGAGCTTACTTCATCTTAAGATCAATTACCTATGCTCCAATCCCAACTCCCTATGACCACATTCAATGGCTTCATTCGCTATTCGAAGACACGGGATACAACCCTCTTTCTCATCTCATTTTCTAGCAATAAAATGCAAAATATACACTAGATGATGATAATTTTGCCTTCTAATTCAAGTTCTTCCAAGTTGTGTGCTACCTTTCAGTTACATTATTTTTTATCGAAAATCAATAATACAATAATTTTCTATATTTCTTTGATAAAGTATTTATAATTATTGTAATCGAATTATTAATTGGACTAAATCCATCGTAAACACTTTTTGCATGACAATTCAACATCAAAAACGTAATTCAGATGTTAGGTACTACTTACATGAGAAACCATGAGGGGGAGAATATATAAGTATAAAAATCCAATCTGTAATCCAGTGGATCAGAATGGTTTGGATTTGAATATTTAATGAATTGGATAGAGAAAAGTTATAATCCGTTAAGGTTGGATTGGACATAGAATAAGATAAATTTGATCTGATCCAATCCAATCCATGTGCATCGCTAACCATAACCATCCTAACAACCCCTCCCCCAACCTACATAGACACATAATACATACACACACAAACGTGTATGTGTGCATGTACGCGCATGTGTGCGAGCATGCAAGCCCACCCTAACCATCATAACAACCTCTCCTTCAGCCTAGCCTACACATAAGTGTATGTATGCATGCGTGTGCACCCTTGTGTAGGGCTGTCAGGAAAGCTCGAGCTCGATGAGCTCAACTCGGGCTCGGCTCGTTAAGGGCTCACGAGCCGGACTCGAAACCTTAACGAGCCCGAGCCCGAGTTGGGTTTTATGGCTCGTTAGCTTATTGAGTCGAGTCCGAGTTGGGCGTTGTTCAACTCGGAAACTCGACTCGATAACTCGTTTCCCCTCTTAATAAAAAGTTGAAATATATATACCGAAACTTCCACATTAAGTTTGACATAAAATAGAGGTAAACATTTTGCTTGCCCAAAAAGCTACAGAAAAGAGTATAAAAAATCAAAGTTACAAATGGCATTTGCATAATTTAATGTACAAAATGGAACAATGACTCGTTAAGAGGTTCATGAGCCTGCTCATTTTGAGGCTCGTGAGCCAACTCAGAGAATCATGACTCGATAAGAGGCTCGTGAGCCAGCTCCTTTTGAGGTTCATGAGCCAACTCAGAAACTCATGGCTCGATAAGAGGCTCATGAGTCAGCTCGAACTCGACGAGTTCGAGTTCGAGTTAGTGATCCAGGGCTCGACCCTTATCGAGTCCGAGTTCAAGCCTTAGTTTCTTATCGAGTTTCTGAGTTGAGGCCAACTCGGCTCGTTGAACTCGATAGACAACCCTACCCCTGTGCATGTCCTAACCTCTCCTCTGGCCCACACCACATATACACACACACACAAGTGTGTGCATGTTGGCGTGCGTGTGTGCTTATGCACACGTGTGTGTGTGCACGTATGTGCATGTACATGCATGAATGCATCTGCAAGCATGCTCGCGCATACGTGCATGTGTATGTGTCCAGGCATATGTACACACATGTGCATCCACACTAACTATCCTAACAACCTCTCTTTGGACCTACACATATGTATATGTAGAGATGTATGCATGCGCGTATGTGCGTGCACGTGCGTACACATGTGCGTACACATGCACGTCCACACTAACCATCCTGATAACCTCTCCTCCAGCCTACACACATTAACAAGCTCTCCTCTCAATTACACATATGTTGACATACAGATGTGTGAATCTGCTCCCTAACCATTATACCAACAACCTCTCCTTTGGCCTATATGTGTGCATGTGCATGTGTGTTTGAGAGAGAGGAGCATGTACATGTGAGTGCGTGTGTGCATACATGCAGGTGTCTGTGTATTTTTGCATGTGCATGAGGGTGTGCATGTGTACACTCATGGGTGTGCATGTGTACACTCATGTGCGTGTATCCATAAATCAATTTTGACATCCACAGCCATATCTATTTTAATAGAAATAGATATAAGATAACCTTGATATCAATGTATCCATAGATCAATTTGTATACATAAATATAGTTGTAAATTTACTTATTTTATATCTAAAATGTAATTCCCCCCTCAAGTACCCCCTACAGAAGCCATCGGAAACACCATTAATATCCCCATTCTCCAGTATGTTGATGATACGATTCTTTTTACTGAAGGCGGGGCGACTAGTTGTAGGGGTCTATCCACGGTCCTTGACATTTTGTGGAGGTTTCTAGGTTGAGGCTGAATAGAGAGAAGTCAGAGTTTGTTCCTTTCGACCTGGCTGAAGATGAGATCGGGCAGTACGCGTACTGGTCGAAGTCGCCACGTAGGGAGTTGCCACTGAGATATCGTGGTGTTCCTCTGGTCGATGGCAGGATGAAGGCCGTCGATTGGCTACCTGTGATTGAGAAGATGGAGCGAAAGTTGGCAGGGTAGAAGTCGGACTGTCTATCCAGGGGGCAGGCTTGTGTTGTTGAAGTCGATTCTTTCAGCTATTCCTATTTTCTACATGTCCTCGAGGCTAATATCGGTAGGGGTGAGGAGGCTCGAGATCATCATGAGACGCTTCTTCTGGTCGTCCTCTGGTCAGTATAGGGGTATCCCTTTGGTGGATTGGACGACTATGATATCGCTAGCGGAAGGAGGTCTGGGAGTTCACAAGTTGGAGGAGATGAACAAGGTGTTGATTGGCAGGTGGGTCGCTCGTATTTGGGGCGACTGTGATAGTCAGGTATGCAACTTGTTAGGAGGATCTATTACCGCGGGCTTTCCTTCACGGACCTCAATGGCGATGTTGGCGGCACGCCATCCTACTTCTGGAGGGGCGTTTGCAATGTGGTGCGGGAGATTCGTACCTTGTTGAGACCAGTAATTTGTGATGAAACTGGATTCCAGTTTTGGATGAATGATTGGAGTGAAGATTGGCCTCTAGACATGTGTTTTCCAAAGTTGAGGGCGTTGGTGAAGCAGTCGGGTCTTACGCTCGTTGACACCTGGAATGGGCACTCCTACTTCCCGAGATTCAGATCTAAGCTCTCTGAGCAGCACGCGACGGAGCTCATGACTATGCTCTCGGAGATTGAGGATGTCGGGGGTCCCACTAACGATCGGGATCATTGGACTTGGTGTGATGGGACCTTCCCGGTTCATAAGGTGTATAGAGCCTTGAGGGGGCCCATGACATTCGACCCAGGGGGGTTGTGAGGCAGACTGCAGGCGTATCTGGAAATGGAAGATCCCTACCAAAGTAAAGGTTTTCATGTGGATTTTCCAGAGGGGAAGACTACTGACAAGTGCGAGATTGGCACGTTTATTCCAGGAGACTGTGGCTGAATGCCAAAGATGCATGGACGAAGCGGAAGAAGCGAATCATCTCTTCTTCAAGTGTGAGAGCTCGATACAAGTTTGGGACCAGTTTGGGATTCATGTGGTACAGGCTAAGGATGTTGAGAGCTTCTGGAGTTCTTTTGGTGCGGACTGGACCGGGTCGGACGTGGATAGATCTAAGGTTGTGGCGGCAATATGGGCGATCTGGTTGGCCAGAACCAGTTTTATTTTACATCAAGATCGTTTTTATGTTGAAAATCTGGCGATGCATACTAACGTGTTGGTAGTGAGTTTGAGTCATTAAACTAATACAAGCATGTAAATAATTGTGCACATGTAATAGTTACTTGGTGATTAATGGTGAAGTTTTTGGGCATGCACCTTTACGGTATAAGCTTGTTTTCCTTTAAAAAAACATGTAATGCCCAATCAAATGGCATTTGATAGTGTTATAAATAAATTTATTGAAGATACTTGTAGCATATAAATGTTAGCCATAAACTCTATATATATAAGTTTATCTAAAATAGTTTTATTTATCCACAACGATTCCATATTCGTATCCCTTTTTCAGGGGGTTACATTTTCCATATCCACCACTATCCTTATTGCTCCATGGTCAAAATCCTTGCTACCGATTTTGACATGTGCATTGCTAACCCGTAGCTAACCAGTATTCCTGAGTAGACCGGTCATGAACATGCTCCAACTCTTCTCGAATTTGCACTTGCTAACGTACCGAAGCTCCAACACAAGTAAATGCACGGCTTTACGGATCGCTCAAGAACATGCTCAATAACGCTCAAGAACTCAACCATACGATCACACAAGCACGGGCACAAAGCTTCTTCTCTTATTAGAAGGGGAGACTCGTTCTAGAGTGGGTAGGGGTGTGTACAAATGAGCCATCACCCCTCCTTATATACAAGACTCAAGCCAACCCAATGGACACTGATTATTACATTTCCTCTTCTCGCATGGTTGACAACACGTTAACCGCCTAATCATCAGCACAGTCACACCCAACGCCTTTCTGATGCAACTTTGTAGTATTTCACTAAATGCCACCGAACACTCGATCTTGTGATAAGAAAACCCACGATCACCAGATCCTCGTGTGATAAATCCTTCCTTAGCGTTATGCATGCTAAGGGAAAGTCTTCCAGAACTTCGCTATTATGGCCTTCAGACCACTCTCATGTGTACTGCCGAGCATGCTCGATAACGCTCGTACTCAGCATCCGCAACGCTCCATGTCTCATTAGACCGCCACACATCAATATCGATACCATACACCTTCATGTCTACGCTTGTGTGATCGTACCACATTGTACCGATTCACTACATACCGCCCGACTACACTCGTGTACGTATCGTTGCGTGCATCCATTATTATGTCTTGCACTATTGTCAGTACTTGTGCTCGTACTAATACAAGCTCCACGACACCCTATTACCTAGCCAGTGCCCTCAGTGGATAACCTTTGTGTTAACCAGACACTCTAGATTTCTCTGCATCGATCATTCTCGCACATCCACTACCGTGTCTACACAATCATTCTCAATCACAAAATTTGAGGGTGTGACACTTATCACATACCCAGATTTCGGAAGCAACGATGACACTGTTACACCTGTACCTATATCCATATGACCGTTTGCCTTCCTATTCTATTCACATATGTGGTTTAATCCCACCAACTGGAAAATAAATATTGCGATATGGGAGTAGGATACAAGTATAATCATAATATTTTGCAGACCAGTTAAAAGTTCCCTCCTATTATCACAAAATAAAATAATCAATATTTTCAACAAAAAAAGCAGATCATCAAGCACATTACTTCGTATATGATGAGAAAGTTCGAATCTAGAAAATGGCCAAGCGTTGTTGCTAAATATTTATGCTATAGTGCTGCATGCCAACGATGCAAAGCATTAATTTAGCGATCCAACTTCTGTTCTACAAATATTCCTTTCGGAGAATCCATTCACTAAGTTGCAGAAAAGAAAACCAAGACATCCGGCTCGCTAACTGTTGAACAGTGACGGAATCCACTCACTTCCCATATAATTTTCGAAGAATATTCATTAATATATTTTACCGGCAAAAAGCATAAGGTAAAAAAACCGACCACGAGAATTACCAGTTGCAGAACTTTCGAAATTGAAGGGTCGAATAAATTTATATAGGGGCGTCTACAAAAGAAGCAACACTTTATCTGTGTTGGGACTTCTTCCCGCCAGTCCATAACGGGGATAGATAGCATAATGGCGAAACCAAATATGCGTGCAGTTTGACTTATGCAACGCAAAAATTAAGTTTCACAATCAAAAAACACGTTATTTCTCAAGTGAAAAGACTATGGCACTTCGAAGAACCTCAATGAAAGAACCCTTGAGATCGCTCATGATCATGATCAAATTGCAGAGCCCTGCAAGATAGTTACAGACATAAATAAATCGTAAGTGAAATAAACAACTACAAATACATTCGCCATAATTTGGCATGGAAAATATAATATATAGGGATGAACTCATCGATAAGTAAGCTATGAAGAAAACAGTCATCATCGAAAAAGGGAGTATGCATGTCTCAAAACAAAATTGGTCATCTACGACATTACCGTATACAATTTTGCTTGATATGAAGGTATCGCACAGCCTGTGCACTAAAGGGATTTTCAGTTGCACTACTGCAAACTTTACCGAGAACACTTGTACACCCCTCCACATTTTCACATTTATACCACCAAGCCGTGATTACCATCAATGGATCAAATCACAACTTGGGTGGCACTTTCCTGCCATTTCGTTGGAATATCCACGACCCAATGTGAAACTTGTCCATCTTGGGACTATGCTGGGATGTGGCGAGCAGCCTGGGAAACTGGGAGGGCTCAGTTGGCGACAGGGCTCTGCCGAGGGAGGGTTGATGCAAGTTTTTGGACTAGGGACTCTGTCTGCAGCGGCTGCAGGAGGGGATGCTCTCAGGAGAAATGATGTTTATTTGATGAAAGAGAAATGTGGTTGTTCCCGCTCTCAGGAGAAGGGCTGCTGGGGTAATGGCATGAATGTAGATGTGGATCGTAATATATGTAAAGTATGGGGTATAAATGTTAGTGAAGTTTTACATAGGCAGAAATGTAAAACTCTCATTTATCAGAAGAAACAAATTACAAAAATCTTAGCAATAACATTCCTGCTCAATCAAAAAGGTAACAAAAGAAGTTTACTACAGCTAAGCCAGAACATAGAAGAGAGAAAAAAAGCAACGGCTGGCACATAAATGACCAGGTGTTCAAGGTGCAATCATATTTTCCTCTTAAAAAAAGGCAAAGTCCGCAAACTTACCAAAAACTACAATCATTTAAGTTCCTTGAATAGCTTCGGTGCAACCTGCATTTTCCAAGGACAAAGATAATTAATTTGTCTGACAGTGTCATGTTTAAATTGCTGGCAAATAGTCACCATTAGCCATCAATCATGAGTTTTAATTTAAGTTTTATGAATTTAATAGCTTTAATTTTATTAGTAAAGGTCGCCGTCCTTAAGATGATTGCCACCGAATTCTTACCTTATGGATTTGAGTAGCTTAGATTCTCCAGAGTAATTAAGCTATTAGAATAAAGCAAGAAAGATGACAGAAATTAACTTACACATCGATCAATACACGACCAGTAATCAAAGTACTGCCCTGTGCAGTGCTTGTGGCCACTCTCGTCATCCTTGATTCTCTCAACACATTTCTGAAAAACGCATTCAATTTATTCTAAGATTTGTTGGAATAAACCCACCATTCTGGACATTAAAAACATTAATAATTTTTTTAATAAAATAAACATGTATGAGCAGCAAAGCGTCAAAGGTCGGATCCTTGCAGCTTACAAGATAGGATAGGGAAAACCAAAAAAATGTTGAAAACTAATAAAAAGGATATGGCCTATTTAAATCTAAACGTGCAGCTATAGATCGAATTAAATATCTTCGGAGGCAGCGAATCCATTTAACCGGCCCAAGTGACGTAGAAAGCCAGACGGAGGGCGAAAAGGGAGGCTGCTAGGGCCGGTGTTGCCCGGTTGGATGGTTTAGGTGATGAGAGAGGTCTGGGCCAGGAAGAGCTGGTAGAGAGATTGGGTTTCCTCAAAGAATTATTGCAAGAGGTAGAATGGAAACAATGATCGAGACAAAAGTGGTTGAAAGAAGGGGACGCCAATACGAGATTTTTCCACACCATGGCATCAGGGAGGCGGAGAAGAAACTTCTAACATGAAATTGAAGTTGGGGGGTAAGAATATCAAGGGAGGCGCAGATAGGGAGTGCTTTGCGGAGCCACTTTGTTGCAGCATCGAGAAGAAGAATTAGTGAAGGTTGGGGGTGGCTGGGAAGACGAGTACATACGTTGTCCGGTGAGCAGGCGGAGACTCTCATCGCCCCTTTCACGGAGGAGGAGGTGAAGCGGGTTGTTTGGGGGCTGAACGCGGATGGTACCCCTACCCCCGATCCAGACTGCTTCCAGGTGCTGTTTTACAGAGTTCTGGGGATTGGTCAAAGGGGAGGTCCTCGAACTGGTGAATGAATTCAGAGAAGGGAATAGAGGTTTTGAGAAGGTCAACAGGGCTTTGTTGTTTCTCCTTCCCAAGAAGGAGTCACCACTGAGGGTTGACAATTTCAGACCTATCACGCTCTCCAATGGCATATACCTGGTAGTGGCCAAGCTTCTGGCAAACAGGCTAAAGACGATCATGGATACAGTGGTGCTCCAGGGACAATCGGCTTTCATTCCGGGGAGACAGATGGCGGACGGACTGGTGATGGCCTCCGAGATTTGCCTCGAGTGGAAGAGGTCGAGGAAGAAAGGTGCCTTATGGAAGATAGACTATTCCAAGGCCTATGACTGTGTCGATTGGAAATTCGTGTGGTCCCTGCAGAAGAGAGGCTTCCCTGACCAGTGGTTAGAATGGATGAAGAGATGTGTCACCACTTCTTCATATTCGATCTTGGTAAACGGAAAGCCAGAGGGAGGATTCTTTCAGCCCCAAAGGGGAGTGTGGCAGGTTGTCCTTTAGCCCCTATGCTTTTTGTACTGGTGGCAGACGCTTTGGCAATTTTGCTAAAGCAGGCGGTTGACACCGAGTGGTGTGAAGGCTTTCGATTGGATAATATTTCTATCCCAATCTTGCAGTATGCGGACGATACATTCATGTTTCTTGTGGGGTCGGAGAAGCAGAACACCAACACGGCTCAAATAGTATGGATATTCATTAGCATCTCGAGCCTCGAGATAAATAGGCTCAAGTCGATTGTGGTTGCTTTTGAAATGGAAGAGGTGGAACGTTCAAATCTGGCGGGGTTGACTGGTTGCCTGTTGGGGGAACTCCTGTTATCCTACCTAGGGTTGCCTCTGGCGGTGGGGAAATTGAAGAAGTCGGACTGGGATGCAGTGGTGTAGAAGATGGAGCAAAGGCTAGCTGGTTGGAAGGCGATTACGCTCTCGGGAGGGGGGGCTGATTCTTTTGAAACATATTTTGGTAGCAATTCCGATTTTCTTTTTTTTCTACTCATCTGATGCCAGTGGGAGTCAGGAAGAAAATTGAGGCTCTAATGAGGAGGTTCTTTTGGTCAGACGGAAAACAACAACGGGTCGGGATGCACCTGATAAGTTGGGACGAGGTCACGAGGGGGCACAATGAAGGGGGCCTAGGGGTACGAGATGTAGAGTGCATGAACAAGGCGTTGATCGTCAAGTGGGTGATTCGCATTTGGGGTTTGCCGACTGCGCTTGCAGCTACTCTAATTAGGAAGCTCTACGATGTCAAGGGGAATTGGTGGCAGGAAGAATGCGCTTTGAGTCTCTGCTTTGGGCAGGAATACGTGAGGTACTGCCACAGATAGCACATAGATTGCAGCCGAGAGTGGGAGATGGCCGAATGTTCAGATTCTGGCGAGATGATTGGACGGGAGATGGTACCCTGAAAACAAGATTTTTGAGATTGTTTGCTATGGCGGCATCAAAAGAGAGCTATGTACTACAGGTGACGGACTCTGGCACCTGGATGCCGACGTTTATTTCTGATCTGTCGGATAAGCGCATGGAGGAATTTCTCAGACTATTGGGAGAGATACCCCCTCCTGGAGAATTTACACAGGACATAGATCACTTTAAATGGGGAGGAGTTGGATATTCCATGAAGAAACTTTACGAGGAACTGAAGAGTGCGACAGAGGAGCAGGACGCGGCTTTATGCCAAGACTTGAAGATAGTGTGGGCAGCTAAGATTCCGTGCAGAGTTAAGATCTTTCTCTGGTGTTTGAGAAGAGGATGCTTGATTGATAAGGCAAGGAGGGGAAGGCTACTTCATTCGGAAGACACTTTGTGTGAAAGGTGTGATGGGTGTGTGGAGGACTCGGAACACTTGTTCTTCAAGTTCCCGACATCTGTGCGGGTCTGGAGGGAGGTCGGGTGTGATTGGGTTGCGACTGGTGGGTCGGAGGAGTTTTGGAGGTCAATTAGATTGACAGGGAGTAACTCCACATATGATTGCGCCAAGCCGTTTGATGTTATGTGGTCTATCTGGTCAGGGAGGAATGACGTGGTCTTCAACGCTCAGAATTTCTATTGCGAAAATGTTGTGTATCATTTTAATTCCTTGTACCGCCTCTGGCTCTCACAGTAATGTATTATAACTTTTAATTAATGAAACATTAGCGCGGTAACTCCCACAAAGGGAGATCACCCTCTTTTACATCAAAAAAGTGGCGTAGGAAAAAGGCAGTTGTTATCACTATTGTATGGTTGCAAATCTAAAGAATGCATTTCCAATTCTCCATCAGTCAACATGTCAAAGAAGATACCAACTAGCTACCAGAAAATGAACATCCAATCAAGGTCTCAGCTCACTCTATATAGCATAACAAGGTGGTGTTAAAAGTGAGGATCAACAAGAAATACCAAACATGTATACAAGCATAACCCAAGATCTATGTTTATACTAGATGAGTTGCAAGATAAGACTAGATGCATTACTAATTAAATGTCATCATAAGCTCCAGTGACTTGATGAATTCTAATATCCATAAACTTCATGATGTAACAGACAGTGAGAGTTAAAGTGCCACTAGCATTGTAAAGAAAACTAGCTGACAACAAGATCATATAAGATTTACAGCTTCATTGTGACATGAATGATTACATCGAATGACAAAAAAGATGCCCGTGTCATTTTATACTCAGAAACATATATCAAATGTTACGCATATGCCCCTTGAAAGGCACTTCTTTAACTTTGAATGAACTAAAGGGGGGCCTAGAACCTTTAAAGCATAGTTTATAATTTAAAAAACATCATGTGGACCTCAAGTATTATTTAGATAGAGCTTGATTATACATAAGCATGACACTGAAACTCGTCAAGCCTTGTCACAGAGAAGACACTATAAATCATTGTTAGAAACTGAGGAATACGGAAGAGAATTGATAAATAGAGCAATAAAATAAAAAAATATGAAACATGAACGCTCAAGATTTTTACTTGGAACCCTACTCCCTAAGGAGCGGAATAAAACCAACAGGAGAAGGCCTCAAAGGGTCATATGTTGCATTGCACTTTCTCACTGATACAGGAGAGTGAGGAACTTCTTATATAGCCCTCACTGAGTCTCCACATCCCACAGATGATCAATGTGGGACTAAACAACTGGATATGGTAAATGGATCATGGAGTGATCCATTTACCCATCTATAACATAAGTGACGCATAACACATATACCCCTTAAGCTAGAGCATGCAATGCTCAGCTTGGACAAACTGAAAGAAGTCCCAAACTCACACTACAAGACACTACGGACAATATCAACTCAACGCAAACACAACTGTGGGTTGTTGTTGATGATGTTGCTTCTCATGCCGTGCAGGTGAGGAGGAACAAATGGGCTAGAGTGTAAGTCAAACTGAATCTTGTAGGAGGGCATGTGCTCTGTATTGCACATGTCAGAGTCACTGCAACTGAAATGAGACTCCTCGTCAGAGTACTCTGGCCCGCCACATCATGTGGACAATTGCTCCATCTCTCTGAAGGGTCGAACTGGAAAAAGTCATGAAGACATCCTTGTCCGAGTCCACGATCGTTGGAGAATGGAGTCTGAAAAGTCTCCTCATCGGAGAACTAGGTCTCTCCCATACTGGCACAGAGAGTGGGATATCTACTCTGGAGTCCCTATGAAACCACATTAAATCCTAGCCCACATGGCATAAGGAATGGGATCGCTACTCTGGAGTCCCTATGGATCACAAGAAAATGTTGAGCCGACAAAACTAGAATAATGAGGACCATTGAATCGATGATCGCATACATGTGTGAATAGAACTGAAGACTCATAATGTGAACGTCAAGTCCAAATATCTAAACAACTGTAGAGTCTGAAATCAGGTCATGCATCTAGACTGGAGAATCTGAATCTGAACCGGAATCTGACTTGTAGAACTCTACACAAAACTCCCACTTTCTCACATACTTGTCGAAAAACAATGACGTCGACCAAGTTGGGAGAACAGAAGACATGAAAATAGGGAAAATAAAACATCACATAAGCCATCACAATTTTTCTCGACTTTTCTTCTCAAAAAATTAATTATTTTTTTCTCGACTATTTCATTCATATTTTAATAGTCGTCACAACTTTTTTTCAATAAGTTGTTCATCATTTTTTTCAGTTTTTCTCGCAATTTTTTTCATATGAATTTTTAAGATATCTCTTTTTCTTTCCTTTTTTCTTGCGTACGGCTTTTCTTTTGTATGAGCTTTTTTTCAAAACAAACAAATTTTTTTGAAACATTGCCCAATTAAGGCTAAAACTGCAGCAGTCCCTCCTTTTTTTTCTTTTCTTGTTTTAAACACGACCCATTTTCTCGACCTCTATTTTCATGTTTTCCTTTTCATATATAAAACCGCCGGCCCACATGGGCCTTTCTATTTAGGATTCCCCGATGGAACCCTCTCCCATCACTTCCGCCCCTGATGGGGCTTTTCCTGTCGCCGGTGTCGCATCATGGCCTGGAGCGGCATCGTCGCCGCTTGCAAGAAGATGGAAATGCTCTGCTTGGAGGTCACGAAGGAGAGAGGTGGCATCGTTCCTTGGAGGGTTGGGACTCGCCGCCGCTGCTGGAGAACATGAAGATGGAGGCGCGAGGAGATGGGAGCGCCACAATCTGTAGGAGAACTGCAGCTGGTGAGGTGGGGATCGACGGCACGATGGGGCTCCGCCGCCTAAAGTTGTGAGGCTCGGCACTGCCATAGGGAGAGGGGTGCTCCGGGGAGTTGTGGGGTTCAACATACTGCTAGGATTTTATGCACGAGGGTAGGGGCTCGTGCGGGGGTGGCTTCGTCGGGAGCTCGATGCCTCAGCTACCGTGGAGCATGAGAGGCGATGGAGAGATGGAGGGGTCGTTGCATGCAGCCTGGAGCATCGTCAGGAGGCTGCTGCAACCGGGGATCGCATGAAGAACAAGGATAGGGATGATCGGGGCCTTTTTTGGAGGGTTGAAGATGAAGGAAGGGAGTCGCCTGGACCTTTTTTCTGCCTTCTCGTGAGATAGGGTTCCCCTCCTGGGAACCCATCGCTGCTGGAACCGAAGGGCGAGGATCAGGGTTGCTACCGCCTGGAGTTGACCTAGAGAGGGAGGCAGGTTTGCCACATATGTCGTTGTTGTCGTTGTAGATAGGGCTCGACGGATCCTTCGTGGAAGGAGATCTGAAGATGATCCAGAATTAGGGCTCCAAGAACCCTAATTTTCCTCAAACTTGAACAATACATGATAATAATCTTCAACGAATAAATCTTCAAGAACATATAACCAAAAATCGAATATAAAAAAGTTATAAGCCTTCTCCCACTATGAGTAGGGTCGGCTACATGGATTCTTGCTCAAATCCATGTTGAAAGATTCGACTATTTTTTACGATGGTTGTCGACTACCTAACGCAACCCCTGCAAGAAGGGGATTTGAACTCTGTCCTTTTGGGTGGTAGACACATTGCACTGTCACCAGACCATTTAAGTGGATTCTTGCTCAAAAATTGAATCTCAAACAAAAATATAAAGTACATCAGCGAAAATCGAACCTGCTCTGATACCATGTTAGAAACTAAGGAATGCGGAAACGAATTGATAAATAGAGCAATAAAATAAAGAAATATAAAACATGGACGCTCAAGATTTTTACATGGAACCCAACTCCCTAAGGAGCGAGATGAAACCACGAAAGAAGAACTCAAAGGGTCATATGTTGCATTTAGACCTGGCCAAAATGTGGGCCGGGCCGAACAGGCCGAGGTTAAAAAAACCTCTGTCCAAAGCCCGCCCATGGGTCGGCCCATGGCCCATTTCATTCTTTTTAATTATTTTTTAATGGTATTTAATATGTATAAATGATTTTATTAATATCAACTATACTTTATGTAACTAATATACATAGTTTACATGTTACTTTACTTGACATGTAAATTATTGAATTTTATTTAAAACTAGTCGCAAATGAAAAACTTAAAGCATATCATATTAATACATGTATAATTTGACATATATTTATATATTTTTTATTTTTTGCGACCGAGCCGGACCGGCCCATGCTTAAATCTCCAAGCCCAAGCCCGGCCCATGAGCGGGCTGGGCAGACAAGCCCCCAGCCTGTTGGCCAGGTCTAGCTGCATTGCACTTTCTCACTGATACATGAGGGTGAGGAGCTTCTTATATAGCCCTCATTGAGTTTCCACATCCCACAGACAGTCAATGTGGGAATAAACAACTGGATGTGGTAAATGGATCCTGGAGTGATCCATTTACACATCTACAATATAAGTGATGCATAACACATATACTCCAACAATCATATGTGATGAAAAGTCAAGGCAAGACAACTTCAACCAATTATTGGTGAAGTATGATATTGCAGAATCAACTTTGAAGCAACAACAAATCACTTATAAGAGGCAACAATATGAGTTTAAGTGAAGATAAAATATTAAAATCTATTTGAAGGTAATTGTAGCACAAGTAAAAAAAACAAGAATTTGACAATTGCAGGTGCATGTATAAGAGGTTTGTGGAAAAAACAGCTAAAAGATGACCAATCGAGATTAGTATCTAAGAATTCTCAATGGGACTATCGTTTTTCATATTTAGTTGAGCAATGGACCTTCCATTTGGAGGAGCAATAACAACATTGAGAATAAGAAATGTGGAAACAAATCAAATAAACAAATAAGGAACACTCAAGTTTACAAGTGGAACCCTACTCTCTAAGGAGTGAGATGAAACCGTGGAGGATGAGCCTAAAAAGGTTGGATATTTTATAATTTTTCTCGGAGAGTACATGGGGTGCAAGGCTCTTTATATAGTCTCACCAACAATATAGAGTCCAACCAACAAGCAATATGGGATTGAAGAGAGCAATATAATTGGATCCTAGAGAAATCAATTTATCCATCTACCACATAATCTAACACTCCCTCCCCAAAGCCAGAGATGAGAAACATGAAGGTTGTTACAAAAGAAACATTCAACTCTTCTTCACTCGATACATCTTTAAAGGAGTTGAGAGGAGACCTGCTCGAAACAATCATTGCTAGGAGGAGACCTATGCGGCGAAAGTCACACTAGAAGGAGATGCCTGGAGCGGATGCTCACTGAAGATGGTCCGTAGGCAATAGTTGGGATGGAGTAGATCTTCATTCAGCAAAAACACGAAGCGTTCCCAAGCAGTAGTAGACATCCTTCTAAGTAGTTTATGTCAAACATCAAAAGAAGAGCGGTCATCTCAAGAACGGGCCTCTCCTATATGCAAATTCCAAGGACCTCTTCCATAAAAGGAAGTCATCATTGCCTCTCTAATCTAAGAGGCAAAGAGTGAATTTCTCATACATGGACCACAAGAAGTCGTTTCTCTGACATGCGAAACATGAAGATGAGGTAGCAGAGGATGGACGTGATACAAACTTTCTGTTAGCGTATGTATTAGATGGATAATTAGATCTCTCTGGGATCTAATTCCACTACTCTCGTTGAACCCATATTACTTGTTGGCGAGATTCTGCAATGTTGGCGAGGCTATATATATGACCCACACCACATGTACTCTTTGAGAAAAATAATGAAATGTCCAACCTTTTGAGGCTCTTCTCTTGTAGTTTCATCCCCCTCCTTAGAGAGTAGAGTTCCACGATGGGAGAACCCACCTCATGGACACCGTCGCAGAGACTTTGCATGGTGTTGCCATCGCCAACACAGTGTTGCAATGATAATGATGATCCAATACTTGCGGTGACATCCTAATTTTGGGGGGGGGGGGGTATCCAGATGCATCCCCCAAGCAACGCCGCAGTGGAGGGTGGCGATCCCCATCTTGGCACAAAACAATGATGCATGGAGAAAATCCCATGGCCTCAAATTTCAGCGAAATTCGGTCGAATTTCTATCGAATATCGATATCCAGTCGAAATCGAAATTCGACCGAAATGACCGAAATATGGGGCTGCTAGTACAAAAAATGACCGAAATGACCGAAATTTCAGTCGAAATTCCACCGAAATTCCATCGAAATTCTGTTTTGGTCGATACCGAAATGGTGACCGAAACCGACATTTAAGGCCTTGGAAAATCCTAGCACTTCAATAAAGTCTCACGGCTAGGGTTTCTCGCAACATCACCACAAACGATGTGAATCTTCACACCGCCTCGCAGAAGAAGATCCTCAACATCGTCGCATCGCCGTCGTTGATCGCAACAGATTGCATGAACACATTTAGGGTTCTAGAGATGGAACCAAGCATTATCATTGACGACCTTCAAGGTCCTCCAGTGGACAAAAGATGAAACAAAATTGCCAAGCTAGCTTCTCTTGCTCAAATAATAATTGGAATAAAATAAATCTCAAGAATGAACTGAGAATCAACTTTACCGTGTTGAAAATAAGATATATGGAAGTGAATCAAAGAAACAACACAGAGCGCTATGATTTTAGCATGGAACTGTACTTCCTAAGAAGTGGGATGAAACTATGAGAGAAGAGCCTCAAACAGTTGGATATTTCATTATTTCTCTCAAAGAGTACATAGGTGGGTGACTTTATATAGCCCCACCAACATTGTCGAACCCCACCAAGCACCAACAAACAATATGGGGTTAAAGAGAGTAGTGTCATTTGATCTTGAAGAGATCCCATTACACATCTAATACATATTCTGAAAACTCTATTCTTACCTCTCAATAATATTAGGTTTACGTCTTTCAAAAATAAAAGTTGGAGTGCAATGGTGCAAAAAAATCAACTATAAATTCCTAAAGTTTACCGAAAAAATCAAGACTCAAAGGGTGATGTTGCAAAGGACATTATCATATGGTCTAGCATAAAAATGTCAACAATACCGATTACTTGAATATTGATATTGTATAACAGGTTCCAGTAGGCCCTTTTGGACTGGAACTTTGTATAACAGGTTTTAAATTAATATTCCTGTGTGGTGGCCCCTTATCGGGACTACACCCTCAATATCAAAAGAAAGAAAGAAAAAACTAATGTCTACTTTTTTTCAAAAAAAAGACTAGTTATTGAACTGATTGCTACAATAGTCATCAAAAGAGCACGGAAGATAATCCCAGGTGACAGAAATTTGATTAAGAAAATTACCCCATATTCAACCAATGCTCTAACACATTTTGGTTTGCAAAGCTCTTCCAAACGGCTCTTCTGGTCTACAGGCTCCTCATCCGACCTGATTTATAGAAAACAAAATTCATACAAACAAACAAAAAACAGTTTACTGTGACCAAATATGAGAGTGATATGCACCAGACAGGAAAAACTAAAACAAAGTCTTTCTGGTTTCTAATAATAAAAACCAAAATTTGATATTATGTTTCTTATTTAAATGCCAGAAGTTTGACAGTTAAAGGTTAATGATCATCAAAAGATGTCTATAACCATATAGAATATTATGTTTTCCTGTTATGTAGATCAAGCATGTAAAGAGATTATCAATCCTGTAATATACACAGTCTTTTTAAAGAAGTAACCATAAAGCAGGTGAGCAATAGTTGATCAACTGGATTGATGGAGTGATCAGCTAGTTTGACTATCGACGTAAAATGTGTAATTGTGTCCATTTCAGCGAAGTGGACTACTGAATAATGGCAGGTCCATCAAACCACTGGGGTGTTCAGTTGACAATTCAGCCAACAGGCACGTCCCACTTTGTAAGTAAATTTACCTAAATCTGACTTGGCAAACCAAATTTTTTAATTGACACAAGACCGATACCACATATTCATTATTTACTCCGATTGTTGTAAAAATCCCCCGACTGGTCCAACTAGTAGGTCCGACTAGTCTAGTCGATGGGATGGCCGACCGAGTATTGACTAATTCCGACTAAGGCAAACTAGTCGAAAGATTTTTGCTTGGAGATACCATATATTTTTTTATTTTTTAAAGCAAACTTATTCTAATATGCTTAATGTTTTATTTAAATCAATTTCTTCTTTCTTTCATTATGATAATATAAAAAACGTACAAATCTATGTAAATATATAAGAATATACATACGAAGATAATTTATATATTTAAAATAAATAAAAAATTCAAAGTCGATTAAAGCCCGACTAAATCTGATTAGTCGTCCGACTGCCGATTAATCCTTAGTCAGTGACTCAACCGACCGAGTACCGACTACCGATTTTTGCAACCTTGTTTACTCCTACTCTAATTTATTTAATTCCATCAATTATATCTGTTGCCTACAAATTTTGTTATATTATAAATCTCTTTTATATTCCAAATGTAATCTGGATAACATTCTTAAGAAAATTGATCACAGTGTTGTATTAGTATACATCTTTTTGAGGACCAGATACAGAAAAGGTCATCACAAGAATGAAAATATATACAACACAATTAACAAGTTTCTTAAAAATGTTATCCAAATTATACGAGAGCTGTCAAGGACATTGGCTTAGACTATCAGTGAGACAAGATATCAAAGGGTCACCTTGCACATATCCATGGTGGGGGGAATCCACTCTAGCTATGCGTGTGATCACCTTGCCCATTGTCTTGTAGCTGCATTGCGCTATACCCTTGTTGCATTTTAACTTTATAAGTTATTTATCTCTGAGAGTAAATTTAAAAATTGTGCATTTTTTAGTGATATAACGTGTATAATAAGTCAACTAATCCATATCACAAATATAATATATTACAGCACATAATTTAGTATAAGTTATATATATATGTTTGATTATATATATAAATGCATATATATACAATGCACGTTCTTAACTAGTAAGCAAATGTACTTGACATCTATATTAGACTTTTTTTCGAAGCAAAACGAAGGGTGGAGCACCAAACAATGGTGCTCACCGCAAATACAGAGAGAGGCACACCATGTTTATTTATATATTAGACTTTTCAATATATAACTATATCTAACATATATAGGTATACATGTATCGTGTTTATTTCCACTCTTGTTATCATAACAATTGGAGGGAGACAAAGCCCAAAACCAACATTCCTTGAATGATCACTCCATGGTTTGTGTTGCCGGACCATGACAGCCATTTCAAGTACAGATATCCTTGGATTACTTTGACATAGTTCTAACTATGGTTCCAAGAATACTCCATGCTTTCAAGCCACGTTCAGTTTACAGAAGTCATGATATAACTCTAACTATGGCACCAATCTCTTTCTCAACCACACATTCACTAGCTCGAAGTTAAGTCTCCGAAACAAGTTAGGGGAAAATTAAAACCCACAAAATAATCGAGGAACTTTAACTCTAAGAAAAAGAACTTTCCCCGATGAAATAGTCACTAAGGCTCAAACCCAACAAACCTTTAATAGCATCACAGTAACATTCTTCGCCACTATCGATAAACAATGTATTTCAGCGATTACCGTTATTTAATAACGTTTGGGAATTCATATGGTAACATATGGAGCCGATGAAGATAAAGCGAGGAACCAGATAAAACAATTAAGTAGTGGGCATAACATGGTGCATACTCACATGGTGATCCGATGTGATCCGATCCGCTCTGATGGTCCCCTGGGGGATTTTACCTGCACCAACAATGTATCAGGGATCAGAGTTGAACAGATAGATCAGAAAGAAACCCTAAAATCCGAATAACAAGGAGAGAGAGAGAGAAGGCGAAGGATAGAGAGAGAGGGCCGGCATCGTCAGGGGAGAGGAACCGCGAACTCACCTCGCTCTCCTCTTCCGACGAACAGATAATAGGGGTGTGAGCGGATCTGTGCAAGGGAGAGGAAGGGGGAGGAGTCGAGAGGATGTGTGTTCCCGTCGGGTGGGAGCGAGGAGGGTCGACAGGCTCTTATGATGCGCCCTCGGATCTGCGAACCCATCTGATGGACGCTTCTGATTTGCCGATTAGTGTGGCCTCGGTGATTAGGTTTGGATTTCGGGGAGCTAGACCGAATCGGATGGGGGCTCACTGGCTCAGTCCTTTCGTCTCGTCACGTCTGAGAACCCGCGCTAAGCAGTAGAAATTTTTTTTGGGGATTTTATCACTTGTGCCCCTCCGAGATCTCGCAATTTCAGTTATGCCCCTATCTTTTTGGTAATATCAGTTGTGCCCCTCACTTCTTGCTATTTTATCACTTGTGCCCCTTGGGTTAGTGACCGTCCATCCACAGTGCAAACGGACGTTAACTTTGAGGACATAAGCGGTATTAATTTTTTTAAAAAAAGTTATATGGTCATTTTATACCCTCTTCCTCATCTTCTTCTTCCTCCTCTTCCCCCATCCTCTTCCTCCTCCAACCTCCTCCTACTCCCTCTCCGCCCGAAACTCCTCCCAGCCCGCACCTCCTCCCAGCTCCGCCCCGAGCTCCTCGCACCTCCTCCCAACCCGCCGCCCCCGCCCCTCCCCCGCGCCGCCCAACCCCTGCTCCCCTGGGCCGCCGTTTCAAATCACCCACACGGCCCACATCCGCGCACACAGCCATCAAAAGAGATCCTGAGGGCATTCGCCTGGGGTCATCTTCAAGGGCAAGTGACGAGATAGATGAGCCGAATGTTGAAAGTGTCATACGGCACTTCCTATCGAAAGGGCAATATTCATCACCGAGAACCATTACATAAATAAATTCAGAACAAAACCCACTGACAGAGAAAAAATACGAGATGGAGATGATCGATGGGGTTGCTCAGATTCGTCGTTGGGATATGATGGCTTCTACCGGTTGCCTCCGAGAAGACCATCCAGGTGGCCTCGCCATTTGGGATCTCTGATCCAAATAAACCCAAGCAATGAACCTATGTTTCGAAGAACAATGGATCTCAGTTTTTGAAGAACAATGGCATGGCGACGTCCCCGCGCCTGCCCCCGCCCCTGTAGACAGTTGCTGCGGCGGAGGTCTCCTGCAGCAGGAGGACGTGATGTGGTCGTGCGCCGTGCAGGCGCAGGCGAACTCCGGACGGAGAGGGAGGAGGAGGAGGTTGGAGGAGGAAGAAGAGGAGTCTGGACAATAATACCCCTCTTAACTGCACCAAGGTTTGAAAAAATCATGGTTAAGTCAATTCATTGACGGTCAATCTGAAGGAAGGGCACAACTGGTGACGGAGAAAGAAGTGAGGGGCACAACTGATATTACTAAAAAGATAGGGGTATAACTGAAATTGCGAGATCTCGGAGGGACACAACTGATAAAATCCCTTTTTTTTGCGATTTCGATGGTAGGGTGCTTTGTAGTTCTGCGACATTTATACGTAAACTGGATTATATACGAGTTTTTTATTGGGTACTGTTCACATATAAATCCGTGCATTTTCTATATTTTGTTACCATTAAAAACTTCTTTTATATGGGTAGGGGCTCTTCAAATGATGTGGGTTTTTCTTGATCTTTTAAAAATCACTATCAATTTAGTAGAATTATGTAATAGTTATGTAAAGTGTGAACTATACATTTTTGTTGTAAGAAAATGATGATCAACCTGTTTTGCAAAATATAGTATCCATACGTAAGTAAAATTATTCCAATAAAATAATGTTTTCATAATTATATCTTAATTTACATATTATGTTAATATTTATTATTAAATATATGATATAAGAAATTGTAAAATACATGAGAAAATGTCTAAATTGACATTGGCTTTTCTAAACTTGGAAAAAGTCTACATTATTGATGTTTTTCCTACATATATATACATGTGTGTGTATGTACGTGTGTACGTATGTACGAGAGAATGAGTAGGTGCCAATGTGCACACACAACTTTGTCTTCGCCATGTTTTAAATGCCAAAATCTTAGTGTGAACATTACCATGCATTAATAAACAATCAACGGTCACTATGAAGCGAATCATGCATCACTTGATGGATGGATTGCAGTACTTCTGATGACTCAAAATTTTAGTATAATCTTTTATTTTATAGTATGAATCAAAATCAATAGACTTGGGTTTTATGATAATTGAAAAAAAGTGCAAATTTAGTCATGTTACTACAAAATGAAGACTGTATTAAAATTTCAAGTCATTTGAAGTTATGTAATATATCCATTGAGTGATTATGAATTCTTTTTTCGGAGATGTTGATTGTTTACTATTGCAAAATTGTGTCTACATTAGGACTTCGACATTTAAAACATAATGGGCACAATGTCGTGCGTGCCCATCAGCGCACTATGTTTTAAATAAATAAATTACACAAAAGTCTCTGAACTATTCATCAAATTTCAATGCCATACTCGAACTTTAAACAATAATAATGTGTGTACATAATCTCTTAATTTGATAACAATGTGGTCTTTAGCTAACATAATTAAATTAACATTGTTATCTTTTAGATTAAATTGACCAAATGACCTTCGTTCATACATGAGGACAAAACCCTATTTTTTTAATTTTTTTCTCCTCTTTTTCAACCTCCAGCCCAACCCACCTTACTCCATAGCTCCATCATCTCCTCAACTCTCTCGTCGCTTTTGCCTCTGCTCTAGTGGCTCCAACCCCTCCAACACGACCTAGCACGCCTACAAAAGCTCCCTCACATGCCCCCACGTAGACTTGCTCTCTCACAGCTCTGCCTCATCCTCCTCCGACGGACTCTTCACTTCAAGGAAGAGATTTGACCATCCAACCCATTCTAAAGTAGCAAGTTATGAGTAACATAAAAGATTTAAGCATCTGGTCCATTCTGAAATAGCAAGTTCGGGTAACATGAGATGCATGAACAAAAGAAAGAACTAATGATCATATGATTTTCATGGGATTTAATTGCCCAATACTGAAGTTCAAGTAAATTAATCCAAAATTGAATTCACACCAAGATTCACTCTGACAGCATCCATGTAGGATGTGTTCCACCCCTGGTGATTAAATCTAGTGAGCAGTAACAATCAGAGAGCAAGAAACGACGACATGTAGGTAACTAAGGCGAAAACACTATGGAAAGTGGCCCGTCAGTCAATCTGGGTTGTGTCGTGCTCCATGCCAAAGTGAGCACGCTAGCTAGAGTAATGACCCTAATAATGACATGAGCTACGCAGGTACTTAGAGTTCCGACAATAGAGCAGAAGTAACTCATCGAGCAACTGATGGGTAACCTGAAAAAAGAGGAGGAATGTACATCAAAGTTACTTGGTTACTTTTCTTATCATGACATCATCTCCAGAAGAATGGATATGCGGATCTTTTCAATTCTCATCTGCAATGGAATGATCACAAAAATCAATGCATCTATTCTGAATTGCCTAACTGAGAAATATGACTTGGATGGAGGGTCCATCTGAGCTCATGGCATAACGAAGAGAGTTCTATTGTAGTTGAAGTTGGATGCAATCCCTAAATTATGGGTGTATAGCAGCACCTTTTTAAGGACATCTTAAGTTTTACCAATTGAAACAGATTGATCTTAAATGCATGATTGAACTTTCTTGTTGAAGTTAATTTTATAGTTATGTGCTATTCTTGTACTAGGCATCAAAATCAGCCAGAATACATGGAGCAACTTCTTTGTGATCATCTCATCACCCTCGCGGCCTCTTCCTTCCTCGTCCTTCTTGTCATCACCACCATCATGCTCCTCTGCCTAGAAGACGATGTGGAGGGGGTGGAGGTAGCAAAGGTGGTCTAGGACATTGGGGGAGGGTATGGTGAAGCTACGAGGGAGCTTGCTGGGCGGGGCATTTGAGGGAGGTGTATGAGGTTGTGTAGGAGGGATTGGAGTCGATGGAGCAAAGGTAGAGGTGATGAGAGAGTTAGGGAGATGTCGGAGGGATGAAGGAAGGTGGTTTGAGATGGATGTTGAAGAATAGAAGAAAAAGATTAAAAAAATTAGGGTTTTGTCCTCATGTGTAAGAACATACAACATTTTCATTCATTTTGCCTAAAAAGGCAGTGATGTTACCTCAAGTATATTAGTTAAAGACCAAATTTTACTGAGTTAAAAGATTATGTACCACATTACTACTTTTAAAAGTTGGGATATGATATTAAATTTGGGTGTATAGTTTGTGGACTTTATGTAGTTTACTCTTTTAACCAATCAGATCATAATGTGAACACAAATATGCAGTATAAACAATCAACGGATCTGGCCAAATGAATCTAGTATTTTCGCGACCCCAGTTCGGGGCCCTCGGATCCTCCCATATCCGGTTCTGGTTACTCAGCAATAATTTATCCAGCAATCACAACTAACATTCAGAAACAAACTGCAAATAAAAATACTCAAAAGAAGTATTTAATACTTTCCCATTCACAAAATAAAGTTTACATGATCCATTGTCCCACTACAACCCTTTACATGTACATCAGCTGGAAGGAAATACACAGAAATATTACTAACCACCTTAGAGAGTAAAGCTACTGTGGCTGACTAGATGGCTAAAGTCCTTGCGATGGCTTACCGACACTTGTTAGGTTTTTCAATAAATCATAGGATAACAATTAGCAGTGCTAAGTAACGAAGAAGAGAAAAGTAAACAAATTGTGTAATTTTGCAAAACTTGTTGTCATTGAAAACTACAATCCTTCTCATTAATTTAAGTCATATTCCTTTCTATTCCACATCAGAGATTAATCCACGGGAACTCCACCATTCTTGGACTCCGAAGCTGTGGATACTTCAGGATTGGAGATTACGTTGATCTGGTAAGCTTATGGTGTCGCACGACGCCTTAACCAATCCTCCAATACTACACTGACAATTTTCCTTTTCTTTTATTAATCAGGGTCTCAAATCCTCAGCCTGAAAAACAAAGAAGCACGCCGTCCTCAAGAATCTGGTTGCTTAAAACCTCAAGCTAACCCTTAATCACATAACCTAGCGGCTTTAAATACATGTTATCGTGACTCGGCTGCTATTGAACCACCCGTGCCTCCACATGACACGACCACATCTTCCATCGTTCAACCCGAATATATTGGCATCCGGTAGCACGCGTTGCAAATCATCCATTTCGTGCGCACTTATCAAAACAAGGCAACCGTGTACCACCTAGGTAGGGTTACACCAATACGGGTTCCTTTCGACAAACCTACATGTTGCATGTCCGACATGTAGTTCTACTCCCAGACATTTCTTAATGTAACACATGATCTTTTTCACGATCTAAACCAACAAATATCAATTCCCATGATGTAATTCCTCAATTCAGCCTTAGATTTGCATAACCATAAAATACTGAGTTTAGGCTTACACGTATATTAATTCATATATTTATACACTCGTATTTATTTATATTTAACCTCTAAACTCTATCTTTCCAAGCTACTGCATCCATACGATTAGACCTTAATTTAGTTGAAATCACAAATCAACTTCATATTTTCTCCAAAAATAACAAATTTAGGGTTATTCGTAACAAAGAACATAAAATCAGAAATTCTAATGATCTCATATGAAAATCCAACAGCAAAAGGAAGAATTTCATTACCTAATCGAGTTCTATCTCTTGTATACAGTTCTTTATCGTGATTCTCTTTCAAAATGATGATTTATGGCTCCTGAAATGATCGAATTTCATTTTCATATTAAAACACTAAGAACGTGCCAAGAATGCGAAGAACGAACGAAAAACACGAAGAACGCGAAGAACACACAAAGAACACGAAGAATGTGAAGAACATATTTTCTCTTGAAATTTCTGCAGAGCTTTCCCTTATAGTGGGTGATATTTCTAAAAAAAATCGGCAGAGTTTCCCCTTATATCGTGACATATTTCTAAGAAAATTCCGGCAGAGTTTCCCCTTATAAAATAATCAAAAGGAAAACAACCGGGAAACTGAGCATGAATCGAAAATCTAACTCACGAAGCAAACCAAATAAGAGAGGATCATACCTTCCTCCTTCTCGTTCTCCTGGCAGCGCTTCGCTAACGCTCCTTCCTCGTCTCCTACTCCTCCTCCCGACCTCTCGACCCTAGCCTTGGGGTGGTGGTGGTTGTGGAAATCATAGAAATGAATGGGTAGGGAGATATTTATAGGCTCTAGAAAACCGCTAACCATGATTAAAAATTGTGGTTTAGACTTTAACCGCGGTTAGCAGCCCCTGGTTTTGGCCAAAACTTATCCGAAACTTAGAGCTTAAGTTAGAATATTCCTGAGGATTCTAGATTCGCTAATGATACTTAATTAACACTAATCGTGATTAACTTTCACTATCACGATTTAACTTTCGCGGCTTATGCTTATCTTTTGCTAACTATTGATAGTGTTTGCTAATGATCATTAGCAATTTTTAATCCATCATTAGTTTCTTTAATCATGCTTAATTTGTCTTAATGACAACCATTATGGGTTAACGACCTCTTAATCCTCCTTACTTCTTGTTCTTCTGTAAATCATAACAAATCGAAATGAAGTCCGATTAACACGAAACAAATTCCTTTGGTTTTCTCTTGACGAGCCGGATCTTATGATATAGGATCCGAGAGATGCCAAGTTCATGGTTTTACAATTATAACAAACTTAAAGGAAGTCTCGTCCTCGAGACTAGAGATACATGCATAACAACCTTAAAAAGGATTGAGACTATAACAACCTTAAAGAGAATGAATGTCATTTCATTTATAATGAACATATACATAACACATAGTTTTATCACTCAAATAAGTACGGGTACTTTTCTTTCATTTCTACCTAAGATTCCCATGTTGCTTCTTCAAACTCTTGGTTGCGCCATAACACTTTAACTAGAGGTACCTCTTTGTTTCTCAACTTTTTGATATCTCTATCTAGTATTTGCACAGGTATTTCTTGGTATATCAAGTCCGGTTCAACATGTAGATCCTTATAGCTTATCTTATGCTCATGATCCTGGATATACTTTCTTAGATTTGATACATGAAAAACATCATGTATTGCCGAAAGATGTGGAGGAAGTGCAAGTCTATAGGCGACTTTTCCAATCCGTTGAATAATTTCAAAGGGACCCATAAACCTGGGTGATAACTTCCCACGCAAGCCAAAGCTATGAACACCCTTCGTAGGTGATACTTTGAGAAATACAAAGTTACCTACCTCAAATTCAAGGTCTCTTCGCCTGGTATCACTATAGCTTTTCTGGAAACTCTAGGTAGTTATTAGTCTCTTTTAAGCAAGCTCTACACCTTCCCGTATCTCATGGAGTCTATTTGAATCGTAAAGGTTCTTTATCCCAACCTCTTGCCATTACAAAGGAGTAGTACACCTACGTCCATATAGTGCTTCAAATGGTGTCACGACAATACTTGCACGGTAACTATTGTTGTAGGTGAATTATGCAAGATGCAAATGTTTAATCCATAATCCCTTCCATTCTAAGGCACACGCTCGTAAGCATATCCTCTAGTGTCTGAATCGTACGTTCTGACTGACCGTCTGTTTGTGGATGATATGTTGTGCTCAAGCATAACTGTGTACCTAAGGCTTTCATGAAGTTCTCCCAATAGTGTAAGGTGAATCGTGAATCTCGATCGGAAACTACTTCCTTTGGAATATCATGGAGGCGGATCACATGTGTAATATATAACTCAACAAGCTGGTCTGGAGTGAAAGATAGGCTTAATGGAATAAAGTATGCCACCTTGGTCAGACGATCTATTATAACCCAAATAGTATCTTTACCACCAGTTGTCTGAGGTAAGCCAGTAACGAAGTCCATGGAAATGCTTTACCATTTCTACTCGGGTATAGGGAGGAGTTGTAACAATCCTGGTAGCTTTTGGTGTGAAGCTTTTACCTGTTGGCAAGTGAAACATGAATTTACAAACTCAACAACGTCTTTCTTCATTCTCGTCTACCAAAGTATGAATGAAGATCCTTATACATCTTCGTAATTCCTGGATGAATAGATAATCTAGAATAATGCGCTTCACGTAAGATGTCTTTCCTCAGTTCAGGTGTGCTTGGTACACAAGCTCTGTGATGGTTATATAGTAACCCATCTTGTATCCGGAATCCCTTTATCTCATTCTTCTCAAGTTGTTGTCTCAAGTCTTTAAGGATTGGATCATCCTCCTGTCCTTTCTTTATTCTATCTCAGATCTCTGGTTTGCATCGGTGAGGAATAGTTATAGTATCGGCGTTGCTATCAAATGGTTTCCATTCACTTAACGTTGATAGTAAACCCCAGAAGTGGATAGCACTCACTAACACAGGTGAATAAGTTCTTCTGCTAAGGACATCTGCTACGACGTTCCCCTTACCAAGGTGGTAGGAGATAGTGCAATCATAACCCTTAACAATTTTAGCCACCATCTCTGT
Organism: Ottelia alismoides; assembly: GCA_037367405.1. Lineage (NCBI taxonomy): Eukaryota > Viridiplantae > Streptophyta > Magnoliopsida > Alismatales > Hydrocharitaceae > Ottelia > Ottelia alismoides. Next base: position 221,769 of record JAZKJV010003762.1, read on the forward strand.
CTCATGTTGATCTCCTTTTGATCAAACAGATATTTCAAGCTTTTATGATCGGTGAAGATTTCAAAAGTAATACCATACAAGTAGTATCTCCATATCTTTAAAGTGAAAACTACGGCAGCTAATTCAAGGTCACGTGTTGGGTAATTCTTCTCATGTGTCCTGGGCTGTCGTGATGCGTACTCAACTACCTTACCATGCTGCATAAGAACTGCCCCAAGTCCTTCTTTAGATGCGTCATTGTACACTATAAACCCTTCACTCCCAGAAGGTAGAGTAAGGATGGGTGCATATATTAGGCATTCTTTCAGTGGTTGGAAACTAATTTCGCATGCATCGGACCATATGAATGGAATTTCCTTCTGGGTCAACCTAGTCATTGGCAATGCTATTCGCGAAAAGTTCTTCACAAATCTTCTACAATATCCAGCTAATACTAGAAAAGATCGTATTTCTGTGACAGTCTTCGGGCGTTCCCCACTCATCACCGCACTAACATTTGTAGGATCAACTGATATACCTTCCCCAGAAATAACATGGCCTAAGAAAGATACTTCATATAACCATAAGTCGCATTTGTTATATTTAGCATACAGTTTGTTCTTCCTTAGAGTTTCAAGTGCCTGCCTGAGATGGTGTTCATGCATATACTTATCCTTGGAGTAAATAAGCACAACATTAATAAAGACTACTACAAAGTGATCTAAGAACTCCTTGAATACTCTACTCATGAGATCCATGAAGGTTGTTGGGGAATTTGTCAGTCCAAAAATCATAACTAAGAATTCATAATACCCGTATCTAGTTCGAAAATCTGTCTTGGGAACATCTGTATCTTTAATTTTCAACTGATGGTATCCATATCTTAAATCAATCTTGGAATACACAGTTGAACCCTGTAACTGATCAAAGAGATCATCTATTCTTGGCAGAGGATACTTGTTCTTTGTGGTCTTCTTGTTTAGTTGTTTATAGTCAATGCACAACTGCATTGACCCATCCTTTTTCCTAACAAATAAGACAGGTGCACCCATGCTGAAGTACTAGGACGAATGAATCCTTTATCTAACAGTTCTTGCAACTGCACCTTTAATTCTCGTAACTCAGCTAATGCCATCCTATATGGAGGGATAGAGATAGGCTGAGTATTAGATATGAGAGAGATTTCAAATTCAATCTCTCGCTCATGTGGTAATCCAGGTAGTTCCTCTGAAAATACATCAGGAAATTTGCATACTATAGGTATATCTTCCATCATTCTGTCTGACCCCTAATGTAGTGGTTGCATAGGCTAAATAACCTTGGCACCCTTGCTCTAACAACTGTCGTGCCTTCAATGTAGAGATATATTCGATATTATCATTGGATGTCTTTCCAATGAACCGAAACTCTATCGAGTTAGGAATGTGAAACGTTACTGTCTTATGAAAACAGTCAAGACATGCATGATGCCTTTCTAACCAATCCATTCCTAAGATAAGATCAAAGTCCTCCATTTCGATTAGTAGTAGTGAAACAGGTAAGTGATGTCTTGCTATCAGTACTATACAATTATACAGGATTTCTCGGATTATAAATACCTGTCCTCGTGGTCCCTTGATCAGATAGGACTATTGTGCTTTTACTAGTATCTTAACCAAAGCGGGTACTAACCGTCGAGCAATAAATGAATGTGAAGCACCAGAATCAAATAAGGCATGTACTGAAAAGCCATGAATAGTAATGGTACCTTGATGAATCCGTGATTCATCATCTCAATATCTTGATCTTAGCAAATTACATGAGCAAAATCCCTAATAAATGTCCATAAAATCAATAAATTAACAAATTGTAAATTAAATACACTAATTATTGTATATTAGATTGTATAAAGGGTTTTTATCAGTTGTGCCCCTCTGAGATATCGCAATATCAGTTATGCCCCTATCTTTTTGGTAATATCAGTTGTGCCCCCGACTTCTTGCCAGTATTTCACTTGTGCCCCTCAGAGGGGCATAACTGATAAAAATCTTTTATCAATTATGCCCCTCTGAGGGGCACAAGTGAAATACTGGCAAGAAGTCGGGGGCACAACTGATATTACCAAAAAGATAGGGGCATAACTGATATTGCGATATCTCAGAGGGGCACAACTGATAAAATCCCTTGTATAAAATAAACTAACAATAAAAAGTCGCAAAATTAAAGGAGTTTTTCATCTGTAAATAGCCCAAAAATTCATTTATTTTTAATCATTTTATTTCAACTCTTTTTTGGCTAATTCTTTCTCTGAATTATTTATAAAAAAATGTATATAAAAACACAAAAATATAAAATAAATTTTACCTCAAATAAATGCTCTTAAATCCCAAAGACAAAAAGCCGTAAAGTCCAACTTACTGGCCAAATTCCCTCTATGCATGAACTCCAAATTCACCAAACTCACTTTTAAAATTCAAGTTAGAAAATTATCTATCCAATGAAAGTGGTTTCATTTAAATCAGAGCTCGTTTGCAAAATTTAGGTTTTGGGACCTAGGTGTACATTGCACATATTGTACATATTTTTTGTTTTCCTATTTTTTATTTTTTTCTTAATCACTAAAAATCTAAAAAAATCAATTTTGTGTTGTATCTTATTTCTAATATTTTATTGTGTTTTTTATTGTAAATATCTTTTATTAAAAATATAAAAAACTTAAAATTAGAAAAGCAAAAAAATGTACATAGTGTTTGTCTTATTTTGTAAATTCCCCACTCTTTTTCTTCTCTTTTATTTTATTGTATTTAAAGTAGCCTACTTTATTCCATTTTATTTTCCTTTATTTATTTTCCATTCTCTACAATAACTTCCATTCAACTCCATATTTTATCTTTTACCACCAACTTCCATTCAATCCCACCATCATCCAATAACTTCCATTCCACTCCATCTCATCCACCTTCATTTTCTCTAACTCCCATTCTTCTTTTATTTATATTCATATCTTCATCCACATTTTTCGCCATCCACCATTCTAATAGAAAAAGGAGAGAGCTTGGAGTATTTTGTCGGTGACAGCGGCTTCTCATCTTCCTCAAGCGACGACCTCCTTCAGGCAAGATCCGCGGAGCTCCGCTCCGCGTCACCAGTTCCCCATCCAGTTCGCGTAGCTTCTCCGATTTTTATTTCGCCAATCGGATCGAGGCGACGACAGGAGTTCAGCATAAATGCTCCGCAAATCCGACGAAGATTCAGGTAAGTATTTCTTCTCATATCCCTTGTTATTTTAATTATCTCAGATTTTATTTCCTTGTTATTTTCATCGCACCGTCATTTTATATCACGTCATACCATCACCACCACCACCATCTTCATCATACTACCACCACCTTCACCACCAAATTATCTTCCCTCCTTAATTTTCTTTTATTTATTACTTGTTTAAGAAAAAACAAAAAATATAAAAACTTAATCACAAAAAAATCACAGAAAAAGATAAAAAAAATTAAAAATAAGGGAGAGCAGCAGCCGCCCGCCGCCGCCCCCTTCTTCTTCCACGGCCTCGCACCCCTCCGGCGCCACCTCCACATTTCCCGCCGCCGCCCCCCTTCTTCTCTCCCATTTTTTTTATTTTTTTATTTTTTCTGTGATTTTTTGTGATGAAGTTTTTATATTTTTTTGTTTTCCTTAATCAGGGAATAAATAAATGAAAATTAAGGTGGGAAGATAATTTGGTGATGAAGGTGGTGGTAGTATGATGAAGGTGGTGGTAGTATGATGAAGGTGGTGGTGATGATGATGGTGTGACGTGATATAAAATGATGGTGTGGTGAAAATAACAAGAAAATAAAATGTGAGATAAACAAAATAACTAGGGATATGAGAAGAAATACTCACCTGAATCTTTGCTAGATTTGCGGAGCGGCTACGCTGATTTCCTATCGTTGCCTCGATCCGATTGGCGAAATAAAAATCAGAGAAGCTACGCGAGCTCGATGGGGAACTCGTGATGCGGAGCGGAGCTCTGCAGATCTCGTCTGAAGGAGGTCGTCACTTGAGGAAGATGAGAAGTCGCTGTCACCGACAAAACACTCCAAGCTCTCTCCTTTTTCTATTAGAATGGCGGATGGCGAAAAATGTGGATGAAGATATGAATATAAAGAATAGGAGTTAGAGAAAATGAAGGTGGATGAGATGGAGTGGAATGGAGGCTATTGGAAGATGGTGGGATTGAATGGAAGTTGGTGGTAGAAGATAAAATATGGAGTTGAATGGAAGTTATTGCAGAGAATGGAAAATAAATAATGGAAAACAAAATAAAAAATAAAGTAGGCTACTTTAAATATAATAAAATAAAAGAGAATAAAAAGAGTGGGGAATTTATAAAATAAGACAAACACTATTTACAATTTTTTGCTTTTCTAATTTTAATTTTTTTGTATTTTTAATAAAAGATATTTATAACAGAAAAATACAATAAAATACTAGAAATAAGATACAGCACAAAATTGATTTTTTTTAGATTTTATTAATTAAGAAAAAATAAAAAATAGGAAAACAAAAAATATGTACAATATATACAATGTACACCGGGGTCCCAAAACCCAATTTTTACATACGAGCTCCGATTTTAATGAAACCACTTTCATTGAATAAATAATTTTCTAACTTAAGCTTTAAAAGTAAGTTTAGTGAATTTGGAATTCATACGGAGTGGGAATTTGACCGGGAAATTGGACATTACGGCTTTTTGTCTTTAGGATTTAGGAGCATTTATTTGAGGTAAAATTTATTTTATATTTTTGTATTTTTATGTACATTTTTATAAACAAGTCAGAAAAGAATTAACCAAAAAGGAATTGAAATAAAATTATTAAAAATAAATGAATTTTTGGGCTATTTACAGATGAAAAACTCCTTCAATTTTGTGGCTTTTTATTGTTAATTTATTTTTATACAATCTAATTCAGTAATTAGTGTGTTTAATTTACAAGAGTCATTTTGTTAATTTATTGATTTTATAGACATTTATTAGGGATTTTACTCATGGACTTTGCTAGATCAAGATATTGAGATGATGGATCGCGGATTCATCACCTCCTATATTTAAACTTTGCTAGTCCTCGAGCAAATAAGGAATGAATAAGTTGGAATAACCCTTGATTGTGCATGTGAATACAAGATTTGATCCATTCAAGAACTCTCGATTTTAGAGATCCTAAAATTCTAAGCTGAACCAGGCTCTAGTCAAAAGGTCCCTAATCATTAGACCCACTCTGTATACATACATAGTAGGGATATGACTTAAGCGTGGACTGCAGTTACAAGAGTAGAGTCGCAACATCACCCAAGATTCCAGTCCAAGAGACTCTCCTAAGAACCCAATCCTCAACACTAGGGAATGAACCATTTCTTGCATCAAATCCACCGTCTCTTTAGTTGTCACACTTAAAAGTGTTGATGGAAGGTCAGTTGATGGAGGGCATATGATTGTTCATTTCTTCTCTCCCTCTCATTAGAACAAGGATCCTCTCGAGTATCTTATTATTCAACGCATATTTTTGGTGTTGATCAGTATGTCCGTCAAGAGAAATTGGAGTCGTCTGCACTTGTTTTCCTGGGAATACACCAGGGTGTGCCTTTCTTGAGTACCTATTGTACCTTCTACACCCATATTTGCAGATGCAAAGCCCTTTTTTGGTGCAAGCCTGACTCCTGGTCCAAGTAGCGGTGGTCCTAGTGGACACTTTGAAATGGTTGCGAGCGCTCGCCTTTGGTGGAAGCTATTTTGATATTTGACTTGTGGGAAGAGAGCTTATTTCAACATTGATATTTCTTTGCTTTATTTTTGGCTAGCTCCACTGCTTTTACCAAGAGTTGGCGCACACTAATCAACATTTTTTATTTTGTCATACCCTGACACTTAGGTAAATATCAAGAGATAGTACAAGAACCATGTTCTTATACTGGATAAAGGTGCTGACACTCAGGTTTCATGAAGCCTTCATTGATTTTATCCCATCCTCGAGTATCATCAAATCGGGTCCAAACTCAAATCCCTCATCCCAGTTCCTCAAGTGAAATTTCAACTCATCTCATCATAACTGCAGTCGTGTATGTGAGATGTTGATCATATTCTTAAGGTAGAGACTAAGCATGCAACATAGCACACAAATCTTTCAGACTAGGGAAATGTGAATAATTAAGTCCAAGCCCCTAATGACTAAGGTTGGTTAACTAAAAATCTCAAGACTTCATAAGCCAATTGTTCTTGAACATCAATAGTCTTGTGTGAAAGTGAATGTGTCAGGGGTTAAACCAACCCATTAGTTAGTTTTTTTGTGATTTTTTTTTGAAAAAGAAAGGGAAAGAATCTTTTTTTTTGAAAAAGGTTTTTGCTTTTTTCAAATGTTTTTTTTTTAAAAAAAGGTAAATATAAAAAAAGACACATTTTTTGAAAATAAAAGGAAAAGAAAAAAATTGAAAGTTTTTTTGAAAAAAAAAGTTTATAAGAGACAATATTTTTGAAAATAAATTTTCAAAAATATATTTAGTGATTGCATTGAATTGTAGGCTTGTTCTTTAGTGAATGCATTGAGCTGGCCATTAGGAATAGGCAAGCTAGAACCCGCAACTCTTTGTGGTAGTTGTTGTGTAGGAGACACTCCTTGTGAGCCACGGCCTCTACCCTTTCTTCCTCCGCGTGTTGCTGCATTGATCAAGGTGGATGTTATACTGTTAACCGGGGTTGGTTTAAAAGTCGGACCTCTCAACTTCGGACAATCTTTCTTGATGTGACCTTCCTGATGACAATAAAAACACACACATGCTCCTGTTTGAGCTGAAGACCCAGCCACAGAGGTGCTAGCTCCTGCTGCTGAGTCACAAGGATATAGTGGAGGTCTAGAGAAACCCCTTCTTCCAGATAGTTCATGGCCCAAAGTCTGTGGCGAGCTTATATTACACCCAACTGGATGATAACGACTGTCTCTTCGGTTATAATTTGCCTTACGTTTGGATGGTCCACCAATAAAGTGGAAGCTTCTTCTTTGGCGATTTTCATCCCTCTCCATCTCAATACGAGAGGCGATGTCCATGGCTTCATCTATGGTGACTCTAAAACCTGCAAGCTTCTCTCTCAAATCTCCCTGAAAACCGCTAACAAATTTGGTAAGACACTCTTGTGGTGAAGCTTCTAAAGATAAGGAGTAACATAGCAGCTCTGTAAAGTGAATATTATAATCTCGTACATTCTTGGATCCTTGGGTCAAAGAAGACAACTCCCTCCTCTTCAGGGAGGGACAAAAGTGAGCTCGGAACCTTTCTTCAAAAACATCCCATGGAACATGATCTACTAATTTCTTGAAAATGACTCTCTACCATCGTCTTGCATAGTCTGCTAAGGAGTAATCACCGAAGTGCACCCAAGTATCTGTTGGTGCGTGTACTATTCTCAACATCCTGCTGACGTCACCAAGCCATAGTTCTGCCTCAGCAGGTCTCTTTATGCCTTTAAATCAAGGAATCTTTCCATTTCAGTAATTGTCTAGTAATGTTTGGTGTCTAAGAAGGGCTTTCTCCATTGCTCCTTCAATTGGGGTAGGAGTAGACTCAGTTGAAGGACGGTAACTAGATTCTTCCTCAGAAAGATTGATAGAACCTTCAATTCTAGCATCCACAGATTTGGATGCCTCATGTCTCTCAGCTTGTGAATTGAGCCTCTCCTCTAGCGCTTGCTGCTTTTGCCCTTATTTCTTGCAGCATTGTCATCAAAACCGTTAATTATCTAGACACGTCTTGGTCTGCCATGATCCTGGGATGAGTTAAAATCAAAGGTCAGATTCTATATGTCTTAGCATGACGTACATAAGGGGCAATGACTTGTGAATGGTACTGTAGTCAATTATTAAGATCAAAGGATCTTAATACAACCTTAGTTTCTGAATACCGCTCATAGTTGTCAATTACTAAATAAATTACTGAAGTAACTGGGCTCTGATATCAAACTGTCCCGACCTGGGTTCCTGGCCCTCGGATCCTCCCATATTCGAATTTGGTTACTCATCAATAATTTACCCAGCAATTACAACTAACATTCAGAAATAAACTACAAATAAAAATACTCAAAAAGAAGTATTTAATATTTTCCATTTACAAAATAAAGTTTACATTATCCATTGTCCCACTACAACCCTTTACATGTACATCAGTTAGAAGGAAATACACAGAAATATTACTAACCACCTTAAAGAGTAAAGCTACTGTGGCTGACTGGATGTCTAAAGTCCTTGTGATGGCTCACCGACACCTGTTAGGTTTTCCAATAAATCATATGATAACAATTACAGTGCTAAGTAACGAAGAAGAGAGAAGTAAACAAATTGTGTAATTTTGCAAAATTTGTTGTCATTAAAAGTTACAATCATTCTCATTAATTTAAGTCCTATTCCTTTCTATTCCACATCAACGATTAGTCCAGGAGAACCCCGTCGTTCTTGGACTCCAAAGTTGTGGATACTTCGAGATTGGAGATTGCGTTGATCTGGTGAGCTTGTGTTGCCGCACGTCGCCTCAACCAATCCTCCAATACTACACTGGCAATTCTCCTTTTCTTTTATTAATCAGGGTCTCAAACCCTCAGCCTGGAAAACAAAGAAGCACATCGTCCTCGAGAACTTGGTTTCTTAAAACATCTAGCTAACCTTTAATCACATAACCTAGCAGCTTTAAATACATGTTATCGTGACCCAACCGCTATTGAACCACCCGTGCCTCCACATGGTACGGCCACATATTCCGTCGTTTAACCCGAATATATTGACATCCGGTACCATGCGTTGCAAATCATTCATTTCATGTGCACTTATCAAAATAAGAAAATCGTGTACCACCTAGGTAGGGTCACACAAATACAGGTTCCTTCCGACAAACCTACAGGTTACATGCCCGACCTGTAGTTCTACTCCCAGTCATTTCATAACGTAACACATGATCTTTTCACGATCCAAACCAACAAATATCAATTCCTATGATGTAATTCCTCAATTCAGCCTTAGATTTGCATAACCATAAAATATTGAGTATAGACTTACACAAATATTAATTCATATATTTATACACTCATATTTATTTATATTTAACTTCCAAACCCTAGCTTTTCAAGCCACTGCATCCATACGATGCTTAGACCTTAATTTAGTTGAAATCACAAAGCAACTTTATATTTTCTCCAAAAATAGCCATTTAGGGTTCTTCGTAGCAAAGAACATAAAATAAGAATTTTCAATGATCTCATATGAAAATCCAACAGCAAAAGAAAGGATTTCGTTACCTAATCGAGCTCTCTCTCTTATATACAGTTCTTTATTGTGATTCTCTTTCAAAATGATGATTTATAGCTCTTGAAATGATCGAATTTCATTTTCATATTAAAATGCTAAGAGCGTGCCAAGAACGCGAAGAACGAAAGAAGAAAATGAAGAACACAAGAAGAACGTGAAGAATGTGAAGAACATATTTTCTCTTTAAATTTCGCCAGAGCTTCCCCTTATATAAGGTGATATTTCTAAGAAAATTTCGGTAGAGTTTCCCCTTATATCGGGACATATTTCTAAGAAAATTTCGACAGAGTTTCCCCTTATAAAATCATCGAAAGGAAAGCAGCAGGGAAATTGAATATGAATCGAAAACCTAACTCACGAAGCAAACTAAGCAAGAGAGGATCGTACCTTCCTCCTTCTCGTTCTCCTGGCAGTGCTCCGCTAGCTCTCCTTCCTCGCCTCCTACTCCTCCTCCCGATCTCTCGACCCTAACCCTTGGGGTGGTGGTGGTGGTAGTGGAAATCGTAGAGAATGAATGGGTGGGGGGCTATTTACAGGCTCCAGAAAACCGCTAACCATGGTTAGAAAACCATGGTTTAGACCTTAACTGCGGTTAGCGGACCATGGTTTTGGCCAAAACTTATCCGAAACTTAGGGGTTAAATTAGAACATTCCAGAGGATTCTAGATTCGCTAATGACACTTAATTAACACTAATCGTGATTAACTTTCACTAATCAGGATTTAACTTTCGTGGCTTGCGCTTATCTTTTGCTAACTATTGATTAGTGTTTGCTAATGATCATTAGAGATTTTTAATCCATCATTAATTTCTTTAATCATGCTTAATTAGTCTTAATGACAGACATTATGGGTTAATGACGTCTTAATCCTCCTTACTTCTCTTTCTTTCGTAAATCATAACAAATCGAAACGTAGTCTGATTCACACGAAACAAATTCCGTTGGTTTTCTCTTGACGAGCCGGATCTTATGATATAGGATCCGAAATATGCCAAGTTCATGGCTTTACAAGAATCACTCGATGGATAGGTTACAGAACTCCAAATGACTTGAAGTTTTAATACAACCTTCATTTTTAGAATCTAAGGTAAGATCAATAGATTTTATTTATATTTAGATTAAAAAAATATGTATTTTTTACCCATTGGAACGCACAGTTGTGTGCCGTCATGGACCCGTTGTACTTTTCCAATGAGCTATGAGGATATTAGAATTGTAATAAGCACATTAATATTTTTTTATCATTTTGAGTATAATACTTGTTGGTTTGCAAATATTATACATATTCTTACTACTCGTAATTATTTTCATAAAAATAAAAGTTTAAATTAATATGAAATGATTGCTAGGCTCGTAAGCCCTTGACGACTAACTGATGAAATGAAAATGTATTTATTTCTTCAACTGGATTGAATGACTGTGTTTGCACTTAATTAAAAGTCCCTATGTATAATTACGATTATCTATCATTGTTATCTTGAATACCATGCAGTTGTTAATATAAGGAGTTACATTGAGGACACAACTTATATAATCATATGATATTCAATATTGTATCTAGTTTGAGAAAGAGATGGTGATCTTTTATATAAAGAATGAGTTCCGACTTACCTCTTGATGTATGCCCTCAGCATAGGAATAGAGATTCAAAAGTATTTGAATAGTCAATTCAAAGTGTTGACTTGATGAGGTCAAGATAAATTAAGACCTGCATCGTAACTATCATAGTCAAGGTATCAAAAATACTAAATCTTAATTTCCAACCTGATCTAATATCTAAATTGAAAACATGAATACTCTATCGTATATTACTCTTCGAGACCTTTCCAACGAGTATAAGATCATCAAAAACAGATATTGTATGTGAAAGTACATGCAAAATACGATTATTTATGGCTTTTGAGCCGCATACCGAACACTATTAGCCATTGTATTAAAGCCCATCGTCAGAGTGCTACCATAGAGCTCGCAGGAGCTCCATCGTTGCTGCCAATGACAACCTCCAATCAATGAGCCTAAGGTGCCATTTCAACGAGGACGTCAAGGTCATCGATGTTCTTGCGTGCATTTCACGTGGACCACCTGAAAATTGTTGATTTCAGGGTGGAGAAGTGACGAATCTCCATTTCATCACCTTTATTTTTTTCATTTTGGCCTTAATTCTTTAGCTAAATGCATGTATATATCATTTATTTGTACAAAATAACACTCATAAAATGACAATAAACATTATATGAACATACGTAGTTAATTTCAAAATAAAAGAATAGAGAAAAGAAATGAAAGTAATGAAGTTCCAAAGACACCGAATTACCCTAAACCCCGAGACCCAATCATCATGATGACTTGGTCGACAAGGAATAAAGTAGGGGGAAGATAGGGCAGAGCAACTGTACATAAAACACTCAAAAACTCGAATTTTTATTTACCAATAAATGGCTTTTGGACCCTATTTTATTTTTCTATTTTTATATACTTCAAAGTTTGGCTAGACAATTTACCTTCCCTTTCCCCCAGGACACTCAGAACAAAACGCCATAAAGAAATCTCCCCAGACCTTTCTCCTCCATGCAGACTCAAAATTGACCAAACTCACCTTCATTATTCATAAAATTCATTTATCTATTTAATGAAGATAGTTGCATTGACTTTGGAGTTGAGATGCAAAAGTTGGTTTTTGGGTCCATATTTGTACTGTATACTTGTATATAATATTCAATATTTATATTTTAGCTTCTTTAAATTTTTATATACTTGTAAATATTATTCAAAATACAAATAATTAATGAACATAAAATAAAAGCATTAGAAATACATTAAAACAAATAAAGTAATAAAATATATAGGTAAACTTTACATATATAATACATATATATATTTAAGTATATAAAAATCATAAAAATAAACTAAACTATGTAAATGTATACTTAAGTGATAATAAAACATAAAATACATAATAGAAAAAAAATATACCAAAAATATGTATACATACTGATGAATCTCTATTTAATCATCTTTATTCTTTCATTTTAGCCTTTAAACCATAGCTAAATGCATGGAAATAGCATTATTTTGTATAAATAATATATACTATTTATTGTGTAAATATTGTATAAAACACTGCATTTAAAGCCAAAATAAAAGAATAAAGAAAGGAAAAAGAAATAAAATACCATACGTATTGAATGACCCTAAATCTCGAGACATAGGCATCATGATGACTGGGTTGACAAGGAATAAAGTAAGAGGAGATAAGAGCCAATAAATACAATAAACACTAATTCCCAATAAGTCCAATTTGGGATCCATTTTATTCTTTATTAGTTGTACCTCAAATAAATAAACTCTGTACATGAAACTTGTAGATAAAAATACATAAAAATACAAATTTTATTTCACATAAAAATAATATATATTGTGTCTTCTACACTTGAATAAAATCCCAAAATTCGAAATTCACATACTTGTATCTTCTCATATGAACTCAGAATTCACCAAAATCGTATTTTATTATATATCACTTTTAATTATCTATTTAATGAAGGTGGTTTCATTTAATTTAGAGTTAAAATGCAAAAGTTAGGTTTTGGACCCCCTATTGTACATTATATCTGAATAAAGTATTCATTTTATTTATTCTCCATATTTTTCACAATTTTATATACTTATAATTTTGTAAATATTATTTATAAAATATATACATAATTAGACTAAAATAAAATCATTAAAAATATACTAAAATAAATAAGCGTACAAAATACATATATGATAAATACCTATATATTTAATTAAGTGTACATATTACCCTAGATAAATAAAATAAAAATATATTTATGTATATTTGGATATGTTATAAATATATAAATCAGGTATATAAAATAATAAAATATAAAATATAAAATAAAATACTTAATATCTAGGTAAATATACATATAAATGAACCTCCAAACAATCACATACAATAAATTACTTTGTAAAAATAAATAAAAATCACCATAAAATACTAAATAAAATAAAACATATCACCATAAAATACTAAATAAAAAAATATTTTTTATGGTTTAACTTAAAATTAATAAAATCATTTATTAATTTATTTTGAATTAATAAGGAAATTCCAGCCTATTTTGTAGCGTTGTGGCCCACATGGACCAATCACGGTCGAGTCTGAGTTGACCTCAGTCAACTCCTCGCCCTCCTTAATTCTGTTGCTGTCAGAGCATTTGACCTAGCTTCCTCAGATTTTTTCCGCTTGATTCTTTCATCAATTCGGTTCGAGGTCTTCTTGACTTTTATCCTCGATTAATGGACTTTCATGCTTACTTATCTTCTCGGTCGAAGAGCTTCTGAATCGAGCACAATCCTCGAGTCAACCTTGACTTGTATATATACCTCCACCTCACTCCCATTTGAATTTGATCCCTCTTTCACCATACAAACCCTAACTTTAGACCGGATTGAACCTCCTGGTAACAACAAGAAGATCTCCAGCGGTTCAGCGAGCGAGGAAGGGCGTGAATTGAGGTAAATCCAAGCTCCGTCGCCACCTCGACCGCGAGCTTTGACTCCCTGCCTTCGAGGTCAGGTGAGCCTCTATGTTTTATATTTTTCTATACCTAGAACCTAGATTAGGGTAGATTAGTATTTCTTTCCAGTTAATTTTACATGTTATTTCATAAAAATCAAAAATCAAAGTTCGCTGAAGTTGAGCTCCGATGACCTTCTCCACCACACTCCGACTGTTATCCGACCTCGCCAACCCCTCCATTTTCTTCCTTATCCATCTCCCTTCACCCTAGACACCTCCAATTGCTCTGATCTCTCCCAGACCAGGAGATCAACTCTCCCATCTATGTCGTTCACGGAGAGCATCGTCCTGATGCATCCTTCATTCATATTCACCAAAATCAAGTCCCAGACCTTCGCCCTTGTGTCCCTAAGCTAGCCATGTAGTCTGAGACCTTGATGACCCCTTCAGGGTCAGATTTTGTCCAAAGATAGGTAGTTGGAGCTCGAACCCTTTATCGACCCTCCAAGACCCTATCGATGGGTCCCGGAGCCACCCGAGTCATCCAGCCAGCACGGAAGACCCTTGGGCACGTTTTGCATCACCCGGGAGTTCCTCAAGTGGCTGGAGGAGATCTGGAGGATGAATCAAAGCTCGAGTAGCAGGGAGCTCTTCCCTGTTCTTCTAGGTGAAGCCCCAACCGTCCGATCAAATTCCACCGCCATAATGCACAACAGTCATTAGATCCAACCGTCATCCACCGCACAATCCAACGCTGGGATCTAATCAGGACCACTCATTGCCAAAGGGGTATCCGTTGTCCACGGCATGCCATGTGGATTAGAGAAAGCATCCAAGCCGTCGGACAGTGCCCATAGGGGGGTAATTTTACCCTATATCCCTTGCATTTTTGTGTTTTATTCTTAGTCGGTAGTGTAAAAGTTTTGGTTATTTTGCAAGTAGACCCTTGTAGTTGTTTTATTTGCACTTATGTCCTCTGCCACGACACCTCACGTGCCTATACACGTGAGGTGGTGGGCATTTTGCAAGGATCCCTATATGTTTGTATGCTATTGTTCAATCCATCAACTTTGAGAATTACTTCGAAACTTGTTGGATGCATGTACACCCTGCTATGTCTTATAAATTGCATTTATACCCTGGCTAGCGTTGAATGAATTGAATGTATATGGGTAATTTACGTAGAGGCCCCTGTCCTTTTGGTTTTGGATTGAAGTTTTATTTACTTTTAAATGCATATTAGTCCCTATCAATCTTGCATTTTTATTTTATGTAATATTTTATATAAAAACACCATTCTGCATTTAAAAATTATAGGAATTTTAATATAAGTACCTCATATTATCCTCCATCATATATATTTTTCGTAGGGCATTTACTATCAATTTCCTATATTTAAAAATCTAAATATAGCATGTATTCCCTATTTGCATTAAAAATCCATAAAAATTAGGGAAAATTGAAAAAATAAAAAATAGGTGTTATTTATTATTGTATTTTACACCCACAGACTAAAAATCACTAAAAATTCAAAAGAAAAATCAAAAAATAGCAAAACCTCTCTAATCCAAAAAATTATAAAAAATCATTTAAAAATCTAAAAGTTGCATTTAGAGTTTTTATTTTTTTATTTTATTTTTTATATATTAAAATTGGTTTTGATTTTTTTTAGATTTTTAGCTATTTTTGAAATCCAAAACAATTCGGTTGTATTTTATTCTTCATTATTTTGACATTCCCATCCAATTAAAAATAAAAAAATTAGCAAAAATTATGAGAAAATATCAAAAATAGAGAAAATTATAAAAAAGCCAACAATATTTTATTTTTCTGATTTTTGAAGTATTTATAGCTGCTTTATAAATCTAAAAAGCCACATTTATTTATATAGATATATTTATATATATTTTTAATAATATTTTTATAATTATCAAAAATCTCAAAAAAAATATTTTTAGTACCTATAAAAATTAACAAGCATTGTACTTTAGGGTATTTTCTAATTTTTTTATCTATTTTGTATATTTCTTGTCTATATTAGTTACACTAAATCCATATATTATATATTTATCTTATATATAAAAAAGAGAAAAAAGAAAATTAAAAATCACAAAATATGAAAATAAATAATAAAAATTATAAGATTAAAAATACAAAAATATAAAAGCAAAAAAATCCAAAAAAATAAATAGTTAAAACCTCACTAAAAAAATTTAAAAAAACCTTCACGGCTACCCAAAAGCAATTGTTGTCTTTTTGTCAATTCTTGTTGTCTATTTTCCTTACTTTCTCTGTTTGATACTCTACACTGCTCGCCCTATACACATCTTTCCTAGAGTTATAATAAAGTTTAACTCCACGTTTTTGCTTTTCTTTGCTTGATCATTTTGTGGGTTCTTTGTTGATCACTTGACTTCGTGAGCAGTTGCCTCAGCAAAACTATGTCATCACCTTGTGAGGATATTTTAGACCCTCGCTAAAGCTGAGTTGTCAAATGGAACCGTTGTCGGGGAGCAATGTATGGGGTAGATTTTGGATTTTATTTTTCCTTTATTTTTTGTGCTTTTATATTTCTGCTTTATTTAAGAAAATTGATTAATTGTCTAATACACTCTCTTCCATTTTTCTTACGAGGAATCTTAAGGAGATGACGACCACTTAGGTGGTTGGAGTACCCGAGCTATGAGGAGGGCAACTCTTCTTCTTGTGAGCTACTTGGAGAGAGCAAGAGAGGGGGGGAGAAGACATTTATTAAAATTGCCTTTCTTTTAATTTTGTGAGGGAGTGACTTTTATTTTTGCATCATTAATTTGTAACAATGCGTGTGGACTTGGACTAGAACATTCGCGCCCAATTTCCACGTGTTTGTTCACTTCAGTGATCACTGGATTTTCTCGTGTTTTCTTCACATTTATTTTCTTTGTTTTATGTATCTTGTGTTTTCTGCCTTGTTTTCATTTATTTTGTGGAATCAATACTTAGTATTTTTAGGATTGCTTGCCCAGTAATCTAAGGCTAATCCTAATATACCGCATGTGCTTATAGCTTCGTTTGAACTTAGATCAAAACAATTAATATTTAATGCTTGGACTTAAAACCACGTACCGAAAGAGGTCTCCCTGTAACGCTTGCAGGACCCACTGTGGTGAGCACCTAGGAGGCTCCAAGACCGAACTCTTAGGTTTCTCTTCTAGTATTCAACATTTGGTTCTTTACGCTAATAGTAATTCTTTCTTAGGACAATTTCCTTCACCGCATACCGTTCATATAGATTAGGTTTAAAAAATTTTGCATTGCATCCCACATGGAGAGCGTTGGGAAGAATTGTAGGTATTCTATCTGAGCATCCATCATTTAGGCACAAAGGTGAAATTTCCATCTTAGTGTCATCTTGCATTGTTGTATGCAGCTCGAGTAGGGATAGCTTCCACCCACCTTGATAGATAGTCAACCGCGAGAACAATATATTCATATCCATGACGGTTAGGGAATGGGTTCATAAAGTCAATGCCCAATGCATCGAATACATCATAAATGGTCATTGATTGCATAGGCATGGCATCTTCGGGACCAATGGTTCGTCCCATTCTCAGACAGACTAGGCATGACCTGACAAAATTGTAGGAATCCTTAAGCAAGGTCGACAAATAAAATCTACATTACAATATCTTCTGTGTGATCCTCTTCCCGGAGTGGTGTCCTCCTACCTCCAAGGTATGGCACATAGTGAATACATTTTGGTATTCCTCCTTAGAAATACATCTCCTCCAAATATAGTTTGATCCTTCCAAGAAGGAACATATAATTCCAATGGTAGTGTCTGGATTCCAATCGGTCAATCCTATTCTTAGGCCAACCAGGGGTAACTTTTTTGGAGACAAGATAATTAATCGTGTCTGTATACCATGGGAGAGAGTCAATGACACAAATTGACTCCTCTGGGAAGGATTCACGGATTGGCTTTGACTTAGGAATTTTGCTTTGCTCGATCTGAGATAGATGGTTAGCCACAACATTCTTCACTCTAGGATTGTCTTTAATCTCCAAATCAAATTCACGGAGTAAGAGAATCCATCTAAGAAGACACACCTTCACATCTTTCTTTTCCATTAGATATCGGATGGCTAAATGATATGTAAACACTATCACTTTATAACTAAGAAGCAGAGATCTCAATTTTTTCAAGGTAAATACTATGGCAAGCATCTCCTTTTCTGTCAAATTATAGTCTTCTGAGTTGTTTCCAACACTTTTCTTGCATAGTTAATGGTGTACGTGACTCGATCTCTCCTCTATCCTAACACAACCCCTATATCAAAATCGAAAGCATCTGTCATGATCTTGAAGGGAAGCGACCGATCAGGGGCTTGCAGGACGGGAGTCTCCATGATCTTCCTTTTGAGCAACTTGAAGGTCTCAAGATACTTATGATTTACAACAAACTCAATGTCTTTCCTAAGAACTCACTAAACAGTCGGGCAATTTTTGAAAAACCTTTGAAAAATTCGATAAAATATGGCATGCCTTAAAAATGGCCACGCTTGTTTCACGTTAGTTGTTTGCTCGAGTTTACCTCGGTCGGGTCAACCTCCATTCTCTTCTTGGAGATGGCGTGCCCTAACACGATGCCCTCTGTCACAAGAAAGTGACTTTTCTCCCAGGAGAGCACCTGATTCACTTCCTTACACTTCTTCAGGAATCAATCTAGGTACGCAAGATAATCGTGGAATGAATCACCATGAACCAAGAAGTCATCCATAAAGACTTCCTAGAAATCCCTAACCATCTTAGTAAATACAACAATAATGCATCAGTGAAAGTACTATGGGCATTGTAGAGCCTGAAAAGGATGCACATGAATGCATAAGTACTGAAAGGACAAGTAAATATTGCCTTTTCTCAGTCCTTAGGAGCGATGCCTACTTTATTGTAGCCCGAGTACCCATTTAAAAATAGAAGTATTCTATCCTAGCTAGTCTCTCCAAGACTTGATCAATAAATGGCAGTAGGAAGTGGTCCTTCTTCATCGTAGCATTCAAGCATCTGTAGTCCACACAAACACATCATGACATAGGTACACGTGTCGTGATCTCCTCACCCTCCTCACCGGTGATAATCTGGAGTCGTGACTTCTTAGGGACAACGTGTAAGGGTGCCACCTACTTGGAGTCTGGGATGGGATATATGAATCTTGTTCTACTCCATTTCTCTATATCAGTCTTCACCACTTTCTGTAAATTTGGATTCATCCTACGATGGAATTCATAGGAGGTTTTGGCATTCTCCTCAAGGATATATGTTGTGAACAAAGAGTATGGTTAATCTCTTAGAGATATGACAATCTCTAGTCTATGGACTTGCGGTTTTTCTCCAATACTTCTAGCAGGCGGAGTTCATGCTCTTCGGTTAGATGTGAGCTGACAATGACTAGAAACTTTCCCTTAGATCTTGTAAGGAAGGCGTATTTGACAGTAGGGGGAAATGGCTTGAGCTCAGGGAGATCTGTATCGTCTAAGAAATATGGTTCTATCATTCCTGAATCTGATAGTGTTATGAATGTGGCTGAATCCTGCATGGTATTTGCTGCCACCAATTGAATAACTTCGGGGGTCGGATTGCTAAATATGTACATCACTTCGGCAAAAGCCACGTCTGACCCGTCATCCTCACTCTGGAATTTTCCCGAGAGAAATGGAGCTGATAGGTCAACATAGACCTCTGAGTCTCTAGGAGTGTAGGGAGATGCATAGAAATTATCATTTTGAACGAGCTAAAAAACTACAGTGTTGACACTGTCCTCTCTAGATGAGAGGGATTCTATAACTGTGATCAGAATCTATCTCCAAGGCCCAACTATCATAAATGTGTTGTAATCTACCTCAGACCTGGAAGAAGCAGACTCTATGCTGGATTCTGAATCAGGTCATTGAAATCTTTTTTGCTCCATTTCTAACTTAACATCTCTGAACTGGATTTTCCCATAAGTGTAATCAAATAGGGCTCATGTAGTCAGAAGGAAGGGTTTTCCTAAAATCATATGAGAATCTTTCCAATAGGACATCCATGTCTAGGACCATGAAGTCCACTGGATAATCATGCCCCTCAATATTGATCATAACATTCATGATCTTGCCCTTGGGTCTCGTTGTTGACGTATCTACAAATTAAACTACAGTCTTGACTTCTCGAGAGGACCCGGATTCAGATGCTCAAATAGTATGGTGGGCATGAGATTGATAGAGGAACCGTTGTCTAACAAAGTTTTGGCAAACTTGACGCCATTGATCTGATCGGTCACGAAGTGTGCACCCATGTGCCTCTTCTTCCTAAGGAGCTCATTATGGATTAAACGAGATGTTGCGATAGAGAGGATGTGTTTCTTTGTCCTACTAGTATTCTTTTTGCTAACCCCGATCAGTGTGCACCTCACCTTAAGATATTTTCTAAATGTAGAGTCTCTCTCTATCATCTCATCCAAAGATAAGGTGACCTTGATGTTTTCTTTGCAGATTCGCGCCATCTCTTCATTATTTTTCTGATCTTAACCAATTTTTCTTTCCATCCATTAAAACACCAGGGGGGTGAGCGATCGGGTTTAGAAATCGAAACGTCACTTTATTGAAATCAAAATTCTGTACAGGACTCCACCTCGGACTAACTACAAGACTTTGGAAAGAAAATGATTGTTGCTGCTGGGTGGCTGTTGTAGGGTGTCCTTTTCTCGATGAGGTATATGTTCCTCCTTTTGATTCGGACTCACTTGATTCCATGAGTGTGCTTCTCCTATTTTTGATTTTTAAATATTTTTGTTGTTTTTGGGGATCTGTGTCCCCTCCTTGAAGGTGTTGCGGTGATGGTACTAGCAGCCTCTCCTCCTCTTCATCCATAGAAGTGTTCTTTGGTGTTGACACTGGAGCAATGCCTTCGTGTTCCCGTGCTCGATCAGGCATTGTTACGGTATTTCCGCAAATGAGAGAAATATGATCGGTGACATCATGTGGAAAGATCTCGTATACATGTATAGAATATTCTAAAAGTAATATCTAATCTTTATGTCCAAGGCTATTTGGGTTAGCCTGGACTTGCGGGAATTGCGGTCTGTGTTATGGTAAATTCATCTCTCCATCTTGAGAGTCAATTGACACCAACCCTCATATCATGTAATTCATCAAGAATTCTTTTGTAGCTCATGAGAGGTAGAAGAGGAAGACAACTGGGTTTTTCTGGCCTGGGATTTTTGGTAAGGTTGAGTGGGATGGTATTGGCCCTGTTAGACCTAATATTGATAATGCAGTTGTTGCTGCTGGTCGCCGGGACGACCTTGCTGGTATAAACATTATTGTTGCTGTGATTGCTGGAATCCGGGATGAGACTGTTGTGGATGATGGTTCAGAGTTGAGTTGGGTTCCAATCGGTGGACGGGATGAAGATTATACCAGGCTATGTTTATCTCCATGACTTGCGAATGTTTCTCGTAAACTGTTTGTGTAGATGATTATTCGTTCTTATTTCGATAGGTGCTCTGTGGCCCTATCCCTTGCCTTTGAATGTAATTAATCTGATGTATAGATGCATGGAATGAAATCAGGGTAGGTATCTGGATTTAGATACCTTTCAGCTAATTCTTCCATCTGGTTGGGCAATTTTGATAGTCCTCCTAGATCAGTGAATTTGTGGAGCTCATCCACCTTTTTGTTAATTTTATTGACCATTGTTAGTTTCTTTGCTATGATCCCCATGTCGGGGCTCTGGTCGGAGGACATATTGTTCACTGTCTTCTTTCCCCCTTCTTTTGATAGGAGTGCATTGGGGTCGGCAAGTATGCTCGGCTCGTGGTCTAAATGCAGCTTGTGTCGTCTAACTTCTCGAACACCTTCCAGACGGTGTCCTCATGTCGACCAATGTAGCTTCTTCAACAAGAAGCTTTGTCCAACCCCTACATCTCGGGGTTCAAATCACTTAGAAAGCTATGGACCAACACCATCTTATTAATGTTGTGCCTTGGGCATTTTTGAATTAAATCCTTGACTCTCTCCCAGGGTTCATGAAATGCTTCATTGGGAAACTGGATGAAACTTATAATCTTGATCCTTTGGTTAATTCTACTCATTGGGTAGAATTTCTTTAATAACAGAGTCTTGAACACATCCCATGCATTGTCCATCTCCCCTAGGTTTTTCAACCAATAAGTTGCCTTATCCATTAAGGCAAAGGGAGTGGCTTTCAGTCGAATATAGTCTTAACTAACCCTATAATGGGATAGGTTGTCACAGACTAACTCAAATTCCCAAAGAAATGAATAGGATTCTTTTTTGTGATTTATGTTGAACTTTGAGAGCAGCGCGAGGAAATGTGATTTGTGTCGAACACATCCTCGGGAGGTATTGTTCTCAGCCAGTTGTAGTCATCTTCAATCTATAAGAGGTACGTATCTTCCATTGCAATTTCTTCCTGAATCCCAGCTTCCTGTAGCCATATTAACCAAAATCTAAGTAATTCATTTTGTTGCTCGATTGTGGTCAATCAGGAAAGGGTGGCTTGCAGGGGGTCAGTATTATCCTTGTCATCATTTGAACTCTTCTTGGGTCACCATGATTCAAGGTGGAGATTCCTTGGAATTCCTCTCTGATCACCCCTCTTCCTCGTTGATGGCCAAACACCCTCATCTATCACCGGAGGAAGAAGATCTATGGCTTGGAAGTTGGAGTCTTGTTCAATTGGAACTGAAAGTAGAGGGAGTTGGTTCGTTCAAGCAACATTAGGTGATTTAAATAAGAGAATTGAAAAGAAGTTGGGATGATTTGAATGGATGGTGTGGATTAGGGATGACTAGGTTAGAGGATCTATGTGTTAGATTGAAGATTTGTTCCTAATCAATGAATAAAGAAATTAGTGAAGTTGGGTAGTTTACACGTTGAACATAATGGGTTCTTGGGGAAGATGAATGTGATGCTGACATGTGTTAGCACCACACAGTTCTCAGAATCAAAATACTTATAAAATATATAATAAATGATAAATAAAAATATTTTGAAAAAGTGTAAAAATAAAAAATGTAGATAATCAAGTTATCTAAATTATGGTGTATTATACATATATAAATAATATATATCTTATGATATATAAATAAAACATCAATAAATACACATATAATATTTTTTATAAATATCATTTATATTGTTAATCAAATATTTTAATAAATAAGGTACTATTTTTATATTTTATTAATTTATACAATATAAGGCTTGTATGAGTTTTTGTGGATTGTAGTGATTTATTTAGATAGATTAATAAATACATAAATATACAACGTAGTTCGTTTTTGACTATTTTGGGGGTTTTGATTTATTTAAAATATTAAATAAGAGTTTTAATTTTGGATCTTATTTTATAAATAAATACAATATTGATAAAATAATTAAAAATTACTAATCAATTGTATTATAAATAGTATGTACAAAATAAATTCAATAACCTAGAAACTTTGTTGTCATTCGGTCCAAAAATTGACTTTTTTTACAAACATACTCCGTTTTTCGATGAAATCATCTTCATTAATTAGAGAATTTTATACTTAACTTTAAAGGTGAGTAGAGTGAAATTGGAGTTCGTATGACGAAGTTATGAGGTTCGAAAGTTAGGAAATTGGCAATTTAAAGTTTTGATTTCCTGGCATATATAGAAGTTGGATTTATATATACAAGAAAATTATCCAATGAGCCATATGCCCATTTGAGATTAGAGGAGTCACTTTTTACCATTATTTCCTATTATTTTGAGCTTAATAGTTATTTTTTTACAGAGTGTTATATCATATTCTTACTAGTAGTAACTAGTTTCAGAAAAAAAATCTTAAATTCATACGAAATGGTTGTATTATTATTCGTATTACTAGTTTCGTTTTTATTCTTACTAATGACCATTTTATGTGAATCTAAGGTTTTCTTTATATGAAAATAATTACTAATAGTAAGAATATGATATAACAACTGTAAATAGATAAACATTGAGCTCAAAATGATATAAAATATTGGTAAAATATGAATGGGCTCATCTCATCTCAAAGAACCATTGGATAAGTCCCCTACACACACAATGGTGAAGAGTTTGGTGAAAATAATGTCCATATGAATTAAATATAATTAGGTGAAGTTTGTATATATATATATAATAAATAAATGTAATTTAATGAGTTGTGTATACGATCAGTTATTTTTAGATTTTCTACGTTATCCCCCCCCCCCCACTTTATTATTTGTCGACCAAGTCATGCTAACTTATTCTTGGAGGTTCGGTTATGTAGATATATCTTACAAATATATTTATATTTTCTAAGTCATACTGTACAATATATACATATTTACAATGTACCTTATTTTATTTTATTTTTACTTTTTATCTTTTAAATGCATAAAAATGAATTTTTATTCATGAACATACTTTTGATATGAAATAAATATTAGTACATATTTACTTGATAAAATACAATAGAAATGTTAATGAATCACATATTCATTAGAGGCATCTTGTCTTTTTCACCTTCAGACGAGGAGAGATCCGAATTATATACATGTGTAGATGGATTGGTGATTCTACCAAAGATAAGGGCTTCCTTGGTAGGAGGAGAATCAAAGAGAGGGTTAGTTTGGCTGATCCTTATTTTGAGAAGAGGGTCATCCCAATACCAGGTGGGTTCGAGAAGAGGGCCATATTAAATCCAGGGAGATGTGAAATCTAAAGGGTTCCTTGAATTATCCGCATGGTCCAGACTAACTTCCCTAGAGATGTCCATCTCCGATGTCAAGAGGTAAGGGAGAAGAGAACAGAAATAGAATCAAGAAAGACAGAATATAGGGGGTACAATTGTAAAATTTTTGTACACACATAAAGCGAACACAAATCAAACTCATTGATTCACACTTGTATGGCATGTGAGAGTTCGACCGCTTATCTTTTCGATTTTAGGATTATTTCAAACATTGTTTTTAACTATAACACTTAGTTGTCCTTTAGTGATTGGTGGTTGATGTATACTTGGAGAAACCCAGAGATTCCTCACTTGAGGTAGCAACGAATCAATCCTCCTATACAATTTACCACATTGAATCATTGTTTAACATGAGGACGAGTACTTGTAATACCAAAATTATCACCAGTCAGACTTGAGTGGGCACGAGACGATGGCTTTCGCGAAGTCTCGATGAGACGGTACCATTCCGCCCTTGTATCCAAGTAGTAAATGCCAGAGGGGGCACGATCACTAGCAAGATACCTTCAATAATACTTCAAAAAACCCAACACTTGTGGGGACCTCCTACCCTATGCTAGTGTCAATAGGCAGCCCTATGATCCACATCCTCGAGTAAGGTATCTTACAACCTGATATTCCAAGCAAACACCTAGCGATTTGGGCTCTAATCCTTATGTGTAGCATGTTTCGCTCAGTCTGGAAGGTACCCCTATCCAATGATGGGCGTTGATCTCCAAAAATAAGGGTTGATTTTATTCCAGTTATTTTAATCAGCCTTGTTAGCATTCCCAGTTCTAATTAGGTTATCACTTTAGGTCTTAATGACCACAAAATATTTGTCTACCGATTAGTCCTTATTCATTTTAACTTAGTTGATAAAACATGGGTAGGAGTCGAGAAAAATCGATGCACGATGAAAACAATGATGTATGCTCAGTTAGAAGACTTGCAATGCTTCCCAAAGCCCATGCCCAATGATGAGAGTTGATCTCCAAAAAATAAAGGTTGATTTTATTCCAATTATTTTAATCGGCCTTGTTAGCAGTCCCAATTCTAAGTTAGATTATCACTTTGGGTCTTAATCAGCACAGAATATTCGTCTACCGATTAGTCCTGATTCATTTTAACTTAGATGAGAAAACATGGGCAGGGGTTGAGAAAAATTGATGCGTGATAAAAATGATGATGTGTGCTCAGTTAGAAGACTTATAATGCTCCCCAACACTATTAATGTGGGATGCATGGCAGAATTGAATTCATTCTAAATGAATGCAACCAATAAAAATGCTCATAAGCAGAAAGTTTTATCGGCAGGAAGAATTGATTTATGCTTTGGCTAAATTGAATGATCTATAGTGCATCTCATTAAAGTGTTGTGTGTCTTAAAAATTATAACCGAGCACATGCAAATAAAATTACTCTATCGCGAGTGCAGTCCTAATGCTACGCCAATCACACAATACACTTGATTCCCTGCCCACAAAACAAGGGTCAAAATAGGAACAAGTGTCCCACTGTGAAGTCCTGTTTAATTACAAGTAATAGGATTCAAAGAAACATAAAAAATTGCGAAAATAAATCTATTCTTATATCTTTCTCACATAAAAAATCAAAATCCCTTTGCAGGGTCTTGGATTTTCCTTTAACTGCTCTGAAGTAGCCCTACAATGAGAGATTAAGTGGCTAGTATGTGTAGAGAGAAAGAAATGCAAGAGAAATAAAATAAATGCAAAATAAATTTAAACAAAAAATTAAGATCACAATAATTAATTACAAAAAAGTAATTTAAAACTTAAAAATATGCAGTTCCCTGACAACGACGTCATTTAATGAATCGATATCTACCTCTTTTAGTAATGTTAAATTGTAGTATAGGAGGTGGAAATTAATTTATCAAAAACCACACTTTTGAATATGTGGAGATTTTTACTTGGAAAGTGTACCAAGATCGAACTTAGGGAACATTGTTTCTTTAGATGCTTGGTTTAAATTAATCGATGCAATTAACTATTGGCAATGATAATTTCTATGTCAGAGAGAAAATAAAAGAAGAAAGAAAGGACATAAAAAGGGAGATAGATACGTGAGCATGTAATTTAATCCTCAAATAAAGTGATCAATGAAATCCTTGAATTAATTCACAAATCTGATAAAATCCAAGAAATATTAATCAGTCAAAGTTCTAATGCATACTAAGAGATTAATATATAAATAATCCTACACAGATAATTCTTAAGTAGTTTTGATGTCTAATTTCCTCATGATTTGATCCTCAAAGAATTCCTCAATAAGTAATATTTAATCACCATAAATTAGAGAAGTAAATCTAAGCCCTCTCAATAATGTATCTAAGAAAGCTTAATTTAACTCCAAATATTATTGCTCAAATCAGTATTTCTGCAAAAGATATTGGAATTTGTGACTCCTTTTCCCTATAATATTTAATTCTTTTAGAATAATTCTCAATCTATAAATATCATGAAAAGATTATCTAGGACTTTTCTATTTGAATCCTGTAAAAATAGATCAACTGTAACAAAAAATAATGTCAAAATTCTCATCAAAAGCCTGCGTAAGTTAATTAACACATCCAAATAAAAATAATTTTTCAATCAGCTTTGATCTGTCCATAAAGCATCTAAAATCATAGAGCATAAATAAGCTTCAAAATGACATATTATACGTGAAAATTGGAGTTCAAATAGCAAAGATATGTAAAATTGAAAATCCAGGGACTTATTTGTAAATAAAATAACTTTTCTTAGCAAAAAGGTCCAAAACATGAGCTTATCTTTAATAAATAATATATGAAGGGGCTTTGCTACAATTTTACCCCAAGCCGGTGTATCAAGGTAATTTTTGAAAGGTGGAGGGGTTATGGTCGTAAAATGCCACCTCACATGCATAAAGCACGTTGTGGACTTCTCTGTAACATCTGGAAATGACGAGGGCATTGAAGGATATGGAAAGAATCCTTAAGCGCATCACGGAAGCGTGAGGATCGCATCGTATGCGATCAGGAGCGACTAGTCGCACTAGTAGCTCGATGCAACGGAAATTAAAATTTTCTATGTGACGAAACCACATGATCCAAGAACACTTCTCGGATCGTTTCGTCCAAACCACAAACAAGTAATAGGATCACCTCTTGAAGCGTGGTTGTGATCGAGACTCTAAACAAAGAGACCTCCTGTCTCAAGTCCGATCCGATGGAGACGCGTGCTTCTCGCAATCCATGTTGATGATCTAAGCCACGGATCTCCTGATCTCGACAAAGGAGATACGACATCTTCTTCACGAGCAAGGCACGCCGAAGTAGACGGAGATCCACGAGCAATGATCGGGCAGCATAACAACGATGCTGCAGCGACGGAGGATCTCTATAGGGCATCCATGGTGGAGGGCCACATGAGAGATAGAGAGAATGGGCTTGTAGAGAGAAGAGAGAGAGAGCATTCATTCATCACATGTATCCAACATATCTCTCGAAGAGCAAGGGTGCCTTTTCTTATATAGGATTTTGGGAGTCCATGGATCTCAATCCATGGACAACACACAATCAATGGTTGAGATTGATTTGTGTTTCTTTCAATGGCTAAGATGTTATTGTAAAAACACAACAACAAGTTATTTAGTCTAATTAATTAATATTGATAAATCAAGATAATTAATCTCAAATTAAATCACATTTGACTAGAGATAGGATAATGAGAAGACCAACTTTCATCCCTAAAAGAGAGGGGACGGCTACTCCTCTCCACATGGAGAGTTGTAGCCGTCCACTCCTCTTGGGAGGAATGGGTCAATCCCCCCAAAATATCATGAGATCTCATTATCTCATGATATCTCCTATGACTCCTGTCGATAATATTTTCACCAAAAAATAATTCCAAATTATCTTATAGAAAATATCAATCATGCCATTGAAATTATGTGAATCTCAATCACAACCCAAAACTAAATGTAATTATATTTTAATTAATCATCCAATGTGAATCCAATTCACATCAATAATTAATTAACAAATATAAAACACAATATGCTCTCTCTCTAATATATTATAAATCACATTTATAATATATAGAATTAATATGGATAATGATATCCATATAATTCATATCCATGATAATTAAATCACATTTAATTATCTTGGATCTCTATTCTCATGTGCCAAAATAATATGAATCACATTCACATTAGTCACATCTTTGATAATTAAATCACATTTAATTATCTCAGATAACTCTCCTTATAATATGAATCAAATTCATATTCTCCGTGATAATTAAATTACATTTAATTATCAATTTTCTTGATGCTTGGATACATATATCAACAATGAAATTATCCATGAACTCTTTCAAGGATAGTGTGCTTTCTCCGCGGATACTTGGAGATAAGGACAAGGCGATTGTATTGTTCCACGTATAGTGACTTGGATGTTGAGATCACATCTCAAATCCAGATCTCGGGCCTCCCATAGATGCTTGATTAAATCAAGACCGCAAATTTAATCTTCTCATTGCATCTGAATCACATTCAGATCAATGTCCAACGTTTGGACCAAGATCATATTATTTCTCTACTGAGAGCAATCACTAAAATCCAGACCCGTTTCATCACTCCCTAGGAATGGAAGCGTCATGGTTATACAATCGTTTATGATCACATCACCCTCAGGTATTCCCAACACATGTACATCCTGCATACTGGAAGATTCAGAATAAACCCGAAGTATTAGATCAACTTTATACTGATTACTTCAGGGTTTTATCAGTAAGTTTCTCATTTGATCATTGGGAGTTGGTATTGATCATATACTTTCCAAAAGCATATATCATACCTAGGTATTGAACATATACTTTCCAAAAGTATATATCAAACCTACAAATTCAGTCAAGCTTCCAAAGCGAGACGACTGTGCGCATGGAATTTGATTCTTCCCAATATCTTATGAGTGAGCTCATGTCTTCCGGTTCAGTAAATGAACCTGTATGATCCCTTTGAGAGATCGTATTGCTCATATGCCCTTATATGCACAACAGCGTGCCGGTGTATAGACCTTGGTTAGGTCATCAACCTATTGGTCTACCAAATGTACATACTCAGACATATAGTAACACATATGTCTCCGGTCAGAGGATGCGTGCCTATATCATGACAACATACGATATACGACTTTGGTTATCTCGATCTCGTTAAGTCAACTCTTTGGCCTAACTAATCCAATACCTCCGAATCTCTATTCCTATGCAGAGGACCTACATCAAGAGGTCGGTCAGATATCAGCCTATGTGAGAAAGGATTGTCATCTCCTACTCAGGTTGAAGATCATTTCTTAATAATCATTTGACGATACTTGATGAATCCTCAATCTAACTCTTTAGATATTCATCCAAGCACCAGCCTCTATGATTCAATAATTGAATCAACAGATGTATGATCATTAAGATGGCCATGGTACATAACCCTAATTGTACTAAGGGACCTATTATGCAAATTAATTATTCTTCATTTCAGATGAGGAAGTGATATTCGCAATAACATTTAATGCATAATGGCTCGCCGTGGGCTCGCATGTCCAACAATTTCCCACTAGCCCATAGAGCCAATGGGCTAATCATTTAAACCCACACTCATGTGACAATCATTGGCTATTTAGAAAATAGCTAGGTAAGCTGATCAGTCACTCTGTTCCCAAAAGACTATGCCAAGTCCTTTTACGACACTTGCATATCTCCTAGCAACAGTGCTCGCATCCAATGCGAATATTGCATCTTTTGCAACCAATACTCAATCTTGATAAAGCAGTTATAGTGTGCTTGAAACTATTACTTAGTAATTATTATAACCAGTATTTTGTTAATCCTTATCAGAATACCTTTATTCCTGGAGATCTCTATCTCCTAAGGCATCTACAGTTAAGACATTTTAGATCACTATCTATAAAGTCTTAAGCTCTTGAAGATAAAACTTGCAGATCTCTATCTCTAAAATCTTGTCATCTTTGAAGATATTGTTATTACTGCAATCAAGTGTTCAATCTCCATAGTAGGATTAGTAACAGTTTACTTTCCCACTGCATGGTAGATATCTAGCTTTTATACACATCTAGCATACACTTCCTCAACTCTTTGAGGTGATATCCCTTTGGATAGGTCATACCATATTTTAAGGGAATGAAGCCCTCTTGGAATTTTCCAAGAATGGATTATCTCCAAGGTATACTATAAATGTGACAGTCCCAATATCCTCTTCTCTTTGCTTCTGAAAACTTTCAAAATTAAGATCTAAGAGGTATCATTGAGATCATATCTCAAGGTATGGAATAACCAGATTACAAAACACTTATTATTGTCCTTATATCATTTTAAAATGATTAGGATATTATCTACATTTAGCACGATGAACATAATGGCACTCCCACTAAGCTTCACACGGTTCATCAAGATTCTATCTGAAATCATAATATTTATAATTTCATCAAATCTGATGTTCCAACTACAAGAAGCTTATTCGAGTCCATAGATGGAGTCCTTCAGGTTGCACACCTTGCTTTCCTCAATCATGAAGCCCTGGGGCTACTTCATGTGAATATCCTTAAAGAGGTATTCATAGAGGAATGCAATCTTGACTTACATCTTAAAGATGTCATGGTCAAGTCATGTAGCTATAGTTAGCAATATTCTGGTGGGTATCAGCATGATCACTGAAGAGCAAGTCTCATCGCAAGCGATGTCTTCTCTTCGGTATGTAGCTCATGGCTACAAGCCATGCTTTGAAGGTCCATACCTTCTCATCAGATTCCTTCTTTCTCTTGAAGATCCATTTACACCTTAATGGGTCTAACCCTTATAGGTGGATCCTGAGGGTCCATATACAACACTTGTATATGAAGTCTATCTCATACCTTTATTGCTAACATCCATCTTTCCATGTCATGATCTTCATAAGCTTCATCACATGTAGTCAGATCATTGTCAGATTCAACTGACACATGGAATCCATCTTCAAACTTAATTGAACAGGTATTAGTGTTTCATCTTTAATTGTCTGTTTAGTTTCCAATTTCAGGAGCTTCATTAAGGATATATATTGTAGTCTCTACTACATATATACCTGGAAACTAACAGGTAATTATGCTAAAAATTCATCATTGATCAAAATCATGTCACACATGATCCAATTGTATCTCCCTACAACTCTATTGAGTTTAGGTTATCAGGAGGAGTGAGATAAGACATATCTCCATAAGGTATTTTATGAATTCATCTAATAGGTATAGGCTATCCAGATTAGATCAAATTCATTTCATCTTCCTTTGGATTTTGGTTCCAAACCAAAAGTATGAAATCTTTGAACATTTCAAAGGTTTCTAAGGAGAAGGCAAGAAATCTCATATCACAAATAATCATATATAGATATCACATATTCGTAATGTTTATTATGATATAGATGATCCACATACATCAATATGTATGAGATCTTGAATACCTCGACATCTAACATCATTCCCAAAGAAGGGTGTATTGGACATTTTACTTTGAGTACTATATTCACAAGTATGTAAGATTTGAAATTTTAGACATTCTAAAGTTTCATATCTTACTGGTCCATTTATCTCATTAACAGACATATGTCCAAAACTTGATGCCAGATCATTGTCAAATGATCTTCATCCTCCTATTGATCTTCTAAAGGTTTATTTTTTTAGTTTTAGAAATCTTAATGAACCATTCATTAATTTTCTAATTTTGTGGAGTCCACTAGATGTTAGATTACTATTTGAACTATATCCATCATAACCTTTTATGATAATTCTATTTCAGAATTCATGTTTATTTCCAACATTTAGAAACAAACGATGAGTGTATTCTGATATCTAGGTCATAGAGACATTCTCTAAGACTATGTCTCTCCCACTGAAATTAAGAAGTCTATCAATCCAACAGAGATTGTTGCAAC
Organism: Ottelia alismoides; assembly: GCA_037367405.1. Classification (NCBI taxonomy): domain Eukaryota; kingdom Viridiplantae; phylum Streptophyta; class Magnoliopsida; order Alismatales; family Hydrocharitaceae; genus Ottelia; species Ottelia alismoides. The sequence continues at coordinate 254,312 of JAZKJV010003762.1, forward strand.
AATTGCATCAATATCCATGCGGATAACTATAAACCTTAAGATCAAATTTTTTTCAGTCTTCTAAAACATATGCAACCTATTGCAAGTGTTGTTAGAAGATTGAGATACAATTATAAGACTTTATCTTATTCAATAAGCAAGTCAATATCGATGATTTATGTAGATTATTCTGGTGCTCTATCCGAGTCCTTCTCTAAGGATTCTAGACAGACTTGATAGTCATACTATCAACACACCAACTTATTGCAGTATTGGCATTCATCCAACTCTTTGGATGTCATATGGAAGTCATAGAAGTACGATCAACTCTTTGACTATTGATGAATCCACATTTCATCATCTTTATTCTATCATTTTGGCACTAAAAACCCTAGCAAATGCCTGTAAATAGCATTAAAATCACCATCTTAGCATTCATGCATGTGCATCATACTAGTGTATAAAATACTGTAATTAAAGCCAAAATTATAGAATAAATAAAGAAAAGAAAAAGAATAAAATATTGTAAATATTTTATGACCCGAAACCCCGAGACCTAGGCATCTTGATGAATAGGTCGACAAGGAATAAAGTAGGGGGAGATAAGGGCCAAATACCTATATTTATTAATTCATTCTTTATTCAGTTTGGGACCTATTTTTGGTTCCACTTTTTATACATCAAATAAAGAAACTTTGTACATGAAAGTTGTAGATAATTTAATAAAGAAAAATACAAAATTGATTTCACAGAAAAATAATGTACAGATAAAAAGTTTTGGTCTGAATAAAAATCCAGAATGCCAACTTCCCAGACCCGTATCTCGTAAACGAAAACTCCAAATGCAACATATTCACCTTTAATTGTATATAGAAGAAAATAAGCTATTTAATGGCGGTGGTTTCGCATTTGGCGGAGCTACGGTTTGAAAGTTGAGTTTTGGCCCCACATTATATACTTGTACTGAATAAAATATTCAATTTATTATTTAATCATTATTTTTGTATTTTTATATTTTTATAATTATGTAAATATTACCTATAATATATATGTGCATTAAAATCAGAATAAAAATGCAAAGAAAATACAAAATAAAAATACTTGTATATATCATATACATAGATACTATACCTGCATGTACACCTATACAAAATACTCTTATAATTTATTAAATATATAAAACATATCAGAAAAATAAAATAAAAATATATTTGTGTGGATAAAAGCATCTTATAATTTTAGAAATTAAGAAAAAAATAATAAAATTAAAATACACAAAATAAAAATAAAGTATTAAAATACATAGGTAATATACCTATATAGGGCTAAAAAGGAAACTTATAAAAATATACCTCATAAAATCAATTAAAAATCATAATAAAATACTACAGAAAATAACGAATAATTTTCATTTTATAATCATTATTTAATTCAGCCTATTTCTATTTTTAAATGAATTAACAAAATATTAAATTAGGCTTATTCCTGGTTGGTCCACGTGGACCAACCAGGAGGCGTCAACAGTTGACTTCGGTCAACTGGACGCCCTACCCCCTGTAGCCCTGTCAGGCTTGGTTTCTGAGCCTTTTTCTTGGCTTTTTCCCAGCCAAATCTTTCACGTTTTCGTGTTGCTTCCTTCTGCAACATTGGCCACCAACCATCCCTCTATCTCGCCCATGCATAATCTTGGTCTTTGGACCCAAGATTTGCGAGATTCTCGTCGACCTTTGGACCCCTGTCACCTCGGGTCAAACCCAATATAAGCCATCCCCCATTTTCGATTTGAATTGGGACTACCTTCGGACCACCCCTCTCCACCTTCTTGCGCTCCAGAGCTTCCTGGAGGTGACAACTCCAGCTCGAGGCCTTCAGCCGAGGTGATCGAGGTCGGAGGAGCTCCCTACACCTCCCGCAAGCCCGGCGGTCGAGGTACACCTTTTCCTATGGCTCCGGCCATCGAGGACCTTCCCCCTTGCATTTCTTTACGCCATTTGGTTCCTGCTAGTCTTAGGAGCAAAAACCATCAAAAAAATTCGAAGTTCTATCACGTATCTTCCCCTATCACTCATCTTGGCCGGAGCGCACCTCCGGTCGTTCGTCGCCATTCCATTCCACGCATTCCCACGTGCATCCAAGGGTCCAGGCAGTTTGCCCTGGACCCTTTGACTCTTTTTGCAGGTCAACGCGAACTTGAAGGCACCTGGTGTCCGAGTTTTGAGCTCGCCGGAGCTAACGAAGCCTCCCAGCTCCGCCAGCCCCCAGGGAGCACCACGGCCACCGCCGTGGCTTTTTGACGGCCCCAGCAGGTAGACGAAGACCTCAGGAGCCTCCTCGACCATTTTGCGAGCTCGGGGAACTTCACCCAGTCGGAGCTCCTCCGTGTTCTTCCACCTGCCTCCCCAGCCGTTGGATCCTGGAGCGCGCCCAGATAGCACAGCAGCCGTTGGATCTCCCCACGCCTTGACCGTCGATCGTCCTTGGAGATCTGATCTCGGCCGCACATCCACGAAGCATCATCGGCCGTCCATAGAGCGCCACGTGTTTAAGTGGCACCCCATCTGCCGTTGGATCGCGCGCCGAGGGTATTTTGCATCCACACCCTCGCGCATTTTGTATTTATATTTTAGTCCAGTAACTTTTATTCGTAGTTTAAAATTTTTGTAAAAATTGCAAATAGACCCTCGTCTTTATTTTATTTGCATTTAGGTCCTCTGCCGCGTCACCTCACGTGACCTGTACACGTGAGGTGAGGGCATTTTGCATAGAGGCCCTCGGTCTTTGTTTTATTTCAGTCCAACACCAAAACTTTCTTATTCAGCGTTAAATTTTTGGAGAAATTACATGTAAGCCCCCAGGTTTTTGGAGAATTACTTTTTAGTCCTCGCCAGGCACGCGCAAGTCACGCGCTTGGGTGGGAAAATTGCTCGCGTACCCCAGCGGCTTTTGTAATTTAGTTTTGGCCCTGAAAATTGAGTATTCAGTACAAAACTTTGTGGAAATTTTGCATGTACCCCCTGGATGTTTTGTAAATTGCATCTATACCCCTGCTAGGACTGTTAATTGTTTGGATGCTTGTTCTAATTGTTTAAATTACCACTTTAAGTCCAAAAATTCCACAAAATAGGCTTAAGTTCCTGCTAACTCGTACTTTGTTGCCATATTTTTAGTTTTTAATTTTATTGCTTTTTAATATTTATTAAAAATCAAAAACATGCTTTTTGCCTACTGTCTAGCTTAGAAAATCCCAAAAAAATATTAAAATACCTCGAAAAATTCCAAAAAATTCCCTAGTATGTCTTTTACTCTATTTTAGTGTTAGTCCAAAAATCACTAAAAATCTCAAAAGAAAAACACTAAAAATTCAAAAATACATAAAAACTTCAAAAAAATATATAAAATCAAAGAAAACTCAGAAAAATACACTCAGTTCCTGTTTGTTCTAGATTTCATTCTCTTTATTTGAAAATTAGTGTGAAAAATTTTGGTTGCTGTTTGCTAATTTTAATTCCCATTTTACTCACAGCCAGCACATATTTCACTGTTTGCCCTTATTTCAGTTTTTAAAAATACCAAAAACACCTTGAAAAATCCCCAAAAATCACAAAAACAGTAAAAAATCCTAAAAATAACAAAAACATTTTATTTCTGAATTTTTGGTTATTTTTACACATTTTTATAAACATTTTATCTAGTCTTTTATTACTTTGTCTTTCCATTCCAATATTGAAAAAGAAATTAAAAAAATATAAAATATAAAATTATAAAAATCAGAAAATTAAAAATCAAAATACAAAACTAAAAAATTAAATTAAAAAAATAAAAATTAAAAACCCATAAAAATTTTATTGTTTGCTTGCTTAGTGTAGACAATTCACACACATTCACACACACTCACTTGTGCACAATTATTTGAATTACCCTGCTTGCTCCCTGTGTTCGAACTCTCTGCATACTTGCCCTATATATCATTTGTGCAGAGTTAAAAATAAATTTTAACTCCACATTATTTCTAATTATTGATCTTTAGTGTGGGCTAATTGTTGACTTTAATCGAGATTTGTGTGGTTGACACTTCGACTGAGTTCACGCTTTGTGTTGAACTTAAGACCACCTAATTTCGGCTAAATCAACTATCCTTCTCATCTTGGGTCTGGCCCATGCTTCCACTGCGCTCCCTTTATCTATAAACAACCATTGCTTAAGAGTAAGGATCTCTTATGTTAAATACAAAAAAATCAATGTAAGAGCATTTCAACATTTATACATGCTTTATTAAATTCATACAATATGAATATTATGAAGCTTCATGAATGACTAGAGTATCGACAGTAGAATGATGACATCCATCGTATCTAAATCCATCTAAACTCTTAAAACATTGGTTCATGTAGGTTTTCAAACATTTTGAATACATCATCTCTTATAGAGCTACCATTCTACATGATACAGTGAACCGTGTCATTCATGATTAAAATGTCGAGAGCACATATGTATGCCAGAACATCTTCTTAGGGTTTTATAAGGATTAATTGACAATTATGATCATCATTGACATGTCACTTCCAAAGTACATTTGATAATATCAAACTATAGAGACATACAAACCCTAGGGTTGTAGATCTATTGTCTATTTAATTGTCATTCCTCATTACTATGAGGAAACTTGCACATTGTAACCACATACATTATGTGTCCAACTGCAAGTACAATATCTGGATCATGAGTCCAATACATGATATTTTACTGGTTATTATTGAGTATAATATTGAGGGGTTTATTGAAGGATTATCTGAAATAAGAAATTTGCATAAGTGTATATATTTATATAGACTTATTTTACTTTGATTTAGGAATTTTTATATCAAAGTTGTCCTGCCTTGTCAACACTGAAAGTTCACTCCCTTAATCACTTTCAATGTAAGAGATATACTTACCATTATATCTCAAGCAAGATCTGGGATCTCCTTCCTTATCTTTGTCACGTCCCAATAATATGAGAACTTGTGACTTCGATAAAAAGAAGTGGGAACACATTCCACCTTGCAAGTCCAACTTGCATCTCCCAATTCGGTCTTTAACACCCGGGCCCACCACCTCTAAGGTGATGTTGACCCGTCATTAATTGAACCAACCGTCAACATGCTTAATACTCGCTATACACAATCCAATATCGCCCCAATAATATGAGACCTCGATATTGGGGTCACTACGTATACGACCTTACTCTTTCGAGAAGCAAAGGGCCCGATCCAAATGGATTGTAAGCAGGAGATGTCACTTCAGACAGGCGTCTCCTACATACAATATCTGACGATGGAACCCTTCGCCTTGATGGGAGACCATGGATGTCACTTATGTGATCCTCCATATCACATTCAAATTCTAATTAATCATTATGAATCATATGCATTAGGATTAATTCTTCCAAGGAAAATAACATCTCTATTCATAATAGAGTGTTTTAGTTTTAATTGGATTCCAATTAATCTAATCATATTAAATTAATGATCCAATTAATATCCAACAAACATTCTTAATTATTACTTGAATTACGGTATTATCTCAAATACATATTATTTGAATTTTAATAATTAGAACATATATTATGATTTCTCAATCATCATCCGTTCCCTACCCGCTATCATAGCCAATACAGACGGGAGTGGGACAGACCGCACATGGTGCAACCTGCTACCCCAATGCTCCCCGACTAGACACTATATCCGCCTCGGGAAAAAATAATGCCGAGCCAATCATTTTATATTTGAGATGATCATCGGTCTTTCAACTAAAATTATACCATATAGTAATAATCAAAACCATTTTGATTATAAGGAAATTTGCTAGACAAATTCCCAAAGCCTATTCAAGTAACAAGTTTGTTGAAAGTGTATCAAGCAACCGATTGGTGATCTAGATCTAATCTAATCATTCATTAGTTGAGGCAATGTCATTTAAGGGAGTAATTATTGTTCTAATATTTCTCAAATATTATCCACAATTATTCTAGGAAATTAACTATTAATTTTACAATTTTCTTAAATGACAATCACAAGGTTTTGGATAATGATGTAATTTCTAGCAGTGACCCTCACTAACTAAAAATAGCATATCTCATTCATTTTAAATTCAAATTAAGAAAAAAACAATTTCCAGAGATTGATAACTTGATTTAAAAACGAAACCATGTGATAAACACATATTTCCAGACATTTTAAAACCGTAATTGACATCTTAATTACGTCTCTAATCGCCATCCCCGAAACAGTGGACATATGATCAATAAAACGATCATATCTCGAGCAAACAAAATCCAAATTATGCAAACTCAAATCCTAATGTTTCCTTAATCAATGAGGAACATTATCCGATTTAAAAATTCATGTTTAAATATTTTAAACAGGGCCGAAATTCTGCGAAAATTGAAATGCTAAAATCTTCACGAACCCAAACGAGCCCGAATCTTCGTAGGTTCATGGATCTAATCCAAAACCTTCGACAACTTGGCTCTGATACCACTTGAAGGATATGTAAAGAATCCTTAAGCGCATCACGGAAGCGTAATGATCGCATTGTATGCGACCAGGAGCGGCTAGTCACACTAGTTGCTCGATGCAACAGAAATTAAAATTTTCTATGTGACGAAATCACATGATCCAAGAACACTTCTCGGATCGTTTAGTCCAAACCACAAACAAGTAATATGATTACCTTTTGAAGCGTGGTTGCGATCGAGTCTCTAAACAAAGAGACCTCCTGTCTCAAGTCCGATCCGACGGAGGATACGCTTGCGAGCGCGTGGATGAGACGCGTGCTTCGCGTAATCCATGTTGATGATCCAAGCCACGGATCTCCTGATCTCGACAAATGAGATACGCCGTCTTCTTTACGAGCAGGGCACGCCGATGTAGACGGAGATCCACGAGCAAACGATCGGGCAGCATAACAACGATGCTGCAGCGATGGAGGATCTCTCTAGGGCATCCATGGTGGACAGCCACATGAGAGATAGAGAGAGTGGGCGTGTAGAGAGAAAAGAGAGAGAGAGAATTCATTCATCATATGTATCCAACACATGTCTCGAAGAGCAAGGGTGCCTCTTCTTATATAGGATTTTGGGAGTCCATGGAGCTCAATCCATGGACAACACACAATCAATGGTTGAGATTGATTTGTGTTTCTTTCAGTGGCTAAGATGTTGTTGTAAAAACACAACAACAAGTGATTTAATTTAAATTAATTGATATTGATAAATCAATATAATTAATCTCAAATTAAATCACATTTGACTAGAGATAGGATAATGAGAAGACCAACTCCCATCCCTAAAAGAGAGGGGACATCTACTCCTCTCCACATGGAGAGTTGTAGCCGTCCACTTCTCTTGGGAGGAATGGGTCAATCTCCCCAAAATATCATGAGATCTCATTATCTCATGATATCTCCTATGACTCTTGTCGACAATATTTTCACCAAAAAATAATTCCAAATTATCTTATGGAAAATATTAATCATGTCATTGAAATTATGTGAATGTCATTCACAACCCAAAATTAAATGTAATTATATTTTAATTAATCATCCAATGTGAATCCAATCCACATCAATAATTAATTAACAAATATAAAACACAATATGCTCTCTCTAATATATTATAAATCACATTTATAATATATAGAATTAATATGGATAGTGCTATCCATATAATTCATATCCATGATAATTAAATCACATTTAATTATCTTGATCTCTATTATCATGTGCCAAAATAATATGAATCACATTCACATTAATCACATCATTGATAATTAAATCACATTTAATTATCTCAGATAACTCTCTTTATAATATGAATCAAATTCATATTCTCCATGATAATTAAATCACATTTAATTATCAATTTTCTCGATGCTTGGATACATATATCAACAATGAAATTATCCATGAACTCTTTCAAGGATAATGTGCTTTCTCCGCGGATACTTGGAGATAAGGACAGGGCGATTGTATTGTTCCACGTACAGTGACTTGGATGTTGAGATCACATCTCAAATACAGATCTCGGGCCTCCCATAGATGCTTGATTAAATAAAGACCGCAAATCTAATCTTCTCATTGCATCTGAATCACATTCAAATCAATATACAATGTTTGGACTAAGATCATATTACTTCTCTACTGAGAGGAGTCACTAAAATACAGACCCGTTTCATCACTCCCTAGAATGGAAGCGTCATGGTTATACAATCGTTTATGATCACATCACCCTCAGGTATTCCCAACACATGTACATCCTGCATACTGGAAGACTCAAAACAAACCCGAAGTATTAGATCAACTTTATACTGTCTACTTCAGGTTTTTATCAGTAAGTTTCTCATTTGATCATTGGGAGCTGGTATCGATCATATACTTTCCAAAAGCATATATCATACCTAGGTCTTGATCATATACTTTCCAAAAGTATATATCAAACCTACAAATTCAGTCAAGCTTCCAAAGCGAGACGACTGTGCGCACGGAATTTGATTCTTCCCAATATCTTATGAGTGAGCTCATGTCTTCCGGTTCAGTAAATGAATCTGTATGATCTCTTTGAGAGATCGTATTACTCATATGCCCTTATATGCACACCAGCACGCCGGTGTATAGACCTTGGTTAGGTCATCAACCTATTGGTCTACCAAATATACATACTCAGACATATAGTAACATATCTGTCTCCGGTCAGAGGATGCGTGCCTATATCATGACAACATACGATATAGGACTTTGGTTATCTCGATCTCGTTAAGTCAACTCTTTGACCTAACTAATCCAACACCTTCGAATCTTTATTCCTATGCAGAGGACCTACATCAAGAGGTCGGTCAGATATCATCCTATGTGAGAAAGTATTGCCATCTCCTACTGGGCTGGAGATCATTTCTTAATAATCATTTGACGATACTTGATGAGTCATCAATCTAACTCTTTAGATATTCATCCAAGCACCAACCTCTATGATTCAAAAATGAATCCACAGCTGTATGATCATTAAGATGGCCATGGTACATAACCCTAATTGTACTAAGGGACCTATTATACAAATTAATTATTCTTCATTTCAAATCAGGGAATGATATTCACAATACCATTTATTGCATAATGGCTCGCCGTGGTCTCGCATGTCCAACATGCATCGGTGCAAAAGATCTCCATCGCACGTGCGTGGTGTATGAGGGTGTTGTGGTTTGTTTGTTGCCTTGGGCTCCACACCTACACATGGCCTTTTCCTGTTGCCTCGAGTCCACCCGAGGCAGGGAGCTTCGATTGAATGGATCAACGACTCAGATGAAGAGTAGAGGGCTAATTGATACTAACTGTAGCGCATCCTCTCCTCATCGTTCTTCTTCTTTGGCCAGGTGTTTTGGGTATGCTTGAGGATGAGGAGGTGAAGCTTATAACGTCGATGGACAAAAGAGGTGGAGTTCGAATCCATGCAGGAGGTGGCTGATATGCTCCAGTTGAAGGTATCCCTGCTAGAATTCGCAAATGAAGAAAAAAGAATAGGTGGGGTGGGGGTGTAGCTCCGCCGGACGATGAGGGAATGGAGCTTCGAGCTCTGACCTTAGCGAGGCTAGAGGTGGAGAGACCTGGGAGATAGAGAGGAACTGGAGTGGGTGGATCATGAGGCGGAGTCGAATCGAGGTTCTGGAATGGGTATTTCTGATCTAAGAAAAAGAAACAAAAAATAAGAAGAAAGCGGGTTCGAAGGTGGATACATGGAGTGGTTGGACGTGGATCTGGATTATCAGAGCGGATTTGGTGGATCAAATCACGGGGAGAACAGTGGATAATCACCTGAAGGAGGAGTTAGAGCTCTTGGTATCTTCTCTCTAAGGGCTCCAGTGAAAGGAAACACCGAGCCCTGCTGCTCAGTCGAGTAGCTACATGATTGAAAGGAGGTCGTGGATCACACCAAAGTCTTAGCCTCATCGTCTCCGTCAAGGATACTCCTTCATCTACTATCACCGGGAGGAAGATCGAGTTGGAGGGGAAGACTTGTAAATGGTGGATACCTCGCACTAGAGGCGGAGAATGGAGCTTTATAGAAGAGGGGAGCAATGATCGGAGGAGTCAAATCTGAGGAGGAGGTGGAAGTGCAATCGTCAGAGCATCTTGATGAAGAATGAATGTTCGCATGTAAGAGTTAATGGATGGGGAGTTACGCCTGATGGTGATGAAGGGAATTCGAGGAGGGTTATGTGTAACGACTATCGTCGTTTGGTCTGGTCACACTTTTATAGCTTTAACGCGTGATGGGGGTGGTGGTGTGCTGGACGATGATCGGAGAAGCAGAGGATGGTCGGAGGCTGGAGGAGCGATTGGGAAAGGCGATTGGAGGAGGGGGTTGCTCCATAGATGGGGGAGGATTGGAGGTAGGAGATGAGATAACATGTGTTGGATCATCAAGATCCAATGTCCAAGGATAACGGAGAGGAGCACGTGTCATGCGCATGAGAGGGGTGAGTGAGAGACATGTGAGTGAGGCGGGTTGGTTATAGTCCGTTGGATCTGATCTGATCTAAAATCAACATTAAGGAGTCCAAATTGGTGTGCTAGAAGACAAACGAGGGAGACCGGGTTAACATTAAGGAGTGGCTGGGCGTAATGTGGCCTAATGGGTGACCGCTAAGTGGCATGGAAGGTTAACTAAGAGATAAAAAGAAAGAAAAGGAGAAAATAAATAAAAGAAAAGTCCAATGAAAAAGTCGTCAACATGAAACTTGTTGATATAGATGAGATCTACAACTTTCATGAAGGATCACAAAATAAAAGAAGTCATTTATACAAAATACATTTTGTATAGGTTTTAATTTGGCAATTATCCCCCATATTTTTTGGATATTTACACCCATAACCCTGAGTAATTTCGTAATTACTCCAAGAACCCTCGATAATCATCAATTACATCAAGAACCCCGAATAACTGTTCTGTTTTACACCCATAACCCTCCGTTAGTTTAATTCATTAACCCAACTAGATGACTGTGTTAATCTAAACAATCCGTGATCCAATGGTTGAGATTAATTAGAAAAAAGAAGAAGAAGAGGGTTGTGGGACTGGAGCTCGCGGGGGTTGCCTGGAGCTCACATGCGAGCGAACGGAGGATGGAAGCATGGGGGGAGGAGGCGCATGGGAGGGGGGTGCTGGATGGGCGGAGGCGGGGAATGCGAGCGAACCGGCATGTGCAGCTGGAGCTTCACGGGAGGGGGCGGGGCATGCGGGCAACGTGGGGGGGGGTGCTTACGGGAGACGCACGCGGGGGGGGGGGGGGGGGGCTTGCGGGAGAGGGGGCGCTTATGGGAGATGGAGCTTCACGGGAGAGGAGGGGGGCAGAGGCGGGGCTTGCGGGCGAACCAGAGGGAGCAACTGCAGCGCTTACGGGAGATGGAGCTTCACGGGAGAGGAGGGGGGGCGGAGGCGGGGCTTGCAGGTGAACCATGGGGAGCACCTAGAGCTTCACGGTGTGGGGGGTGAGGGGAGGGGCATGGAGCTTGCGGCGACCGGGGTGTGCAACTGGAGCTTGCGACGATCGGGGGGTGCAACCGGAGCTTGCGACGATGGAGGGTGCAGTTGGAGCTTGCGGGAGCGGGGTGCAGCTGCAGCTTCCTCATACTCCCTCCTATCTAGAATGGTAGAGTGGCATTATATTATATATATGATGTATTACGAAGGGGAAAATTGTCAACAAATGACTTTTTCCGTCATAGTTAACAGAGAAATAAGATGGAACTTGACACAGGGTTATGTCATGTAAAGATTAAGCATTATTTCAGGGTTCTCGATGTAATTCGTGATTATCGAGGGTTCCTGAGGTAATTACAAAATTACTCAGGGTTATGGGTGTAAATATCCCTATATTTTTATGTTTGTATTTTTTTATTGTTAAATAGATTCTAATTAGTGGATTAATATAGGAGAAAGTTCAAATGAGGCGGCGTCTCACCGTTTTTATGGTGAGCCATCCATCATCATCCATCTATTTTTAATCGCACGGTCGTAATTAATGATGCTTTAATTATAATATTTAATTGGTCGAAAACCCATTTTGATCTTTTTGTCACATTCTAAATATAGAATGTGACAACTATATTGCCTAAAATCTCTCTTGATTGATCAATTGCAGGGGACCAAGGATGCCGCCACAAAGGGGAAGGGCATCCGACATCGGCGATCTGCGCGGGCGTGGATCTGAAGGCCTTGCCGCGGAGGCACGGAGTCGGGCGGGGTCACGCTGCCTTACGTGCATGCTAGAGAGGTGGCGATCCGTGCAGGCAGCGCTGACCTCAGGTGGAGGATGGTCGGCGAGAGTGCTGCAGGAGGGGTGGAGCGCCCCCGCGCACGGCGGGGCGGAAGGACAGCGATGCGAGGAGAATGAAGATGGCAGCGGGCGGTGGCGTCAGGCAGAGGGCGACGCCAGGAGTCGGGCGTCGGCGTGCGGCTTCAGCCTTCCTCCGTGCACCGACCTTCAGGCAGAGCCGCAACCCCGTGCGCCATCCTCTCCGGCGAGGTGGTAGCCTTCCGCTCATGCCCCTACCGCCCGCCCTCAGCCCCGCTCTCCGTCAGGCCGCACTCCGCCTGCACGTCCTTCAATGCGGCACCTCGACGTCGACGCCGAAGCGTCGAGATGTGCGCGGAGGAGGGACCCCTTAGTTTTTTTTACAAATCGTAGTTTTTTTACAAAAATGGGAATGTTTTGTCCAAATATTGATTTTTTTACAATATCATGTCAATTTTTTACACGTTTCCAATATCTAATAGTGTACTTATTTGTCGCAGAACTCTACAGAAATATTACAAAGTGATCAGATCATTTTACAAAAGAGCGCCTAAAATCTACAAACTGATCAGACACTTTTACAAAGGAGGGAGATTCCGTTACATTATCGTATAATAAATTTACTTAACTGATATTCAGATTTACATATTTATGTACCTTTTTTTACAAATCTCAATGTTTTTTCTCTATTTTGTAGGACTCGAAATCATGTATGGCAATTGAACTTTAAGGCAATGAAAAACATGCGTGAATTTTACAAAGGAGGGAGATTCAGTTACAAAGATTCACGGTTTTTTTACAAAACAAACATACACGATTACAAAAAAGTTGAAGCTTACAAAGAGGAAAAATACTCTTACAAAACTCGCTGGAATTACAAAATGAATATACAAATTTACAAAACTGATACAACCATTTACAAAATAAAATTACAGTAATAAAATGAAATCATTAATGAAATTTACAAAGAGTAAAATATATTTTACAAAATCTCATTGTACTTTACAAAACTATGGTTGATTTCAGATCGTTCGGAACAAAATCGGAAATTAATCAATAAAGATATTTGTGAAAATACCAAATCGAGAAAATCTTAAAACGGAAATTTGAAACCAATAAATGAAACTCGAAATTAATGAAATCAATTTGATGAAAATGCCCTTTTGGATGAGGTTTTTGATGCAACCGTCAGATTGAGATCTGACGAATCTGCTCGATGGCTCACCACAATATTAGTGAGACCCCACCTCATTTGAAGTGCCCCCGATTAATATATATATACATACAATACATGCATGATTAATATAATTTTTTATGGATTTTTAATAGGTTAGAAAATTGTGAAACAAAGTTAGATAAGTTGTTGTATTTACAAAATATACATATTCGGACTCTATATTTTGTGAACTTTTTGGGTTTTATGTTAGTGAATGAATTAGCGTCATGTGGAGAGAAATGAGGAAGATGGCTTAACTTTGCATGTGGTCAATGCGAGTCCCTCCCCCCTCTGACCCCCAAAGAGAGGAGGTCTGTCTTTCTCCTTGTATATATAGAAAATAAACAAGAAAGAATTAAGTCAAAATAGTTAATTTCTGTACACAAAATAATAAGCATAAGTCAGTTAAATATCAGGATTTATCTATACACAGATTTTAACCTTAATTTGTTGCACAATTAATAAAGTTAATAAAGTTAATTTAAAATATTTGATTAGTGATTTATTAAGAAGTTTTACTAAGAACCTCATATAAAGTTCAAGCAACAACAACTACAATATGGTAGTTTCCTAGAATGTGGAATCTGAGATGGACAAAGTGAGGAAGAAACTCCATCCAAGGTAATGTGTAAAGAATTGCGTGGGATACCAATGCTCTCAATCCTTAAATTTTTGTAAGGCTCACTGAGGCGGGGGATCAAATGTTTGGGTTTCTCTGCATTTTACCTTGAACACTGCCTTTGTTTGGGTCCATTTTTGCTTTTTCAATAGCTTTTTGATGTTATGCTTGGGCGGTTCGTTGCTCATTTTGTGCGTTTAAATAGGAAAATTATACTTCAAGAAAAAAGAGAGAGACGTGTCCGCACGACCCCACGGCTGCCGCCCCCCTGACGTGTTTGCTGCCGAAAGTCGGATCCGTCGGTTTAGATTCCATCCCTTGCATCTCAATCCACGGCCGTGGACGCCCCCTAAGCTGTCACCGCGGGGCCCACCCAGCAATGCCCCCCATATGCCTCCACGCTTCGCCTTCTCGCGAGACGTCCCCGTTTTCGTCTCGTTTCGTCGTTTGTATCACCACCAACCCAAACCTCCGCCTCCCTGTATATAAGGGGCCTTCTCCCCTCTCTCCTCCGGTGCCCTCGCTCCTGTCGCCGCTTTGTCCACGTCGAGCCGCCCCTCCTCTTCTGCCCTTCGGAGCATTCGTCCCTTTGCCTTCCACCTCAGGTATATGCTTAATCCATGATCTGATCGTCCCTCCGCACGTCTTTTTCTCATATATGCTTTGAGTTGATACGATCGGTCTGGTTGTCTGGATGCTTGATGATAGATCTGGTGCTTGATCTAAAGTCTCCTGCGAGTTTGAACTTGAACTTGTAGCTCTCTTGAGTTCGATTCGCGATGAATGGTTAGATCGTGGAGTTTGCATTCGTTGTGTCTGCATTCCGTAGTATCCGAATCGGTGGATGTTGAAGTGATTGTGTGTGGAGCTGATCAGACAGGTCGATCGGGTGTTAGGGCTTCTAGATTCTAGAGATCGAGTTTCGGGAGTTGCATGCATGTTTTTGGTAAAGTTGACGGTCGGGCATTGGGTCTACTTTTCTGTGGTTCCATTGTGTACTAACAATGTGCGCGCACGTTCCTGTTCGATTGAGAATAAGTAGAGCGGAGGCGAGAAATCTGTTTGATTTGATCAGAGTCAATACAACAAAATATTAGGTCGAGATTTTTGTAGGGTTCTTAGTTGTTGCCGTCTTTGATACATTGGAGCTCAGATTTCACGATGATCTGATGGTTGACTGGTAGAAAGTTGGTGTGTGAGTTTGTTCTTGTGATGGTTGATGATGTTTTTACTCAGTAAAGCCTATTAATGATTGGTAGCAAAGTAGGAGAAGATTCCTCTTTTCAAATTAGTGTGAAAATAAACCTTGTTGATGTTACGCTTTGCGCTAATCAGATGTGTGGTCAAGTTCTGGTTGATGGAGAAATATGCATTTTTTCACCTGCTATGCATCATACCTTGCTGACTCATTTCTAATGTAGACTGATTTGTTATTTGCTAATTGATTCAAAGGACGAGGTTCAACTTTCTTATTAGTAAAGCTTTCGAAGTTTTTCTTGAGAAGCTGGTCTGATATTAACTTGCATGCTGTTAATTTTTTTGCCGTATAGTTAAAAAATGGCGGATGCTGAAGACGTCCAGCCTCTTGTCTGTGACAATGGTACCGGAATGGTGAAGGTTAGTGCTCATTTTAGTTTGGTTAGTTTCTATCTACTGTATCATCATCTGTTTCCTTTGCTTACGAGAGGTATATTATCTTGACTGGCAGGCGGGGTTCGCCGGTGATGATGCTCCAAGGGCAGTATTCCCAAGCATTGTCGGCCGGCCACGACACACGGGCGTCATGGTTGGTATGGGACAAAAAGATGCCTATGTCGGCGATGAAGCGCAGTCCAAGAGAGGTATTCTTACCTTGAAATATCCAATTGAGCACGGTATTGTCAACAACTGGGATGACATGGAAAAGATTTGGCATCACACATTCTACAATGAGCTCCGTGTTGCTCCCGAGGAGCATCCGATTCTTCTCACCGAGGCCCCGTTGAACCCTAAAGCTAACCGAGAAAAGATGACACAGATCATGTTTGAAACATTCAATGTGCCTGCCATGTATGTTGCCATTCAGGCTGTTCTCTCCCTGTATGCCAGTGGTCGTACTACTGGTTCGTGCCTTAGTCCTGATAATACTTTTGGAGTTTCAAAACCCTTTGGCTAGCAACCGATGCCACGTTATTAACTTGCATATTTGTGTACTTGTAGGTATTGTTTTGGACTCTGGTGATGGTGTTACACACACGGTCCCGATCTATGAAGGATACGCTCTTCCACATGCTATTCTTCGTCTAGATCTTGCAGGACGTGATCTCACTGACTGCTTGATGAAGATCCTCACTGAGAGGGGTTACATGTTCACTACCACAGCTGAACGGGAAATTGTAAGGGATATGAAGGAAAAGCTTGCGTATGTTGCCCTTGATTTCGAACAGGAGCTGGAGACTGCAAAAACCAGTTCTTCGGTAGAGAAGAACTACGAGCTACCTGATGGGCAAGTGATTACCGTTGGTGCTGAGAGGTTCAGATGTCCTGAGGTCCTCTTCCAGCCGTCATTAATCGGTATGGAAGCTGCAGGAATCCATGAGACCACTTACAACTCCATCATGAAGTGCGACGTGGATATCAGGAAGGATCTGTATGGTAACATTGTTCTCAGTGGAGGCTCAACCATGTTCCCTGGTATCGCTGACCGGATGAGCAAGGAGATAACAGCGCTTGCTCCAAGCAGCATGAAGATCAAGGTGGTTGCACCTCCTGAACGGAAGTACAGTGTATGGATCGGAGGTTCTATACTTGCGTCTCTCAGCACCTTCCAGCAGGTATAATCTTCATATTCTTGGTTAATGCTGCACGTAATTTGTTATGCATGATTTGTATGCCTAACAAGTAACCTGAATTGCAGATGTGGATTACGAAAGGGGAATACGATGAATCCGGTCCTGCTATCGTCCACAGGAAATGCTTCTGAGCCTCTTCTTGGATGCATTGCAGATTGCTTAAATTCAGGCTTTGGTTCAGTGTCTTGTCAGCTACAGTTTATTTGTGGTCATTTGCTTTGTCTGAAGGGGAGGTTATGTTTCGAATTCTTGGGGAATTGCTATCATCTACTTGTAGGGTGGAGAGGCATTTCTTTTTAGTTTGTTTAGCCTGTAGGCTTTCGTGGTTTTGCAGAGGGAGAGGGACTAATACTATTGTTGCTATTATTATAAGCCCTTACCGAGAAAAAAAGATTGCCCGTGTGCTGTTTGATCTATATCGGTAGCGTGTGCCGTGGGGTGTGTGTATCAAGTATAAGGAGCTTGCAGTTTGAAACTGGGCCTTGTAAGGTCGTAGGTATTGAATTTATTATATATATTATTACTTTATTTATGCGAGGAACTGGCTGCTGAGAAATATACGGTACTCTCTTCTCTGGATGCTTGATGTTTCAGTGTAGTCTCTTGCCGTTCTTGTCAACATTATACAAATAAGTTTCATGAAGACAAATTTCATTTGAATCGGACCTCTTAAGTCAGAGCATCTTCGTTTGCGAGACCTATGCCTGGTTAAATTCGATAGGGCTCTTTGTTGCAAAAATGTGTTCAGCTGGATTTCTATCATTGAAATTGTTGGCGGTTATTTCGGGCCATGTCTCTTCAGTTTATTCCTTTCTCTGGAAAGTAACTCTCCCAGCCTTTCAACATTTACGACACAAATGTTGTCATACACTCTAAAATTGGAAACCTTAACAAACCAAAATGTTTGTTGGCTTTCAAATGTTTTGGTTTTCTGCACGTCTTTGAAACTCGATTGATCATCGTTCCAACTTTACATTGAAGTCTATGCAGTCTTTCAATTTAAATGATAACTTTTGTAGTTGTAGTGAACACCATGGTTTAGAAGTCAGACTGGACCGGTCAGTCGGATCAGTTTAACCGGGACCGGTTCTCGACAATAGTAATAATTAATATTTAAAAAAAGTAAATTGGGTTCGACTGGTCAGTTCGGTTTGGATGAATTTGACCGATCGAATCGAGATGTAACTTTTAAGTGAACAAATCGGTCTAAACCCGTCTCCGGCCAACGCATTCCCCAACCCTCTACACATCTCGCATCACCCCATGCTAATGTGACTTCATCGATTCCAGCACGACGCCGTCTCCTGCTGGTCGTCATCTTGTTGTTAACAAAATCATCAAGGTATACTTTAAGCAATAACTATCAGGATCAACAATCAACAACAAAGCATCACAAATTAACAACAAGATAATCACGTGTTTCCAATTCATGGTTCAATTACATAATGTAAACATGAATCAATTAAAGCATTAATGTATTATATTAGGACAAACTAAACACAACAAACAATACAATATTGAGATTAGATTAGAGATCACCGAAGAACCATGTAACGGACTTTCCTTAGAGAGGATATCGCCCCAACAATACCGGTCCTAAGGGTACTAGCGATCCGCTCATAGGATACGACGGCACACGATCGTCGTCTGTGCACATCAACAAGATCGTCATCAAGAGTACCTCAGAGAACTGCAGTCAAGAGAAGAACGTGTCGCAGTCGCAATGAAAGAACATAGAGCGAGAGGAAAATATTTTCTTCCGAGTGAAGAAAACGATCGTCCAGTGATAGGTATAAGAAAACATAGTGCGTGACTTTTCGTCTTCCGAAAACGCCCCTCAACGGGTACTTCTTCAGATTTTGAAACGATGGCTAAGTCAGAATCGTTGTGTCAAGTCGAATACCTGCAACGGTTGAATCCCACTTAATCAGGAAGATTAATTTATTCGACTCGTAAAATAAAAATATGTAGCAAAAATATCGAGATCCAAATAGACTCTTCCGAGTCCGAGCTGGAGACGGAGTGGATCACGCGCACGTATGGTCCTCCATCCATCATCTCTACTATTGATACAAGAGCTTGAGGTGTGAACTCATATATAAGTCCACCAGATTTTTAGAACTATTAGATGCGATACTAAAATTCCAACCAAGACTCTCCTTATTTCAAATTTAAGAATTTCCGACTTCCCTCCAACATCATTTGGTTTTCCAATTGAAATCAAATATTAATTCAATGTACTTGCATAGGTTTACCAAGTTAAAACCTAATTACATAGAGTTAAATATAACAATCCCCCACGAATTCATCAATTTGAAAAAAAAAGATTCAAAGAGATTCAAGAGACATCGGCTGTCACACTTTTCTTTTCAGTAAAGGTACCTTCCGGTCTGAACATCTACCTAAATTTACTACTTCACTTTAACATGAACGAAGTGAATTACATCTTAAGTTGTAAACCTTAGTATTAAAGTATATGGTAGAAGCAACAAAGTGTTGTTCTTGGTACAATCTTCAGAGCTGGTGCCCTTAAAGACTATGTACCCTTATCTTGTTTCATAAGTGTATTTAGGAAAGACCCTCTTCCTTTAACTGCTGTCCACAACAACACTCACATAAGTGGCATTCTCCAAAGATGCACTGCTAACATCCTGCCTAAAAGCTTGAACCATTCAGATTCTACGTTCTTCCTAAACTTGTAGCTTAAATGTCACCCAGGCTTCCAGGGATAAGACACTCATGCATAAGCATTGCAATAAGAGTGCCAACCAACTCTTTAAATAACTTGTTATTACCACATTGAACCTAGTTTATGGGATCTCCACTCAGATAACTTGGGTTACATCTGCAGAGGAACTCTCAATGGTTCTCAGTTCCATCTCAAGCCTAGACTTAGGACTAAAGATCTATCAAGTCCCTTAGTCAATGAATATGTTGTGTTATCTTTTGATCCAACAAAATCTACATCCAACACTCCTAGAGAAATCAAATCCCTTAGTATTTTAAGTCTAATTTGTATGCGTTTTTTTTTCTGATTGAACTTTGAAATCTTGATCTTGGCAATTCGATCATTTCGTCACAATGTACCGAGATCGTAGGAATTGATTGACCTACCATGGGAATTGCAGAAAGAAGTTTCCTTAGCCTTTTAGCCTCAATTCCAGTGGTGTCCAAAGCACACAGTTCAACCTCAAAGGTAGATCGGCCTATAATGGTCTGCTTTACATACCTCTAAGAGACTGCACTGCCTCCAAGGATAAAGATATACCCAGTAACACCATTACTCCAAAAACTCCTATATTTTCCCTATCCAACTTGTATTACTATATCATTCTTAGTATAGATGGATGTCTACCATAATGCAAACCAAGAGAAATAGTTCCCTTCAAGTACTTCAGTACTCGATTCTGAGCCTTCAACTAAATATGGTCATGATAATTAGTGAATCTACTCAGTTTTGTAATCGAGAATGAAATATTAGATCTCGTGCAATTTGCAAGATGCATTAAGCTTTCAATCACTTGTGAATAACTTAATTGAGCTCCAGATACTCCACTCATGTTCTTAAAAAATGTTCTGGATGCATCAAATGGAGTGCATACAACCTTGCAATCTTGATATCCAAATTTCTCAAGTATCCTCTCAACATAATGAGATTGATAAATTACAATCCCATTAACCTACGTTATTAGTTTGATACCGAAGATCACATCAATAACAACCATGTTGTTCATCTCAAACTTGCTACTTAAAAATATTTTAGTCTCATTAATAATCCTCATATGTGATCGAAACAACAGTATGCCATCAACATGCAGGCACAAGATACTGCACTCATCACCTTTCACCTTGAAGTAGAGACATTTATCGGATTCATGAACCTTAAAGTCACATGACAAAATAGTTTTGTCAAAATTTTTGTTCCACTTCTTTGATGCTTGAAGGGAATTAACATACTTGAAAACTTTTCCATCATTCCCATGAGTCACAAGCCCATCAGGCTGATCCATATAGATCTTCTCCTCAAGATCACCATGCAAGAAGGCGGTCTTCACATCCATTTGGTGGATCGAGAGATCATATATATATGCCAATGTTATAAGCATCCAAATTGTAGTCATCACAGTCAAAGAGGAATAAGTATCAAAATAACCAATACCTTCCTTTTTTCTAAATCCCTTAGAAACCAATCTGATTTCTTATTTTCAATAGATCCGTCAGGTCTAAGCTTTCTCTTAAACACCCACTTGCATCCAGAGGTAGGGCACCCTTTAGGTAAATCAATCAGTTCTCAAGTTCCATTAGCCATAATGGAATCCATCTCATATTTGACAGCTTCCTTCCATTATTTTGCTTCAGATGAAGCAATGGCTTCCTTGTAACTTGGTGGATCACCTTCGATCTGGTAGACAACAAAGTCACTACCCAGATCCTTGGCTATCCGTGGCCATTTACTACTCCTTAGCTCAATTTCTTCTGAAAGGTCATTGGATTCATGTTGAGTCTCAACCCCTACATTTGTTATCCTTTTCACTTGATCTGTAATAGATCATGATGGAGAGACAACATAATTTGCCAGATTTTGAGGAATTCAAGTATTCATATGGAAGACTTCCTCAAAGAAGGTAGCATCACGGAGTTCAACAATGATGTTGACATATATACTTGATTTTTCAGATCGAATTACCAAGAACCTATGTGCATAGTTGTTTTTCAAATAACCTAAAGATCTCACCAATAATTTTAGGACCTAACTTATTTCTCTTGTGTTCTGAGACTAACACCTTAGCAAACAATCCAAAATTCAAAAGGACACTTTTCCATATTTCTTAAAGGGACCCTATTCAGAATATGATAAGATGTATTCAAGGCCTTTCCACATATATAGGTTGAAAGTCTAAAACTCTGCAGGAGAGAATTGATCATATCAGTTAAGGTCCTATTTTTCCATTTTGCTATCCCATTTGATCGTGGTGAATATGGAGAAGTAACTTCATGAACTATGTCAAGCAGTTTGCATGGTTCATCAAACAAGTTAGAAGTGTATCCACCTCATCTATTTGACCTACAACGTTTAAGCACTTTTCCCGTTTATGTCTCAACCTCATTCTAAAATAAGACATTTCTCTAATGCTTAGTCATTGGTTTTCACTAGATACACATCGCAGTATATACTACCATCATACATAAAGGTAATAAAGTATTTCTTATTATCTTTGGTCAACATATTATTAAACTCACAGACATCAGTATGCACTAGATTCAAGATCTCACTATCTCTAGAGACATATTGAAAAGATCTTCTAACTGTCTTAGCTTGCACACAAATTTCATATTTTTGAGTTTTTATCAATAGTGCGTTTAGAGATCAATTCTAAATTCATCATTCTTTTAATTGAATTCAAATTTATATGTCCCAATCTACTATACCATAGATCACATTATTCTAAATTATTAACAACATGAGCCACATAATTACAACATTCATAACTTATCTACTGAGTTACATCTAATTCTAAATAACAAATCAAAATATGTCAAATAGCATTTTCCATAAACAATGTCTCAGAATGTCAATTTTATTACATTTAAAGTTCAACTCAAAATCATTTTTTAAGATAGAGTCTAATAAGATATTCTTCTTCATGTCGGGGACATGCAACACCCTATGCAAAGTTCATACACGTCTAGAGGAGAACCTCAAGTTTACTTGTCCTGACCCTAACACCCTGACCACAAAATCTTTCCCTATTTTCACAGTCCACTGCAGGTCTGATAAGGAGAAAACAAGGTATCGTCTGAAGACATATGTACATTGGCCCTTGTATCCACACACCACTCATTTGGATCATGGATCCTGTATAGTTTAGGTTTCATAGAGACATATCCCTCTCCAGCCCCAAGTCCTGCAGTGATTATATTCACTTGTGGACTCCCATTTACAGTCTTTGGTTGAGCTTTTAAGGACGGTTAATCCTTCTTCCAAAGGCCAACCTGGTTACAACGCCAAAAGGATTTATTCTTTTCTTTTCTAGATCTTTCCATTTGGTTTTATTTTATTATTGTTACTACCATTTCCCCTTTTCTCTTTACCGTTTAAAGTCATGAAATTAACCTTAGTCTGAATGTAAACATGAACCACATGCTTTTGTTCCCCGTATTCCTCCTCTATAACAATTGCCATCATCAAGTCATCCATATAAAACTTTCCTTTTCTGTGTTTCAGAGTCATATCGAAGTCTTCCCAAGACTTGAAGAATTTTTCTATGATACACATGACTTGAAGCTTCTCTGAAAGCTTCATCTCGACATCTTCTAAACTGCGGAGTAGGAGTAAAACTCGTGTGCCTGTTTAGAAATCGACTTCCCTTCGACCATAAAAAAATTTAAGAACTTAGCGATGGAGTATTTCTCTATAATGAGATTGTCGATGTTATACTTTCGATCTAGTTCTTCCCATATCCCCTTCATATTCTACGTGGATGAACAGTACATGTCAAACAACGTGTTAGACAGAGTTAACAAGATGCAACCATGACATATACGGTCACGTTCTTTCCATGCAGATTGCGCCTTCTGCCTATTAGGTGGGGGATTTTCCTTTTCCACCATTCAGTTTCAAGCATTGATATTAACTCTATGGTGGGTAACCAGATTTTCATGCGTTGTTACCAACGATAGATCTGACCATCGAAATTTTCAAGCATACCGATAATATTTACCGTTAATTTAAACATCATGTCCGATATATTGTTAATCTTGATTCTCGATATCCTCTCAACGATTGTTTTTAGTAAGATCATCAAGGCATAGATTAAGAAGTAATTATCAGAATCAACATGAATCAATAACAAAGCATCATAGATTAAAAAATATAATCATGCATTTCCGATTTATGGTTTAATTACATAATGTAAATAGGAGCCGATTAAAATATTGATATATTATATTAAGAACAAATCCATCAAAGGCAAAAGAGCAAATCAAATGCAACAAAAAATATAATAAAGAGATTAGATTAGAGATCATCGAAGTGTCCATGTAATGGACCGTCCTTAGAGAGGATATCGCCCCCACAATACTAGTGCAAAGGGTACTGACAATCCACTCACAAGAGGCGGTATACGATCATTATTCACGCACACCAACGAGATCGTTCTCAAGAGTATCTCAGAGATCTATAACCGAGAGAAGAAGAATGTGTCGCAGTCGTGGTGGAAGAACAATGAACGAGAGGAAGAAAGTTTTCTTCCAATGAAAAAATGAGCATTTGGGGATAGGTATAAGAAGATCTAGCTTGTGGCTATTCATCTACTAAAAACGTCCCTCAACGGATGCCTCTTTGGATTCTGAAACGGGTGCTAAGTAAGAGCCATTAGGTCAAATTGAATTTCTACATCAGTCGAATCTCAATTAATTCATACGATTAATTTATTTGACTCGTAAAATGAAACCCGTAACAAAAGTATCAAGATCCGAGATCCCAATTGACTCTCTCGAGTCAAAGTCCAAGATGGAACAGAGCGCGTGTGCGTGTGCGGTCCTCCATTCCTCCTCTACTATTGCTAAAAGAGCTTGGGATATGAACTCATATATAAGTCCACCAGATTTTTAGAACTACTAGTTCTTGTACTAAAAATCCAACCAAGACTCCCCTTGTTTCAAATTTGAGAATTCTCAACTTCCCTCCAACACCATGTGGTTTGCCAATTGAAATCAAATAGTTAATCCAATGTAATTTCATAGATTTGCCAAGTTAAAGCATAAATACATAGAGTTAAATACAACACATTTTTTGACGTGTCTCTTCCTCCTCTCCCTTTCACATCTCCTAGCATGGCTGGCTCATCCTCTTCCAACACAATTCATTTTTTTCATCATTGTCGCCTTCTAGCACGACTTCTTCCACCCCATCTAGTGCAATACCTCCTCCTTGTCATTGCCATTTCATCATGGCACCACCACCACCTCCTCTCCTTCTAGAGTAACACATCCTGCTCTTAATCATTGCCGCCTTTTGATGCCGCATTCTCTAGGCATCTAGAGGTTTTTTCATGGACCAGAGGTGAAGGTTTGCACACACAGGTTTTTTCATGGACCAGAGGTGAAGGTTTGCACACACACAGTCCCTACATGTTGTTTTAAGTTATTTATTTTCACAAATGATATAAATTAATTGATTTATTAAATTTAACTTAATCATATAATTCTAATATGTAAACTATTATCCATGCGATGAACTGATTTATTATTGAATGCATGACCTTCAATTATTTATACAATTTATTCAAGTTATTAAAATAAAAATACAATAAATGGTTGGAGATAAAAATCTATCCTAAGTTTACACTAGCTATAATAAGGTGGTCCTACAATGTCGATCTCCTCCTCCTCCTCCTATTCCTCACCAGTCACCTCACTAGTCGAGACCATCCTCTGGTATTCCAAGTTTCTCAGTCCCCTAAGTCATCGCTCGGTCGTGCTAGTCCGTACAAAAGAAAGAAAAAAACAGAAAACACAAGTATGCAAGACAAATGCAAATATAACAAACAATGTGAATAATAAACAAGCAAGCAAAATAAGAAGACTAAGCATGGAAAAATTGAACCAATTCGTTGTGCCTCCCTGTAATAGCGTCATTTTCAAATTTCAATAAATGATGAATATGTCAAGTTTTAGTACCATCAAAAACTTAGTTAGCAAAAAGAAATTATCTAAGAAAACACTTGGAATTTACTAAGTAGATGTACCCCATGTCAAATACAAGGAGGTAACTCACTCGCTACATCGGAGAAATACACATTTAGTTCTATGGTCGGTTGCTTTGCTTATTCACGTGTTTTTATATTTTTAATGTATTTTTTATTTTTATTTCTTTTTATAACTTTTAATTTTTTATTTCTTATTAATTTTGAAAAATTTTAATTTAGAAAATAAATAAAATAAACAAAAAGAAATTCATTTACAATGCTAATAAATATAAAGATAAAAGGAAAAATATTTTTTATATAAAAATAAAAAATATAATAAAAATATAAATAAAATATTTTTGTGATTTAATATTTTGCAGATGTTTTTGGTTTTTTTCAAGCAAATAAAAATAGAAAATAAAATCAAATAAAAAGTTTTAAAAGGAAAATAAGGGAAATATGTTCAACTTCGAAAATATAATTTTGCTTTAAAATTATGGATACAAATTCAATAGTATTTTCTCTTCAAAATAGGCTCGAAATAATATTGTAGACCTTTTTATTTTATATTTTGATTTTATGCAAAGTTTTAGTGATTTTACAAGGGCACACTATCACTCAAAAAGGTTTGCATATGATGTACAACTAAGTGAGATGAATCTACCTAATTTTTGGACTATTATGAGTAAAACGAATTAATTAAAAATGGAATACCACAAAATGCTGAAATGCAATTTATGAAATTTTTAGCTATCTAAACAATAGAATAAAAATGCAACAAAAATACTTGATGAAGGGTAATCAAAACTCTAGACAACACTATTTTAGATTTTTAATATGATACAAAATGCACCTTAATTGTATACAACATGAAAAATATTCTAGAAATGCTACAAGTATTTTTCAATAAAACTAGAAGAAAAAGGTAGAGGTGGGATAGATCTATAACATATAAAAGTGAGGTGAAAATATGAAGCCTATGATTAATTATGAATTAAACAAAAACAAATAGTACCTTAAAATAAAATATTCATGATTAATTAACCATACATCAGGAAATCATGAAACTTTGACCCAATGTAGATATTTAAGTTACACATTCAACAAAATCGAGTTCTTGTACTTTGGGATAAATAAATGTCAGTTAGATATCCATCTTTAGAGAAGATTGTCATCTCTTCTCAGATTGAAGATCCTTCTTGAATATCACCTTGTGATGTAGTTGTATCATCTAACTCTTTGGATCTATAACCTTGCATTAACCTCTATGATCTAGCTAAATCTGAAGGATATGGGAATATCCTTAAGCGCATCATGGAAGCATGATGATCGCATCGTATGCGATCGGGAGCGACTAGTCGTACTAGTCGCTCGAGGCGGCGTAATTAAAAAAATCAATGTGATGAAACCACATGATCCAAGAACACTTCTCGGATCGTTTCATCTAAACTACAACTAGGTATTAAATTTACCTCTTGAAGCGTGGTTGCGATCAAGTCTATAAACGAAGAGACCTCCTGTCTCAAGTTCGATCTGACGGAGAAGACGCTTGTGAGCGCACTGATGAGATGCGTCCTTCTCGCAATCCATGTTGATGATCCAAGTGGCAAATCTCCTGATCTCGTCACACGATATCCGACATCTTCTTCACCAGCGAGGCACACCGAAGGAGACAACGATCCACGAGCAAATACTCCGACAGCATAACGACGATGCTGCAGCGATGGTGACTCTCTCTAAGGCTCCATGACGGACGACCGTAAGAAAGAGAGGAAGAGAGTCTTGGCGTGTAGAGAGAGGGAGAGATCATTAGTTTATGTTGTAAACATGTAACCTGAAGAGCAAGGGGTGCTTCTTCTTATATAGGGTTTTGGGAGTCCATGGATCTCAATTCATGGACAACACATATTCAATGCTTGAGATTTATTTGTGTTTCTTTCAATGACCATGGTATTGTTGTAAAAACACAACAACAATTGATTTAATTTAAATTAATATATATTGATAAATCAATATAATTAATTTCAAATCAAATCAATTGACTAGTCTTGAAGATAATGAGAAGATTGACCATATCCCCTAAAAGGGGAGGACATCTACTCCTTTGAGATGGAATGGTCTATCCCCTCAAAATCTCATGAGTTCTCATTATCTCATGATATCTCCAAGATTTTCAATAACATTTTTGTAAATTATTTCACAAAATTAATTCACAATTATCTTGTGAATATTACAATCATACCATTGGAAAAATATGAATCACATTCACACCCTAAAACAAAATGTAAATTATATTTTCAATTAATCATACAATGTGAATCCAATTCACAAAAAAAATTAATTAATAAATATAAATCACAATATGCTCTCTCTAATATATTATAAAGCATATTTATAATATACCTCTATGTGGATAGTGATATCCACATTATTCATATCTATGATAATTAAATCACATTTAATCATCTAGGATCTCTTTTCTTATGTGCCCGGATAACATGAATCACATTCACATTATTCACATCTTTGATAATTAAATCACATTTAATTATCTCAAATAACTCTTCTTATAATATGAATCAAATTCATATTATTCATGATAATTAAATCACATTTAATTATCCTTTTTTCTCAATGCTCGGATACCTATATCAATAATGAAATTATCCATGAACTCTTTCATGGATAATGTGCTTTCCCCATGGATACTTGGAGATAAGGACATATCGATTGTATTGTTCCACGTATAGTGACATGGATATTGAGATCACATCTCAAGATCTTGCGGGCCTCCCATAGATGCTTGATTAAATCAAGACCGCAAATCTAATATTCTCATTACATCTGAATCACATTCAGATCAATGTCTATCAGTTGGAGTAAGATCATATTACTTCTCTATGAGAGGAGTCACTACAATCCAGACATGTTTCATCACTCCCTCGTAATGGAAGCGTCATGGTTATACAATCGTTTATGATCACATCACCCTCATGCATTCCTAATATCTGTACATCCTACATACTGGAAGACCCAGAACAAACCCGAAGTTTTAGATCTCTTTTAGACTGGCTCTGTCAGGGTTTTATCATTAAGGCTCTCATTCGATCATTGGGAGTTGGTATCGATCATATACTTTCGAAAAGCATATGTCATACCTAGGTGTTGATCATATGCTTTCCAAAAGAATATACCAAACCTTACAAATTCAGTCAAGCTTCCAAAGCGAGATGACCACACGTGGAATTTGATTCTTCCAAGTATCTCATGAGTGAGTTCATATCTTCCGGTTCAGCAATGAACCTGTATGATCCCTTTGAGAGATTGTATTACTCATATGCCCTTTCATGCACACCAGTGTGCCGGTGTATAGACCTTGGTTAGGTCATCAACCTATTGGTCTGCCAAATGTACATACTCAAATAGATAGTAACACATCTGTCTCTGGTCAGAGGATGCGTGCCTATATCGTGACAACATACGACACAGGTCTTTGGTTATCTCAATCTCGTTAAGTCAACTCTTTGACCTAACTAATCTGACACCTCCGAATCTTTATTCCCATGCAGAGGACCTGCATCAAGAGATCGGTCAGATATCAACCATATGAGAAAGGATTGCCATCTCGTACTCAGGCTGGAGATCATCTCTTAACAATCATTTGACGGTGCTTGGTGAGTCCTCAATCTAAGTCTTTAGATATTCATCCAAGCACCAGCCTCTATAACTCAATAATTGAATCAACAACTGTATGATCATTAAGATGGTCATAGTACATAACCCTAATTGTACCAAGGGACCTATTATGCAAATTAGTTATTCTTCATTCCAGATCAGGGAATGATATTTGCAATAGCATTTATTGCATAATGGCTCGCCATGGGCTCGCATGTCCAGCAAAATCAACAATTGCATGATATCAATATGGTCATGGCATGTATCCCCATTCGTATTGAGGTACTTGAAAACATGATTGTCTTTGTTTCAGATAATTGAATGATATAGTCACAATAACCTTTATTACTTAGTAGCTCACAATGGGCTGACATGTCCAACATGAGAGAGAGAGAGATGGCTAGAGTTTTGAGGTGGGAGAAGTCTTCTCTCTTTTTATATTTTCTTCTTTTGTGAAGAGAAGAGTTGAATGTATTGGAGGAAAAACTTATTTTCCTCCTTTTGTAGTAGAGGGCGAACAACCAACTAGGGGAGAGAAGCTCTCTCTTCTCTCCTATTTCTATTAAGACTTGACGGAGATAATTAATTCCAATTCTCTTTACGACAAATATCTCTTGAAGGCAATACTGTGGTTTCTCTCCTATAAATAAATCATATTCATATAACACCATCACAATAAATGTAAATCCTTTTCATATTAAATTATTAATGAATGTTAATACCATTTATCCTAACATTAATAATATTTGTATGAATCACATTCACATAATTACAAAAGAAATATGAGAATCCTATTCTCATAATTCCCAATATTAATATGAGTATTCATCCCCAATATTTTCTACAATATGATGAGAATCTTATTACCAATTTTCCTAATATAACGCAAATACTATTCACATTAATTCTCATATTAAATATAGATTATACCTACATTAATTCCAACAAATGTAAAACATAATCACATTAATTTATGTCTACATGTATGTATAATATTCACACATTAAATCTCAAATCCTTGGTATTTTCGAATCCTAATCTAATTAGGAAATCCGTTTGTGCATTATTTGCGAATACTTGGAGATAATTTCATGAAGATTTTATAGACAACATATATTGACTTGAGATTCCGATTAAATCTAATATCAGAGTTTAAACCGCTTTGAGTTATCTGATATAATCTGATATTGAACCAATTCTCCAATCGACTTTGAATACTTTCAGATCATTTTCCAACTCTTTGGATATAGAATATTGTTCTATCACTGCAAGAATACAGTCCGTAAGGGACGACGACAACTATCCCTTTTACCACACACAAGGTACAATTGAAATTTTGCTTTACGTTTTTTAAATGGGATACTTATCACTAGCCATCTCCATCGTCATATTAGGTGGGGCATTTTAATAAAAGGTCTTCAATTCCAATGTCTTCAAATAGACAACCAGTGATTGATTGTCCCATCTATTCATTAAAAATTGGCGGGGATACATGATTTTCTCTCTAACTTGTCTACCTCCAAACCCCAAAAATCTAAAATAAAAAAATCCCTCGAAATCCCCTTCCTCTCCCTCTCTGCTCCCTTCCCCTGGATCTCTCCGATTGTCGCATACATTCTTGGTATGGATCCTTCACCCTTCCTCTCCTTCATCTTCTCCCCATCATTACTTCACATGTTACATCATTATTCCTCCTTTATTACCCTAATGCATCTTCTCTTCCATGAGAGCTCTATCTTTATCCATGACGGCATCGTCCTCATCTTTCTACCCTTCCTCATATTCCTTGCATCCTCTTTCCCTAGTTGAATCACCGATGTTGGCACCTACCTACATTACGGGTCGTGATGAGTCATGTTTAAGGAGCACCGCCTCCAAGGAAGGAACTGAAAGTTGACCTATACATCTCCTTATGACTCCCACATGTATCCTTCGCCTCCCCGTCTCGATGGCATTTCATTGCTTTTTTCGCTGAATAATATGGTTTTGTTTGATTCTCGAGGTTTCGAAGGAAAGAAATGTCAAGCAATTATTTGCTTTGGATGAGCAGTTATGTTAGTAGGAAGTGTTTTTGAATCTAATAGTGAGGGTGAATATGATGTTATTAACTTTTTAGGCAGATTGATTTAATCACAATAAGCATTTATCTAAGAGTAATATTTTTTTCATGTTATAAAGAACACAATTGGGCATGTTCAAGCTTTTTTTTAGTATTTTCGAGTCATGTTAAAGCATGAGATGTTCTCATATTTCTTGCATGAAATCATTTCATCTATCATGTACGAGAACGATCATGACAACCACAAACTACTTCCAAGCATGTAATGCCCTCATCCACGAGCTTAGTATAGCCAATATCACCCACATGCACATCCTCGAAATCGGCAATAATGACACACAACGCTCGCAAAGTTCACTATGCTGTTCTAGTCTAGCTCTCTCAGCCTACCATCATCATGCTCCCCTCACATGCTAAGATCCTTTGTGTCCTCGCCATTTCGCCAAGGTGTGATGAAGGTACTTAACCTAAATTGCTTTTTTTACTGTTCTATATCCCCTTAGGATTTTGCTATTTGTAACCATTAGAAACCCTAGATTCTAAGTACCTTTAGGATGTTTTGTGGTGTACATAAAAATCTAACAATCCGAGAATAAGGAGTTGAATTTATCAGAATAGCATTTCATGTATAGACTGTAATGATCAAATCTGATATTTGGTGAATAAGGTTTTGACAATTCATATGTGAAACCTATGTATTGTATTTATATCAAGCAGATGTAGCAAATATATTGCCTATAATGAAATATTGTCGTTTCTAGTTTTACTTTCCTCTATCAACATCCTTTTATCTATATATTTCTTTTTTGGATTGGAATAACATAGCCTGATATTACATTAGTTTGTTTTTAGCTAAATTTACACAATCTCTTTGCAAGTATGGTGCCTTTTCTACATGAAGGGAGAAAGTACCGGTTCCTTCAATGTGCAAGCTTCAATGCTCCCATCATGTGGTTGATTTTGTCGATATTTCTAGGGATTTTTACCCGGCAGATCCTATAAACTTTGCCAATTACCTCCACGACCTCTGAAACAACATAATTCCTCCCTCGACCCCGTAAACTTGCCAATTCTTACCCCATGAACCCTACGGTTACTCTGTTTGAAGCTCACGAGGGTTCTTGGGGTAATTTATAGGGTCGATGGGGTAATTACGTTATGCAAAAGGTCGTGGAGGTAATTGACAAAGTTTATAGGGTCTGCTGGGTAAAAATCCCATATTTCTAATGTTCATGTAAAAACTATTCTCTCTATTGCATTTTTTTCGTTGCTACTTTCTGATGATTTTTTTTGAAAGAAAAAAGGGCTTCCACCTTATAGGTGTGAGCCTAAAAACTTCATCATTAATTATCTCAGTCACGTGATTACAAGCTTGTATCAGGCTGCACACCAGCTACTTTCTGATGATGGGATGGTCGTGACCCCTCTAGCTTATTGTAACAGGATGGAGGGTTGTTTGAATTGTCCCATTTATATTATTAAAGGGGCCACTGTTACCATTTCCTTTATTTTCAGCAGAGGGATGGGCTGAGCACAAGAGTCTCCTTTGATTGGGAGCGGTATGATTGATACGGCAGAAGTTGAGAAGAACATAAATGATAAAAACCTTTTCTGAAAATACTTACAACCACCAAAGTTGGAGAAAATACTAGCTGGGGTTTAGTTTTGTGGCTCAAATGTTCATGCTATAAATTTCCTTAGATTTTTCCCTCTATGTTATTGATTTTTCTCTAGAGTTTAGGAAAAAAATTAAGTTAATCGAACTTCACGGTAAATAGATAAATTCTTTGAATATTATGTACAATATATTCATATGTGTATATGTAAATATTTATTCTTTTTGGGTTTTTTTTGTATTTCCTACTTCTAGTTGTGTCGACCAAGTCATGCTAAATTGGTCCTTGCATCAACGTCATAAGTATATCTTACAACTATTATGTATTCATAATTTTCTCTATTAATATGTACACATGTGTGTCTGGATCCGTATCATACACATACACGGCATGCACACAGACACACATACATATACACACACCCCCTTCTAGATTTTCTTTTTTCTTTTTTTATTTATGGGCCAATTCAAGAGCATCCTTAGTAAAATGGACCTGTCTTTAAGGGCATGCTTGGTTACTGAGTTGGGGTATCCTCCTGTGAATAATAGCTGTTTGAAGGGTTGAGATGGTTGGAGTGATAATTGGGATATGATGTGATACTGATTGTATTATATTAACTTTTTTAATGATTATAATATATTTATGTTAATAAGTGTATTTGAACAAGGATAAAAACTATTATACCAAAGAAATTATAAGGTCAACACAAGTAATCCCAACCCATAAATGTAGGGTTGAAGCTAGGAGTATGCCAGGGTATCCCGAGGTACCTGGCAACCAAACAGGCCCTACGTGTCATCTAACGATTCGAACAAATAATCGACGATAAGGACAAAATTTCCAAATTTATATTCAGAGATCAATATCCTCCTATTGTCAAAGACTGCATCCTGAAAAACTTCATGACCATTTGTTTGAAGCATACTTTTCCCCTCCGTATAATATATAACGACATTATCATCAGCTAATGTCCAAATGTCTCGAATTTATTAAGAGTGAGGTCGACATGAAATTAATGGATGAACAATTATTTGATCAAAATTGACGTTCCTAAAACTAAAAGTCAAATTAAAGGATTCCACGATTTTCTTTTCAGTTGCAGCCAGTTCTTGAATCGCAAGCATATATGTTTCAAATGATTTTAAATTATTTCTAGATTTCCTCCTGGCATATATTTTTCTTTCAGAGGTTCCGCTTGAGGTCACAAAACTAGCTTAAGATATAAATATAAATAGACTAAGATATACATTAATACTCACAAACCTCAAAATACATTTTTTATTAAATCAACATAAAAAATACATGAACATGCATATTATAAACGATCAAAAAAATCCAAGCAAACTTATCACAGAAATAAACAAAATTGTAGACAAGCATATAAACCTACTTCACACATGTATAACAAAACACATTAAAATATACAAGGTAAATAACATACATAAAAATATATCCACATGCAAAATACCTGTAAGATCAATACGTATTAATATACCTATATAAAAGTCCATATAATCCGATCTTATCCCCCATCCAAGTATCAAATTATTGATACTTGGAAAACACTACGATGCCATGGATGGAGCTGGTCCAAGATTTAGGAGACAAAAGAAATAAGTTTCTCAGTTGCTGAATATTTATAGTTCCCCGTTCAGGTAAGAAGAAAGATGTGCATTACCAGCAGTTAGTTCTCATGCACTCAGAATTCAAACAATCAGGCATTCAAATGACATCAAACAAAGGGCATGTAAAGCACCTTTAGAAACTGCAACTACAAATTGAATATTTCTCACCAAACCTGGTACTTGAAAAAAGAAAGCACTTGCTCCACATATTCAATAAAGGGGTTTTCCCCCCACCAAAACTATAACCAGCAACACCAAGTGTTTGCCCTACAAGCGCTAGAACAACCCCTTCAGTTGTATGCATCTTCCCAATCATCCACAGCCTCCTCTTGTATGATTCCCAGCACCTCGGTAGTCGCAAGAGAGCGACCTTCGTAGGTTGATGGGCCGATAACAACACCACCTCCCTCTTCGGAGTCTAACTCATCTATCCTTGCCTTCTCCGATGTTGTAGCGCTCGTGCCAGAAATATTTGTAGCATTCACAGGGACATCCGTCTCAAGTACATTCCACCTATTTTGCAATGCTGGAATAGGCATGGTTGGATCCAAGCCTCCCCACGACTCTGACCCTCCTTGCACAGCAGCAGCAGAGCCTGCAGCCACAACCTTCTTCCATGGATTCCCACCCCTTGACTGTGCTGCAACCACTTCCTTGATACCCACTCCCCATGCACCACTCCCGCCGCTGCTAATACCTGAATTAGATGAGGCCAATCCCTCGTTCTGCCTCTGCACAAGCATCACAGCACCATGGTAGGCTGAACCATGGTCCAACCGCCTTAATGCAGTTGCTGCCCTGGCAGGATCA
The DNA here is from genome assembly GCA_037367405.1 of Ottelia alismoides. Lineage (NCBI taxonomy): Eukaryota > Viridiplantae > Streptophyta > Magnoliopsida > Alismatales > Hydrocharitaceae > Ottelia > Ottelia alismoides. The sequence continues at coordinate 289,758 of JAZKJV010003762.1, forward strand.
GAGAAAACAGCAAGTGCATTCTTGTCGTTCATCCATACCAACTCGCACTCCCCGCCAAATCTTAGCACCAGAGCACTTATATCAGCATCCCTCGGTAAGTCAAATAATGATATGACAAGCCTTGGGTCCATATCCACCAATGTGTCGAAAACAGGAGGTTGCAAAGGTGAGGTTACAGGAACACCTGCCTTAGATCCCAGTATCCGTGCAGGGGGTTTTGATTTGGGAGTGACGTGCACTATCAGGAAGCGTTTTGGTTCCCATCCTGCTGAATGTACAACGAGCTTCCAACGCTCGGCCATCTGCCTGACCACATCCCGCTTGTCTTTTGTCATCGGGCAAAAGACATGGACCTTGATGGTGCCACTGGAGGCTCCTTTTACTTTCCCAAGCACCAAGAACTTGAAACGCTCCTCTACGGACAGTACCCATTTCGGTTCCCTCCTGAAAAATTCACCGAGCATATCAGACATGGCCAAGGACTCGCCAAAATGCAAAGCATCCAGATTGGGAGGGGTTATGTCAAATGCATCCGCAAGCACACGCTTCCTCTCCATTTTCTCACACTCATCATCACATGTAAGCTTCCTCTGCCCAAGGGGAACTCTCTTTCCATTTGGGTCTACTGGTTGAAGGGGGACTGGCAGCTTTTGTATGATGGTTGCTTCATAAACAGAGTCCAAGCTGTATCCAGCAGCACTCCCTCCAGCACCACAAGGCACGCTTGCAGATATGCGGCCACATGAACAAGTAATGGTAACAAGAAACTCGCATCTTTGATCAGGACAAGGGGAAGACGGATGGCAAAGAATGGTGCAAGTGTGCCTGCAATCCCTTCTTGGAGCACCACAAGTCTGCCCACAGGAGACCCTCGAGACGTCAGAACCGGAAACACTACTTCCACACTCGCCATTGGCATCACAGGGAGGTGGGTGACAAGTTCTAGCGCATGCATGCATACCACACTGCCTGGTCCTCCCGCATAGCTGGTTGCAGCGGATATCCCTGGATCCGCAGGGGATATTTCTAAGAACCACATGTCCCCCAATGCACTCCTTCGCCACCGGAATGGGGCATGGTGGGCAATCACCAAAATGACAGGTGTGTGTAGCCAAGTGCCCACAAGACTGAGGAACCATACACTGGTGCTGGCAAGACGGATAAGGTGTCCCACAAGGGAGTGGGGGAGGTAGGGACGTCTTCCCACAGGCACACGTAAGATCGGAGAAGATGGTCTCCAAGCAAGGAGGGCAATGCCCACTATGGCAAAGCGATTGGCATGAATGCTGCCCGCACCGGAGCTTTTTGTTGCAAGGCATCTGACACACGTGAGGATCCAAGTCTCCAGAAAACTGCCCCGAGGCTCCTTGCGATGACAATGGGCAGCACCTTTCACTGCACCTGTGTCGCCCACAGTTCCTCTTCCTTCCACATGGCTTCTCGCATACAAACTTATCCTTTTCATTCAGCGTCTTAAAACACTCGACCTGTCTGCAAGTGGATCCACACCTGCACTTCTGATTGACAAGCACAACACATGGAGGGCAATCACCCTCATGGCATTTCTCGCCGCACATATGAGTCCCACAAGGAAGCAGCTTCCCACAGACTTGCGGGCATGTTGAGATCGGATCAAGGCAGCTCTCTCTTCTGTTCTCCAATTCCATCTTCCCGCAATGGCAAGTCTTGACCCGCTGAGGCAGTAATGCACACTGCCCACAAGGACCCGGATGACAGATATCCACACAGGAATGGTTTCCACAGCCGAGCACCTTCCCGCATACCCCAGAGCAAGAAAAGATCCCACCGGCCTCCTTGATCTCCCCTTCCAGAGGTAATTCCCAGCAAAAGACCGTTTCTGTTTTCTTCCCACAGAAGCAAACCGCGTTTATCACAACCTGACAGGGCTCACAGGGACCTGTATGGCATAACTGCTCGCAGCGGTGCCGGTCACACCCAAGGAAGCGGTCGCATCGCTGCCCGCACGTGACAGGAGTCTTGCGATCAGAGCACCTCCGAACCACAGACTTCTTACCGCAGGGGCAGCGCTGGGGAGGGGCAAAGGCCTTGCAAGGCGGGCAAGGTCCGGGGTGACACTGAAGGACGCATAGATGTGGGCATCCCCCGCCGTTTTCCAACAGAAAGCGATCCAGCGGCTTCCCGCAAGGCTCACCGCAGGAGTGGGGCGTGAGGTAGAGATCGTTCGGGGGATCCCGGCGGCTCCCACAGAAGCAGAGGTACTGCAAGTCCTTAGCAGGCATAAGCTGGACGGACTGGCAGCCAGGGCACCGCCAATTGGATTGCACATCGGCGGCGGAAGCGTCGACGGAGGTCGGGGAGCGGGCCCACTTCTTGATGCAGGGGAGGTGGAAGATGGAGTAGCAGCTGGAGCAGGACCACACGGCGGCCGAGCGCCGGACCATGTCATAGCAGATCATGCACTCCACGGCGCCCTTGGCGAGCTTTTCCTGGATCTCCTGCACAAGCTGGGGGACGTCGCCAGATGGTTCCCGTGCCGCGGCGGGCGCGGGGTCCTGCCGCCGCTGATATGCTCGAGGGCGCCCGCGCCCGCGGCCGCCTGCTTGAGGATTCGGTAAGATGGGGTCATCTTGCGGCACGGGGAGGGGACTGGGTAGAATAGGGGCACACTGTGGGTCGCGACGGACCCACTCTTGGCGGGGGGCGCCTCTTCCGGCGCCTCTGCTCCTGCGATCGGTGCGGGCGTGGTAAGATTCCGGGGCGGAGGATGGGATCATAGTGGCAACGGACGTCTCGCAGAAGGGAGATGGAGAGGCGGGGCGTTTTGCGGGTTATTTAGGATTGGGCGGAGACTTGAGGACGACGAAACCTAATTTGCAAGTACGTCTCCCATGGCAAACAGACTCCTCGGACCGTTTGGAGGGCAAGGAGTATGCCACTTGGGCGCCCACAAGTTTGTATTTCCACTAAACTAACTTATAAAAATAACTAGGATGTTACCCGCGCTTCGCGACGGAATATAAATTAATTTTTGATGTAAAATTAAGTTGTAATATTTTAATTAAATTGAAAATGATTGAAATGGAAAATTGCAAAGAGAATAAATATGATATTTAAAATTTTGTGACTTTTTAGTATAATTTCTATTTAAAAAGATTGCAGATTTGTAATAGAGATGATGAGTGCACAGTTTATAAAGAGCTGAATCCCATACAAATTAATCTCCTTGTATATTTGATCAATAATAAATATTTTTTTTATAAATTAAATATTTTGTTTTTTTTCAAAACGTATCTTCTAATTATAATCTTTCAAATTATATGGTACAATTCACATATGTGCATTTTTCATATATTTGAGTTTTTATGAATTTCTTGATATTTTTATTTTTTGTAAAATATATATGAAAATATAGATAATATAATTTTGTTGAGTTTTCTCTAGAGATTTGCATTTTGTGATTTTTCAAATTTGGAAATCCATTTTCAAACTTTTTTTTGAAAAACAATAAATGGGAACAATTTTGCAAATTGAGTTCATATAATGAAATAAACAGAGAAGGCATATATCAGATGGCAGAGTCAGTCATCTACATCACATGATAGAGGCAATCATTTTTTATTTTCCATACAATAGTTCAATGCAATAAAAAGAGAAGGCATATATCAAATATTAGTTACCAAACACAATATCAAGTAACCCAAAGTAAATGAACCAGCATATGAATTATATTGGATAAATGAGCACACATAGAATGTATAGATGTGCATGTATTTTTTTCCTTGAAAATTCTTTAATTTTGAGAGCCTAACTTGAGAGCGTCGGAGACGATTCCCTTCAAGAAATGAGTCGAGGTCCTATCTTAAAATAACCTCTGTGGTAAAGAAATGCCAATACAATGTATACTCTGCACTAACTGGACAGGGAAGATAAAATCCAAAACATTCAATTCGAAAGGGAAGTAAATGATTAGGGTAATGGAAAGAAAGGCTTAAAAGTGTAATATATCTCACTAATCGGGAACATTATGAAATTCCAATTGATGGGGACATCGTAAAAACCAGTAATTATTCAATTTTAGTCGCACATTATCATGTAACATTGGATTGTGCTTGGTGGATTTTAGAAGTGAAACTAAAGTTCTTGGAACCACTACTGCAACTTTTTATTAGCATATACATTGTTACTAAAATGCACCGAGAAAAAATATATTAAGATAAAGTAGCAACTGCACATTGACAAATTTATAAAAGAAATAACAAAATACATAGATTTTTTCCAGCAACTTTACCTCCATTGATAGTTTTTCTCTTATGAGGAAACTCTCTTCTTTTATAAAAAATAGCAAGAAGAGAAACAGACCTTCCAATGGCATGATGATGCAACATCCCACGGAATGAAACCAAAGTATCCAATCGTCCAGAGACGGCAACTGGAAAATGTATTACTTTATATAAAGGCATCAACAGCAAGCGAGCAAATACTCAGGAAGATCGGAAGTTGAGAAGGTGTTGCTTTATAAGATGGCATCACAGGTGAGCGAGTAGATGCTCGAAGAGACTGAAAGTTGAGAAGATTTCAAGTTTAAGGAAGATGAGCGAGCAACTGCCTAGAGAGACTGAAAGTTAATAGCATACCACTTTAGAGGAAGGACTTATCAATGTCAGCGAGCAAGTGGCTGCCGGAAGGGAGCAGAGACTGGATCTGCAGTACATATCGAGAAGGATTTAAAGGGAGGCATCATCGGCATCGGTGAGCGAGTGGCTGCTCGAAGCCAACGGAGAGATCTGTGGGACATATGCTGAGATGAAAGAGTGTGGAAAATATCTGATAGAAGAAACGGAGAGTGACAAAGGATAAGTCATTGAGAGATTAGTGCTTTTCTCGCATAAAATAAGTCATTGAGAGATTAGTGCTTTTCTCGCATAAAAGTAGGAGGCAATGTCGGCATGTTACCCACGTTTCCGAGGAGGGAAGGAGAATCCACGTGTTCAACAAAGCAGAAATCAAAAAGCAAAAATAGAGTTACCAAATATAGTAGAGTACGGGGAAAGGAAGGAGATAAGCTCGTCCATATGTCTAAAGCTGGGATGAGGAGCTCAAGTATTCATTAGTGGAGAGAAAAGAATAGAGAGAGCGAGAAAGAGAGTGAGAACAGGAAAAGTAGCGCTGAAATGAAGCTCTTTCCACATGAATCCACGTGTCACAATGCTGGGGTAAAACCCAGCTTTAAAGTATGTATATAGATAGTCATAATCTCAATTATCTAATCAACAAATATAAAAAATAGAGCTGCCTCTGCCTGATTTTTTTTCGTAATTTATTTATTTTTTTTAAATATCACAATATATATTAATCTATATCCTTCCAATATTGTCATTCGAATTTCGTCAGAAACAAAGACTTATATGCCTTTCATATAGAACATGTAATTTTAACAGTCTAAACATTGTTGTAATCGACCTGTTCTAGATGGAAGGAATATGAGTCTCCATTTCCTACAAAATTTGAATGACATATTGAAAGGACATATAGATGAATATACTTGGTGATGTTTTTCAGAAAAATAAAAACGATGGAAAAATGGTCGTGGAACAGACCCATCAAACCCAAATATAAATTATCAATGACTTATGAATGTATTAGAGAGTTCCAAATTTCTTAAATAATTCAATGTACTCTCTGTTTTACAATATAAATCAAGATCAACAGTTTGGTTTATATATTGATATTAAAATATCCACCAAATAACTGTGGAACACACAATTGTACGTATCCATGAGCATATTCTCATTTTTCTCTATCTATAATTAAGTTTAACAATACATTACTATTTGTATACTTATTGTTATCTATTTCAATTTTATTGATCTTATATAATTTATGTTATTTTTTATAAGATGTTAAAAATATCAAAATGCGTAAAAATATTACATAAAGAATATGGGCATAATACACTTATCGATACTTTTTTACCTTTGGATATCTTGCAAATAAGAGGAGTTATGAAAATTTCATCATAAATAAAAATATTCACAATTTCAAGGTCTGCAACTTTCATGTTGATTATTTGGTCTATTTCTGTAAGCATTAGACATATATATACCGATAGTACACATATTTCTTTAACAAGAGAGTTGTAGATTCTCGTCTAATATTACACTCGATTATGAATAATATACTCTAGATCAAATCAGAGATTAAAACATCAATATGACCATCGTCTGAAATCTATGCTTAATCAAGTACTTATGCTATGTGTGATAAGATTATCACATATGTGTTTAATTCTGGTCTGAAATCACATGACTTTAGCATGAATATATCCAAACATTATGGTGAGTCCATCAATTAATAAAAATATAACATCTAGTACAAAAATATTCAATTAGACCGATTCTTGAATCACTTTCCAAGAACGTAGATCTGATAATTTATGGTCTCTTGGTGATTCAATGGATTCAAATAGTTAGAAGCCCAAGACTTCAATCAACTTCCAATTTCCTATGTAAACCAAATAATATTAAACTAAAAAGTTCCATAATCATTGATAAATCCCAATTTAATCAACTTTATTCTATCATTTTGGCCTTAAAAACCCTACCTAAATGCATGTAAATAGCATTAAATTGTACACATTAACATTCATTATTTATTCTATTTATTGTACATAAAATATTATTTTAATGCCAAATTTATATAATAAAGAAAAGAAAAATAATAAATATCAAAGGTATTTTATGACCCTAAACCCCGAGACCTAGAAATCTTGATGACTGGGTCGACAAGGAATAAAGTATGGGGAGATAATGGTATAAAACACAATAAAAGCCCCAATTTATTTTGCCAATTAATTCATTTTTGGGACCTATTTTGTTCTTTATTATTTATACCTCGAATAAAGAAACTTTGTACATGAAAAGATAAAAATATAAAAAATATATAACTGATTTCACACAAGAATAACATATAATGTACTTTTTATACTTTGAATAAAAAGCCAAAACCCAAACTTCCCATGTCCATATCTTCTCCATATGAACTCAAAATATATAAAAAAATATCTTTAATTGTATATAATGTTTAATAAAATATTTAATGAAGGTGTTTCATTTAGTTTGGAGTTAAGGTGCAAAATTTAGGTTTTGGACCCCTATTGTATAATATACCTGAATAAAGTATTCATTTTATTTAGTATTTTTTATTTTTTATAATTTTACAATTTTATAATTTTGTAAATATTATTTATAGTATATATACATATTTAGAATAGAATAAAACCATAAATAAAATACTAAAATAAAATAATATACAAAAATACATATATGAATATATAAGACTTATACCTATATAATATATACCCTTATTTATTTAAGTATACAAAATAAATCAGAAAAATATAATAAAAATATATTTAAGTGTATAAAAATAAGTTGTAAATATATAAAATATGAAATAAAATAATAAAATCAAAAATATAAAAATAAAAATAAAATATACAAAACATAGGTCAATATACTTATAAATACACTTGTAAAAAGTAACTTGTAATAAATTAACTCGTAAAAAATATAAAAAATCATATTAAAATACTAAATAAAATAATAAACATTTTCTATTTTATAAATTTTATTTAATTAATTGATTTATTATTTTATTTTTATTTATTTGTCTTTTTCCAATCAGATTTGTCTTCTAGTGGCCCATCTGGACAATAGGAGCCCTCTGATTGTTGATCGCAGGTCAACTCTTCTAACTGGGTCCTAACCCTGTCAGAATCGAGTACCCCCCTCTTTTCTCGATATTTCCCTGCTTGATATGTCGCTCGAGGATGCTCAATCTCTTCATGAGATTCGTTCGATGTTCGTCCTTGATCCCCCGCCGACACCTCGCCTAGGGCTGAATCGCCTCGACTCACCTGTGATCCCTAGGTCAACCACCTCATTCACTCGCCTGTACAAAGATCCCCTCCTCGCCATTTTTCTGAATTTGGTTCGTCTTCCCCCTGCTTTTGACCCCTCGGAGTGCGCTAGGGTAGAGCTCTTTGGGACAGAAGGAGTTCCCCTCGCTTAGTAGTGAGGAAGGGGCGGTGTGGAGGCTGTTCTCGCCATCTCCGGCCATCTTGGTCGTGAGGTCTGATCTCCTTAGCTCCAGCTGAGCGAGGTATTTTTTTTTGCTTTTTAGGTTAGGATTAGCTTTAGTTTCGATTCTGCATTCTAGCCACCCTTGTTTCACCGTGAACCACCTGTGTCGCCTCACTTGACCACCACCCACACGTTTCCCCTCACCTTCTACATCTCCCTGACCCACTAGCTCCCCCAGATCTCCTCAGATATGGACATTTGAGGTTCAAGTCCATCGCATCACCCGACCTCACCCACCTCCTCCATTCCACTGCCAATACTCCACCAAATAATGACCAAGGCCCTGCCCTTTGTTTGACATTGCTGTTATCTTTTTCTGCAAGTCTTGAAAGGGGCGTTTGATCCCCATACGAAGGCTAGAACACACCCAGGAATCTCACCGGAGACCAAAGAGCTCTAGGGGCCGATATATGGTCTCTGCACGTTTTTGAAGGTATTGGGAGCTGTTGGGCATCGAGAGGAACATGAAGCAACGGTTGTCTGAGTTCTAGGTGCTTGGGAAGCGTGTGTCATCGAATCAAAACTCGCCAAGCGTGAGTTCTTCAGGTGTTCTTGCAGGCCATAGCCGCACCGTTGGATCAAGAGCCTCTAGCCAGATCGAATAGCCGATGTCGGATCGGAGCAAGCCACCATCGTCGATCTCTCTTGGGAGATCTAATCCTAGGCATAGGCCGCGAACCGGTATCGTGCAACATCGACGAGACACATGGTAAGTGAGAAGATCTTGAGCATCTGATCGTGTGTAAGTGGGGTATATTTCACTTTCTAGCCCGTGTTTTTATATATTAGTATTTAATACGCAAACTTTCATTTGTAGTTTTAAAATATTTGTAATATTTGCAGTAGGGCCCCTGACTTTTCTTGTATTTACACTTTAGTCCTCTTCCAGCTCAGCTCACATGGCCACCCATGTAAGGCGTGTATATTTTCCATCTAGGCCCTCACATATTTTTATATTTTGATTTAGTATTAAAAAGATGAATATTAGTTGCAACCTTTTGGGTAAATTGCACTATGGAACTTGCATTTATTTTTAATTGCAATTATACCCTTTTTAGTTCAGTTATTTTTATGCATGTTTTCTATTTATTAAAATTATCATCCGCGCTCCAAATATTACACAAAAATAGGGTTAAGTGCCTACTTTCTTATAGTTTGATGATATAATTTTGGATTTTTAACTATTTATTAAAAAATAAAAAACATATTTATTCTTGTTTGAATTAAAAAATACCGAAAAATATAAAAACATTTTGAAAAATTCACAAAAAATATATTTTGTTTATTATTGTAATATCTAACTCCAGATAAAAAATCCCTAAAAATAAAAAGAGAAAAGATAAAAAAATAAAAAGGTCCAAAATCCTTTGTAAAAGATAAAAAATAACATAAAGTCCAAAAATATTCATTTCTATTATGTAATTTTCTTTATATTATTTATTATTTATTAAAATTGATTTGGAAAATTTTGGACACTTTTTGTTATTTTTAATCTCAAAATCAATTCAATCTATTTACTTAATCCCTGTTTTGGGATATTTTTTACTTTAAACATATATAAAGTTTTGCAAAAATTCCCTAAAAATCACAAATCTAATAGAAAAGTATTTAATTCATCTCCTTCACGAATTCTGAGTTGATATTAGAGCTTGGAAAGTGTGTTAATTGTTAATAGTTTGAATTTTTAACATAAAAATATTTTATTTTGTAATTTTTGTTTATTTTTAGTTGTATTAATAATTATATTATCCTATATTATATATATAGTTATATATATACTCTTACGTAATTTTTTAAAAAGAAAAGGAAATTAAAAATAAAAAAAATACAAAAGAAAATAAAAATAAAAAATAAAAAACAATTAAAAATAAAATTAAAATCCATAAAAAATATATAATTAAAAACCCACACAAAAACACTTAGACATGAAGAATAATATAAATTTTGGAATATATTTTCCCGATCTATCACGTTTTCTCCCTGTGTTTGCTACTCTACACATACTTACACCTATTCATAAATTTTTAGTTATAATAAATTTTAACTCCACATCTTATTTTGCTTTGCTTAAATATTTATTGTGGGTTAATTGTTGATTGAATTAGGTTTTCTGAGAGGTCGCTTCGATGACTATTGATCTGCCTTGTGGATTGACGAGACCTCAGCAAAACCCCGTTCATCAAATGGCACCGTTGGCGAGGAGCATCGTCGTTTAGATTGTGTATCTTTGTTTGTGTCTTCTTGTCTCTTTTGTCTATAGTTTCCCTTTATTTATTTTCTATTTTTTTGATATTATATTGAATTGTCTAACCACTCTTCCTTGTTTGGCTATGTTGCGAGGGATCACAGATTGAGGGAGGCTCTCTTAGGAACGGATGCGCATCCACGTGAAGCGGAGTCGATTATTCTATATTAGCTGAGAAGAAAGAGCAACAAAGGTGTACTTAGAGGATTTTTTAAGACAATTGCATTTTCTTTTATTTTCTTTATTCAATTTGTAATTTAAAGTGTCAGAGATGTGCATTTATTGTAATAAATAGGACTCTCAGGACACTGATATTTCACGAGGTCCAGTGCTCGAGCGATTGTTCGCTTGGGGGCCTTGTTGGTTTTTATCGTGTTTTCCTCGCTTTTCTTTTTTCTTTGTTTCATGATTTTATTTTTATTTTTTTGTGTGGTTGAGCCCTAGCTTAATATTTTCTTGTTCGATAGATTAAGCCCTAATATATTTGCATGCACCTATATATTCGCTTTTGGACTTAATCAAATTGTAATTGTTGATTGTTTGGACTTGAGATCACGCGTTGTGAGGAACCTCACACAGGGCTTGCAAAACCCACTATCGTGGGCACTGAGAGGTTACCAAGACCGAACTTAAGCTTCATATCTAGATAATTAGCATCTGGTGCTTCACGCTAATAGTATATTCTACTCTAGGGTGATTCCATCGAATTGCATATGCATAAAGATAGGTTTCAATTCTGTCCCGCATAGAGAGCGTTGGGAATCACTGTGAGTCTTCTATCTGAGCATCCATCATTATTTTGCGACTTGCTGATGAATCTACGTTTCATCATCTTTATTCTATCATTCTGGCCTTAAAAACCCTAGTAAATGCGTGTAAATAGCGTTAATTCGTGCATTTTAGCATTCATGCATATTTGTGTAAAAAAGTGTACAAAATACTATTTTTAATGCCAAAATATAGAATAAAGAAAAGAAAAGAAAAAGAATAAAATATTGCAAATATTTTATGACCCGAAACCCCGAGACCTAGGCATCTCGATGACTAGGTCGACAAGGAATAAAGTAGGGGGAGATAAGGGCCAGAATACAATGAAAATTTCCTTTTATTTAATTCATTCTTTATTTATTTTGGGACCTATTTTTGGTTCCACTTTTTATAACTCAAATAAAGAAACCTTGTACATGAAATTTATAGATAAATAAATATAGAAAAATACAAAATTGATTTCACTCAAAAATATTACACAGATAAAAAGTTATGATCTGAATAAGATTCCAGAATCCCAACTTCCTAGACATGTATCTCTTAAATCAAAACTCGAAATGTATCAAAAATCACCTTTAATTGTATATAATTTTAAATAAGATATTTAATGAAGGTGGTTCGCATTTGGCGGAGCTACGGTTTGAAAGTTGAGTTTTGGACCCCTATTGTATACTTGTACAGATTAAAATATTCATTTTATTATTTATTCATTATTTTCATAATTTTATATTTTTTTATAATTTTGCAAATATTATTTATAATATATGTGTATATTAAAATCAGAATAAAATACTAAAGAAAAGACAAAAATTAAATCACTTGTATACACTACATAGGTATCATACCTATACATACACCTATAAAATTAATACTTCTATTTTATTAAGTATATAAAATGCTTCAGAAAAATAAAATAAAAATATATTAAAGTGTATAAAATTACTTTATAAATTTATAAAATAATAAACAAAATAAATAAAATTAAACTCACAAAATAAAAATAAAATATTAAAATATATAGATATGTATACCTATATAGCCTATAAATGGTAACTTGTATTTTTATACCTCATAAAAATAATTAAAAATCACTATAAAATACTTTATAAAATAACAAACATTTTTTATTTAATGACCTAAAATTAATAAAATCATTTAGTATTTTTAATCTAATTTACAAAATATTTTTTAGAGGTTTTTCCTGGACCAACCAGGTCAGTCTGACCGCGGGTCAACTGTCTGACTCCCCCTCTGCCATGCGTCAGGCCTGATTTTTTGTCTGCTTTTGCGGATTTTTCTAGGCCACATCGTTCCTCCTTTCATGATGTGGTCTTCATGACTTTTGCTCCTCGACGAATGGGCTTACACGCCCTAGGGTTTTTCGGGCTTAGGATCATTGCAGCACCCGTGATCCTCCCTTGAACATCCCGCGTCGTCAACCATTCAAAAACCCCATCCGACTTTCAACTAGTTTTTTGAACCCTTTTTGCCCCTGACAAGCCTCTCCATCCTACAGGTCCTGGATCGAGGAGATGACAGGTCCTCTACAGCCTCCTTGCGGAGGCGTTTGGCAGAGTAAATTGACCATTCCACCCCCATCTCCGGCTCCGACCGTCGAGGTCCACCTTGGGTTTTTAACCTTAAGGTATTGCATTTTTCTTTATTTTCTTGCATGATTTTATTCCTCACAGTCATAGGATACCTTAGCCACAATCCATCTTGATCAACGCGCCATCTTTCGTCTTAGCCATCACCTCGCCGGAGCTTGCTCTGACGAGTTCCTCCCTCACCGTTGTCCGCATTCTTCCGCTGCAAGGTAGGGCGAGGCATTTTGCCCTCGCCTCCCTTTACATTTCTTGCAGGTGCCAGGAGCTAACAGTTCGCCTGGAGGGCGGTTTTTGGACGCGCCGGAGCCACCTGGAGCCCTTCCTCGACCTTGCCGTCGTGGGCCTGCTCCGGTGGCTGTTGAGCAATCCGAGCGAACGAGGTAAAGGTACTGAATAGGTCGTTGCGACCTCTAACACTCGGGGTCACTCAATCAAGAAAAATATCGAACCGCAAAATCAATCAAAGATCAAACAAGGCAAGCAAGCGGTCCTAGCTATGGGATTAACCTGGTATAGCTCCCAGGGTCGAACACAAGGAGCACGGGTTGGCCTAGGGCCTACGAAGTAGTATAAAGAGAATAAAATAAAAGAAAAGTGTTTTTTAGGGGTTTTAATACTTTTTATATTTTTTTGGATTTTTAAAAGATAAAGAAAATAAAAGGAAACAAATATCAACACACTTAGGCAAATTATTTAACACACCAAAAATAAAGCAAAAATTCAGGAAAAAGTATTTTTATGTTTTTTAAGTTTTTAGGTGTTTTTGGTGAATTTTTGATATTTTTCTAATGGGTAAATTATTTTCTAAAAATCAAACAGTGCTAAAAATCCTAGGTACTGTCCAGCAAGGCCTAAAACTCAAAAATAAAATATTTAAGAGTCTCAACAGGCCTTGGAGGTAATTTTCCTGTAATCTAGAGAAGATAAGGAAAATTTAGGCCCCTAATTATTGTTTTTGGATTTTTAAATTATTTATTATAATTTTTGTAAGTTTTTAAGTGTTTTTCAATTTTTAGGGTTTTTAAGAGATGAAAAATAGCCAAAATTGGCTAGAAAATCAAACAACAAGCAAGAAACAGTAGCTAATTTTTTTAGAATTTTTAGAGGTGATTTTATATTTTTTTGGTATTTTTAAACCTAGACAGTAGCTAAAAAGGAGGTTTTTGAATTTTTAAAAATACTAAATAAAATAAAAAATGTCCTCAAAAATTCTCAAAAATCCAACAACATGGCAGGAGCCATGTGTCAAATTTTCATCGAATTTGGAGGTGGTTTGATATTTATTCAAAAATCAAGAAGGGGGCACTGTGCACAGGGACGTAAGTGCAAATACCCTAAAGTCTGGGGGCCAAGGTGCAAAAATCTCAGCAAGTCACGCGCTTGGCGCGTGCCTGGGGCACTCAGGGGCCTTTTGGTAATAAAAACCAAGTTCCTGGACCTTTTGGTAACTCGTACCAAAAGTCCAGGGGCTTGGATGCAAAAATCCCACTAAAATCCGCACATGCGCATAAACAACACTCACAGGGGCATAAATGCAATTACCAAAAAGTTAACATTCATTCATTAACCCATCAGAACTACAGGACAATAAATGCAAATAACCCAATAAACACGTGACGAAGCACGTGGGCTCACATACACAGGGGTATAATTGCAAATAAAAACAAGCACAAGGTCCTTAGTGCAAATTACCCTACGTAAATAAAATAACTAAAATATTTACAGGACTAGGACGAAAAAGACAAACTAAGAGGGGGCCCTAAGTAATTTACCCCTTTATTCGTCGACGGCTGGATGCGCGCCACGTGGAAGATCGGGCGGTCCTGGTGAGCTGGCGCTTCTCTTCGTCTGCCCTTGAGCCGGATCGACGGTGGAGGCGAGGACACGTGGAAGATCGAACGGGGTAGGGCTCAGGTGCCTCTCTCCTCTGCTGCTAACGGTCCAGATGAGCCCCTCCAAGTGATCTACGGTAGCTGCTCCTCGGAAGATGGACGGCTGGGATCAGGCCTGGAGCGGAGGAGCCATCGGACGGTGCTGGAGGATGGTGGAAGAACACTCCGCCGGCGAGCTTCGCTGGCCTCGTGTGCGTGCTAGCGTCCTCCTCAGCTGCTCCTGATGATCGGAGAGGATCCGCGGTGATGCCCCGCAGCTGGTGGTAGCCTCCGATGGCCCGGCCGAGCCCTGGAGGGGCTCCGGCGAGGTCGTCGGCGAAGAGCTCCTGGTCTGAACGTATGGGGGTCTCAGATGACTCCCTTTGGACCTGCAAAGTGAACCAAGAGCTTCGCGGGTCGAGGGCAAAGTGCCTCGACCCAAAGAAGCGGGGTGAAGGTGGCTGGTGGGTCGGTGCGAATGAGCTCCGGCGAGCTGGGGATGGGGGAGCTCGACTCCCAGCTCCGGGGCGAGCTGGGTTGAACGAGTGGGCGTAGAACGTGCGTCGGAGGATGGCGAAGGTGTGTGGGGGTTCCGATGATCGAGATATTGCGCGAGATGGCCGGAATCAGGGGAACTCGTCGGAGATGTGATTTGGGCGAAACATGAAATTACACTAAATAGATGCGCTAAGTGGATACCTGGGCGATGCGAAAGACTGGGCTGGAGTGTGGCTAACTCCTGGTCGTCGCCTCGAAGGTCGTCCCTGCCTGAGGCTCGAGCTCCAGCTAGGTGGCGGAGCACGGCGGCGCACGGCTGCCGGATCGATGGTCGGGCACCCTCCTCCTCGCTGCAACACGGCAGACGGAAGCTGTCACCTTGCTGAATGCAATGGAGGTCACGGGAGTGAAGGTGGAGAGCCAAAGATGTCCAGAAAGTGCGGCGGAGCTGAGATTTTATATGGGTGCAGGTCCGGGAAGAATCGATCGGGTCCGGCTCGTTTGAGCACGGATCCCTAGGAGGAATGTCGGGCGAGATTCCCGGATACCTGGGGAACAATTAGGATCAGGGATTAAGCCAAATGGAGGTCGGGTCTGGTTGGAATAAATGGGGAAAGATGGGTCCGCGAACCAGATCCGGCTCTGGTGGTCCTGGGGGAGGTGTTGACCGGGGGTCAACAATCCCCCGTGGACCAATCAGAGCCCGCCAAGGCTTGAGTTTTTATTTGATTTTTTTGGGGCCTTAAATGGCCGAATTTGCAAAAACTTAAAACACAAAATATTTTTATTTTATTTTTTTCTATTTTTTTGTGATTTTTAATTAATTTTTGGAAATAAAAATAAGGTATATACAATATAGCTATACATAGGTATATATACACTATATTGATTTTTGATTTTTGATTTTTAATTATTTATTTTTATACATTTTTATTCATATTTTATATTTTATTTATTTATAGGATAAAATGAGGAATAAAAGGCTATTTTTATTTTATTTTTATTATTTATATACATAGGTTAAATAATTATTTATGTGCAACTATATACATGGTATATGTACAAGATATTTTTGTGTTTTTAATTTTGTAATTTTTATTTGATTTTTGTTTTGTTTCTTTTTATTTATTTTATGTACAATATATACCAGAGAATATTTACAAAAAGTTTTGGAAATAAATAAATATATTTACAAGGTGAAATAGATAAAGATGATGGACTTATGTACAAGGTGAAGGGTTCTTTTTGGTCTTTTTTAATTTTTAAGATTTTTATTTTGTTTTTAATAGCTTATGTACAAAATATATACAAATATTTACAACATATTTTTGAGTGAGGAAAATATTTAATTTATTTATTTATAAAAATATACATAAGTGAGCCCCTATCTCCCTCTACTTGGCTTTTATGCGGTCAGGCCCATGCTGAGCCCTCCCTTGGGTTAGGTTGCTCAATATTTATTCTAAATATTTCCCTCTTTTTCTTTTTCATCTTTATTCTTTTATTTTTGCACAAAAACATGCTAATTATCTATATTTACAAACATGCATGCTTTTGCTAACTTTTCCTATTTACACATATCTACATGCATTTGCATAGGTTTTTGTAGCTAAAATATAAGAATAAAGAGTGATGAATGGGTATTCATCACCCCCCTATACTATACTTTGCTAGTCCCTTAGCAAACACTTATTTGAGAAAGAAGTGAAAAAGAAAGAAAAAGAAAAAGAAAAAGAGAATGTACATGGATCAAGGTTGATTATTAAACTTGCCTTCATTAAATTGAGGTATGGAGCTTAATCAGATCTTTGGATTATTCATGTGTCGGAACCTTATTCAGACTTAAGCTTAAAACCTAACAGCCTCTAAGTTCCACTATCCTATAACCAAGACTCCTCAATGCTCCAGATCAGAACAAGTCATCAATCACAAACCCTGAAGACCATGAATCTTTTCTTGTCCTGTGAAAGTGAGGTCTAAGCTCTCCACCTCAGAAATGGCAACTTGACAACCCTCCCCAACAAGGTAACTCTATGACCTCAATCTGGCCACTCTTTCCTCGAGGAGCGGGGTATTCCCTTCTAAGTTCAAGTACAACCGGCTCAAGAAGAGGGGGAAGAAGAGAATGGGTCAAGGCCAGTGTAGCCAAGTCTCCCTGCTGCAAGCTACAACAGGTGGATCATGAAACCAAGCTTTGCTTATTGCACTTATATACATACTCCGGTGGGATTATCATTTTCTCTCAGACCCACCACTTTTTTGGAGTTCTTTTCTTTTTGCATTTTTTTTTCGAGTGCATCTATACAACATGTACATGTGCAGCATATATACAAGGAGTTTTTCCTCTTGAGCCAGTAGACTATCCCTCTTTTGAAGCTTTATTGCAACCCACAACTCCCGTCGTTAGACTTCATGGAAACCAGACCAAGTTGAGATGCACTTCCTTCACTAAATGAAGAAGAGAGGTTCCGCCTAGAAGTACTACCCTCATATGCTACCCCAAGTCAAGGAAGACTGCCTCCTCACCACCTCATCCGTAGAGAGCTCGGTGCATAGTGCGGTTGTCCAAGTAAAGCCATAATCTATATGAGTCATGTGTTGTTGTTAAGTGCTCTATTTAGGCTCATTGAGATGACATGTGATCATAGCCTAGTGGACTCAAAGAATTAAGTCACCATGGACCTGAAAAGCCTTAAACCTAAGCCCTATAAGGTTCCTCTTAGAAATTAGGTGGATTAAGATCTTAATCAAGCTCCATTTCTCAATTTGATTCCAGGTTGGTTTAAATGTCAACTATCATCCAAGAAAAACTATATACATATGTACAAAAAGATGCATATTTACACACTATTTTACAATCATGCAAAATTTTTGAAAAATGTTTTGAAATCATGAATGATGATGCATGAAGTGCAAGTTTTGCAAAAAGATATTTACACACATTTACACAAGATTTTTGCAAACTTTTGATTTTCAAAACATTTTGGAAAAATTTTGTACTATATACATAATTTTGATACAGAAAATATTTACACAAGCTTTACACAAAAGATTTTTGAAATCATTTTTACAAAAATAATTTGTACACTAGCTATGTATGTGCAAATAAAAGAAGATTATGTACATGAAAATTTTTTTAATTTTTGTGGTTTTTAGCCATTTTTATTTATTAACACACTCACACAAAGTACGAGTTATGGCTAAAGTATATATGAAATATATACACCCCCCCCCCCTATACTTAGCTCGAACGATGTCCTCAGAGTCAAGAGCGATGAAGAAGACATAACTCGTGCTATGTATAGGGAAGTGAAAAGGAAGGCTATACAAAAGCAGAATAAAAAGTGAAGAGGGACTCGGGTCTTCCCCCTACACTTAGGATCAAGTAATCCTAAGTATAGCAGGCTGTACACGAAGGGAAAATCGAGTGGAGAATGTACAGGGTCTACCCCCCCTATACTTAGGGTGAAATGCCCCTAAGTATAGGCAGCAAAACAGGGGTAAACAAAAACAAAAGAAATACCCGAAAGGTCTCACATCCCCCCTATACTTAGGGTAAAGTGCACCCTAAGTATAGCATAATCACAAGATGGAGAAAGGGATGTGGGACTAAAGAATGTGGTGATATGGACATCTGGATCTATGTACAGCGGAGGATCAGTAAAGCTCAGGCGTGAGATGCATTAGATGTGAGTCAAAGACCACATCTCACGCAAAATGAATAGGGGCAAGATCAACGACCCGCGGCTCATGATCTAGAAATGGCTTGAGCCGCTGGCCGTTCACTCGGAAGGTACTCTCAGAAGACAACTCAGATATATCGATGCTACCGTTGTCGTGTACCTTCCGAACCAGATAAGGTCCTTTCCATTTGCTCTGTAGCTTCCCTGGAAATAGTCTAAGCCTCGCATCAAACAGCCATACTCTCTGTCCAATCTCAAAATGCTTGTGGCTGATATGAGAATCATGCCACTCCTTGACTTTCTCCTTATAATGTAGGCTGCTCGAGAAAGCTGCATCTCTAAGCTCCTCCAGGGCAGCTAGCTCTGCCCTCCTCTGGTCTCCTATACCATCTGGATCCATAAGAATGTCTGTAACTGCCCAAAGTGACTTGTGCCTCAGCTCAACAGGTAGGTGGCATGGCTTGCCATATACGAGGCGAAAGGGAGATGTGCCCAAAGGTGTCTTGAAAGACGTCCTATATGCCCACAAGACCGAGTCCAATAGCTGTGACCAATCCTTTCGGTCAGGGCGGACGACTTTCTGCAGAATAGTCTTGATCTCCCTATTCGACACTTCGGCTAGACCATTCGTCTGTGGATGGTACGGTGTAGCAACACGATGATCTATGCCGAACTCGCTAGCAAGTGCCTTCACCTGGTCGTTGATGAAGTGAGATCCCCCATCAGAAATAAGAACTCGTGGAACCCCGAACCGCGTGATGATATGCTTCCTCAAAAATCTGCAAACTGTCCTCGCATCAGCGGCTCGGGCGGGGATAGCCTCCACCCAACGACTCACATAATCTACGGCCAACAGAATGTACTCAAATCCCTGACTCTTAGGGAATGGACCCATGAAATCGATGCCCCATGCGTCAAAAACCTCACAGAAGTGAATGGGCTGCATCGGCATCATATTACGCTGTCCACAAGTGCCCATCCTCTGACAATCAGTACACCTCTTCACGAACTCATCTGAGTCCTTGAAGAGGGTAGGCCACCACAAGCCGGATTGGAGCACTTTCTGTGCCGTTCTCCTCCCAGAATGATGTCCCCCTGCCTCAAGCTTGTGGCAGTAAGTGAGGACGCTATGGTGTTCCTCCTGAGGAATACACCGACGCCAGACGCTATCCCCTCCTTCGTGGTAAAGGATGGGATCCTCCCAATGGTAGGACTTTGCCTTCGCTAGGAAGGTCTCAAGCCTCTGCCTGGGCCAATTTTGTGGGACTTTCCCAGCAACGAGAAAGTTCACAATATCGGCGTACCATGGGAGTGAGGCGATAGCAAGGATCGCCTCATCTGGGAAGGTATCTCGGATAGGATCAATCTGCTCAGAATCCTCAGGCTGCTCTAATCAGGAGAGATGATCCGCCATCACATTCTTGACTCCAGGCTTATCCTTAATCTCAATGTCGAACTCCTGGAGTAGAAGGATCCATCTAGTCAGTCTGGCCTTGGCATCCTTCTTTGCCATGAGGTACCTGATGGCGGTGTGATCTGTAAACAAAGTCACTCTAGATCCAATGATATATGATCTAAACTTATCCAGGGCGAACACTACTGCTAGCATCTCCTTCTCTGTGACTGTATAATTCTGCTGGGCGGAATCCAATGTGCGGCTAGCATAGTGTATAGCAAATGGTACTCCATCCCTCCTCTGTCCCAGCACTGCCCCTACGGCAAAATCGGAAGCGTCCGTCATGATCTCGAATGGGAGAGACCAATCAGGCGGCTGGAGGACAGGAGCCTCAATCACGCACTGCTGGAGAGTAGCAAACGACGAAAGACACTTGTCATCGACAAGGAACTCGGTGTCTTTCGTCAAGAGGTCAGTCAACGGCCGGGCAATCCTGCTAAAATCATGAATGAATCTCCTGTAAAATCCAACGTACCCCAGAAATGACCGTAACTGCCTCAGATTGGATGGCGGTGTGAGTTTCCTAATGACATCAACCTTGGCCGGATCAACCTCCATGCCCCTGTTGGAGATGATGTGGCCAAGCACCGTCCCTTGAGTCACCATGAAGTGACTCTTCTCCCAAGATAGCACCAAGTGATACTCAATACATCGCTGAAGTACTCGATCTAGGCAGTCAAGACAAGAATCAAATCCGTCGCCGTAGATCGAGAAATCATCCATGAAGACCTCTAGGCACTCCCCTACCATGTCCGAGAAGATCGACAGCATGCACCTCTGAAAAGTCGCAGGGGCATTGCATAGCCCAAATGGCATGCGTCGAAAAGCGTATGTGCCGAAGGGACAGGTAAAGGTGGTCTTCTCCTGGTCCTCAGGAGCGATGGCCACTTGGTTGTAGCCCGAGTACCCATCCAGGAAGCAATAATGGCTCTTCCCTGCCAGTCTCTCTATGATCTGGTCAATAAAAGGCAGGGGGAAATGGTCCTTCTTGGTGGCTTGGTTGAGTCTCCTGTAGTCAACACAAACCCTCCAAGAGGTGGGCACTCGTGTAGCAATCTCCTCTCCCGACTCACTGATCACAGTCGTGATGCCCGTCTTCTTGGGCACCACATGCAAGGGGCTGACCCACTTGGAGTCTGAAATGGGATAAATAAAACCTGCACCCCACCACTTCGATATTTCCTTCATGACAACCTCTCTCAGGTTGGGGTTCAGACGCCGCTGGAACTCACGCGACGGCTTCGCCCCATCCTCGAGATAGATGTGGTGGGAGCACACTGATGGACTAATCCCATGGAGATCTGCTACGCTCCATCCGATTGCCTTGCGGTTCTTTTCAAGAACCCCCATCAAACGGGATTCCTGCTCTCCAGTCAACTCGGCGGAGATGATGACTGGGTACATCTCTGGATCGCCCGCAAGGAATCGATACTTCAGCGAAGTAGGGAGCGGCTTCAGCTCTGGAATGCTGGGTGCCGGCAAATCTGGCTGTGGAAGAAACTGAGTGAAAGCTGCAAGATCGGCCAAATCTGCCTGGGAAAGTGAAAGCGTACTCTCGCAAACTGGATCGGGAGAAGGCGGCTCTACTGCACTGTCTCTGCTCGGCTCTGCATCTACCTCCTCCTCATCAATAGGCTCAACTGGACTCAAGTCTGGCATCTGATCATAGCAATCGGCCCAATCAGACTCTGAATCCGAGGGATCTGTATCAGAAATGGTGGCATCAGTACCACCGGACAACAAGGTGGCATCAGCACCACCATCACAACTCACTGTGCTGCGATCAAGGACCGGCTCTGCTGCCGCAATGGTATCCTGAACCAGGTCTGTGCTCTCCAGACTCTCCTCTGCTGTCATCTCTGCATCAGCTGTGTCTGAAAGTGAGAGGGTAGTCTGTGCCTCAAGGTCTGCCCAAGCTGCCTCATCGTCTGTGATCACAAAATCACAGTCCTGGTGGATGTCTGGCTCTGCGTCTGTCAGCTGCTCTGAATCGGTACTCGCCTCTGAGCGGGATCTGAATCTGGCTCTATAGTCCTCGACCGTCTCTATTTGTATACTCTCTCCCTGGACGTGAAAGTACACCTTCCCGCTATCATGATCAGTCACCGCCTTGGCTGTGGCCAAGAACGGACGACCAAGGATGATGGGGGTATCGGTCACTGACTCAGGGATCTCCATGTCCAACACTACGAAGTCCACGGGGAATTGCAGACCCTGAATCGTGACGATAACGTCTCGTAATAACCCCTTCGGCCTCTTGACAGATCGATCAGCGAACTGAAGGACTGTCCTGCTCTGTCGAAGAGTGCCCAACTCGAAGCGGTCGAGAAGGGCTGCCGGAAGAAGGTTAATCGACGATCCGCTATCTAGAAGAGTACGGTCGAACCACTGCTCACTAATCTGGCATCTGACATACGGGGCCCCTGAATCTGGCCTCTTGGCTGGCAGTCGGTTCTGGATCGCAAAGCACGTGGCTTTGGTCAGCACATGTATCTCTGAAGTGTGGTTCCTCCTCCTCCTCCTGACTGTAGTCCTCTCTCTCAAAGATCTCTGGAGAAGGGGGATGTGCTGCAAAGCCTCCTGGAGGGTCAGCTGGATGTGAAACCGATCTATCATGCTCTGGCTGAACTCCTCAAGCTCTCTCTTTTTTGGGATCAATTTTCTTCCCCTTCCCCATCTGAAGGGCTCTAGGGAAGGGGATCACTGGGTCCTTCTCAGATGAAGGACTAGGAAAAGGTCTAAGCGGTTCAAGGACCGGATCCACACATACATCACGCACCACAGTGGGACCAGAAGAAAATAAACCTTTTCCTTTATTCATAGCAGAGTTCCGAGATACATGACCATGAGGAAAAACAACACCACTATCTGTACAAACACCGGTGGCCTCAGTACCACCACGGGCGGGCTGCTCTGCTGCTGCTGCTGAAGGTAGACGTCTCGCGGCATCAGTACCGCGTGCTGGCTCGGCTGCATGGGTGGCATCAGTACCACCTCCTAGATCTGGTGAAGTGGAGGCCTCAGTACCGCCTGTGGGATCAGCATCCTTGGTGGCCTCAGTACCACCGTCATCATCTGGAGCGGCCTCAGTACCGCTCTCCTCCTCCTCCTGTGGCGCCTCGGGATGGTGCTCAGCTGAGGCGCCGCCGCCGGCTGGGGTCCTACCGCTCCTAAGCGTGGCAAAATCAACATCAAAAAGATCTGAAGAAGTATCATCAAATGGATCGCTAGGAGTGGCTAACTCAGTATGTACTACCTGCTCAGACTTCCGCTTGAGATTGTTCGGGTTCGGCTCTATCTGGGCGGGTATGGCGGCCTTCCCTCTCATCAGGTCCCGCAACTCCTGGCGGAACTCGTCCATCTCCCGTCGAAATGTCGCCTGCTGGTCCGTGAGGAGGCGGGTGATATCATCCAAAGCGGGGCTCTCGTGGGAGCCCGACGGGTGGCCTCTCTGTGGATGAGGCTGTGACTGCTGGTAAGGGTAAGAGGGGTAGGAAGGAGGGTGCTGCTGGTGCTGGTATCCCTGGTGAGCCTGCTGCTCACGTCTCCAAGGCTGTCCCTGCTGCTGATAGGGACGAGGAACGTAGGACGACTGCTGCTGGTAGACTGGGGGCTGCTGCTGCGGCTGGTGATGGTCCCTCGACTGGGAGTACTGCCCTCCCTGTGCTGACGGCTGCTGCTGGGGCTGGGCACCACCACTCCCCCACCTGAATCCGGGATGATCTCGTCGGATCCCAGGCTGGGGACGGTCGTACCAGATCCCGTTGACATCCATCAACGGCTCTGCATCAAAGGGGGCTGGGGGTAGTACTGCCAACGGCTGATCCGGATGGTAGACCACCATCTGCATCTCTGGAGATGGTGGTGACTGCAAAGTGGGCTGCGGCTGCTGGTACGGCTCCGCCTGTACAAGGTGAACCTGTCTAGGCTGCACTGGGGTGCTGGAGCGCTGGGACGAGCTGCTGCTGCTGCCGGCGTCGCCTCACGACTGAAGACGGGGCTGAGAAGCCGTCTGTGTCTCCTGGAGACACATGAGCTGTGTCTTCAGGTCGCTCAAGACCTGTGCCATCTGATCCATCTGTGCTATGCTCTGGCACTGCTTCTTCTCTATCAGCTCCATGCGGTCCAGCTTCTCGCTGATGATGCCCATGTCCGCAGCTGACGACTCTAACTGTGCTGCTGCTGTGGCTGCGGACGAACTAGATGGACCTGCATCTACCCGTGCTATCCTCTGGTACTGCACGGGTCCTGGCTGATGTGGCTGGGTCTTCTGGGTGTAGAGACGAGTCTGGGACATCACCATGTAATTCTCTGCCATCTCCTCAAAAATAGCCCAGACCTGGTCATGGTCCTTGGCGAAGTAGGACCCGCCACAAGAAGCGTTCACCAGGCCCTATAGCTCTGGTGACAACCCACTGAAAAAGCTCTGAACTAGGTTCGGCTTCGTGATATCGTGGTGTGGGCATCTGTCCAAAAGCTCTCTAAACCTCTCCCAAGCCTCATGGAACTGCTCGTTGGGGAACATGGAGAAGTTGCTGATCAGGGCCCTCGCTGCGTTTGTCCGCCCGAGTGGATAGTACTTGTTCAAGTACTCGGTGCGGAGCTGCTCCCAGGTGTACACGAATCTCCCCAAATGCTTCAGCTAGGTGGCTGCTCTATCTGCCAGTGAGAAGGGGAAGGCAATCATCCGTATGGTATCCTGGTCCACATGCCTGTCGTGGACAGTACTGCAAATCATGAGAAACTCCTGTAGGTGGAGATGGGGCTCCTCGGTAGCCAGTCCATGGAACCGCGGAAGCATCTGCAAGGTGTTCGGGGGGAACTTGAAGTCCCCCACGATGGCTGGAACCACAACCCAATGGTGCATCAAAGTAGATCCGGGGTTGTGCAACTCCCGCATCGGTCTAGGTGGTCCTGCTCCTCCTGCGGCTGCTGCCGCTGCGGCGGCGGCCGCGGCTGCTGCTGCTGCTGCTGCGGCTCGTGCCTGTGCCTCTGCATCCGGGTCCTCGGGCTCGCTCTGCTCATCTCTATCTGCTCTGAGCCTCTCCATCTCACGCCTCATCTCTATCATAAAAGCTCCCTGATCGCGGAGCTGCTGCTGGACTGTCTCTAACTGTGCGATCAGGGTGGAGTTGATCGCTCCCTGGTCTAGTACAAAGTGCTCGGGACGGGAGTGATCGTCAGAACTGCCTGCGCCTGCCATCTCGACGTCTGCAAAATCAAATGAGCCCAACTCAGGTGCCGTCAAATGTATCAATCTCTCCTCGGGCTCATGTCTCTCAGGGCGGTCAGAAAGGGGATCGAGGGGGAACAGGGTGGAGTCGTACTCGGGCTCGGAGAGCGGGTCTGAGCTCTCGCGAGCCAACCTAGATGATGAGGTAGACGCGCCCGAAAGCGGTGCAGCCAGAGGCTGCCTAAGAGACCGTCTACCCATCATCTTGATCTGGCGAGTAGGGCGGATGGGATCTGGAAAAACTATGATCTGAAAACAAACCCCCGGTTCACCAACGCAACGCGAGCTGAAGACCGTGAAAGTTCGGTCAAATTATCTTGTCTGTTTTATTTGGTGAACACACAAATATCAGAGCGATTACGTGACCTGTTGGGATATCCGCTGCTAACCCAACCGACTGGCCCGCACGGAAGAGTCGGTAGTCAGTCAAGTATAGCAACGGGGGGCTCTACCTAGTGTTCGGGTCACTCGCACATGCAAACCAAGCAATGAGGGGGTTGCTCTCCCCAATACAAAATTTTTAGGGTGAGCGAGTTTTAAGGTCGATAATTTTAAACAGTCCCAATTTTATGATTTCTCTTTTTAGGTATTTTTCAAATCAAACAACAACGCCTAACGAATTTTTCGATTCTCCTGATTATTAAGTCAAAAACGGGGGGAGAAGTCGAAAAAGCCGATGCACGAGAAATCAATGATGCATGCAAAGTCAGAAAAGCGTACCTGCCTCCAGCTCTCTACATGCAGAGTGATCCGCGCATAAAATAAAGACAGAAATTAAACTAAGCTATATGATGCAACGGTAAAAACCGAGTCCTAGACGAGCAACTTCTAGCGAAGAACCGTCTAACCGGTCACCGACCTCCAAGCCAAAGAGTCCGGTCTTGGCCCGTCCCTCCCCTGCCCGACAAATCGGGGGTAGGAGTGCGCTTTACAGGACGGGCTCTCGGCGCGTAGGCTACGGAAGCTAGCGAGTCGGTTATTTTTATTATTTATTTTAAGTAGGTCCAATTACGTTCTATAGGAACAGATAAGCCTTAGGTGTGTGGATCCTACTCAACTACGGCACAGTCACCAGAAAGTCCTAAATCTAGGGGCTCGAACAAAAACCGCGAAAAATCCGGAAAATGACAGTAAGAAAGGAAAAAGAAAACCGCGATGAAAAACCGCGAAAAAGCCGCAGGTCCTAGTGGGTCCCCCGAGCACGCCGGTGCTCGGCGAAACAGACCCGCTACGGTCTCAAGTCCACAAAGAGTGTCCAACAGTTCAAGTCCCTGTATTATTACAAATAATAATGAATAAAATAAAAATCTACCCTAATACCTCACCCACTCACTCTCTCTCTCTCTCGCTCTCTCCTGCGGCTTCGTAGAGAAAGAAGCCGCCTCCGAACTCCGCGGCTGCACCGGCTCCTCGAAAGTCGCCTCCGCGGTCCTCGGGCCCTCGCAAGAAAGACAGAAGAGTGGTCAGACCAATAAAATAATCAAATAATGAATAATAAAAAATAAAAGCAAGGGTATATGTGCAAAAATGGAAATAAAATAATCACACAAAGAAAAACAAAAATAAAAAGAAAAGAAAATAAGAATAAAACAAAATAAATCGAAAAGAAACTAAATACAAAAGCCGCGAAAAGCCGCGAGCTCCGAAGAGCCGCGAAAAGTCGCGAAAACAAAAACGAAAATAAAAACAAAAATAACTACTAAGCCGTGCTCCCCGGCAACGGCGCCATTCTGTTGAGCGATCCGAGCGAACGAGGTAAAGGTACTGAATAGGTCGTTGCGACCTCTAACACTCGGGGTCACTCAATCAAGAAAAATATCGAACCGCAAAATCAATCAAAGATCAAACAAGGCAAGCAAGCGGTCCTAGCTATGGGATTAACCTGGTATAGCTCCCAGGGTCGAACACAAGGAGCACGGGTTGGCCTAGGGCCTACGAAGTAGTATAAAGAGAATAAAATAAAAGAAAAGTGTTTTTTTAGGGGTTTTAATACTTTTTATATTTTTTTGGATTTTTAAAAGATAAAGAAAATAAAAGGAAACAAATATCAACACACTTAGGCAAATTATTTAACACACCAAAAATAAAGCAAAAATTCAGGAAAAAGTATTTTTATGTTTTTTAAGTTTTTAGGTGTTTTTGGTGAATTTTTGATATTTTTCTAATGGGTAAATTATTTTCTAAAAATCAAACAGTGCTAAAAATCCTAGGTACTGTCCAGCAAGGCCTAAAACTCAAAAATAAAATATTTAAGAGTCTCAACAGGCCTTGGAGGTAATTTTCCTGTAATCTAGAAAAGATAAGGAAAATTTAGGCACCCTAATTATTGTTTTTGGATTTTTAAATTATTTATTATAATTTTTGTAAGTTTTTAAGTGTTTTTCAATTTTTAGGGTTTTTAAGAGATGAAAAATAGCCAAAATTGGCTAGAAAATCAAACAACAAGCAAGAAACAGTAGCTAATTTTTTTAGAATTTTTAGAGGTGATTTTATATTTTTTTGGTATTTTTAAACCTAGACAGTAGCTAAAAAGGAGGTTTTTGAATTTTTAAAAATACTAAATAAAATCAAAAATGTCCTCAAAAATTCTCAAAAATCCAACAACATGGCAGGAGCCATGTGTCAAATTTTCATCGAATTTGGAGGTGGTTTGATATTTATTCAAAAATCAAGAAGGGGGCACTGTGCACAGGGACGTAAGTGCAAATACCCTAAAGTCTGGGGGCCAAGGTGCAAAAATCCCAGCAAGTCACGCGCTTGGCGCGTGCCTGGGGCACTCAGGAGCCTTTTGGTAATAAAAACCAAGTTCCTGGACCTTTTGGTAACTCGTACCAAAAGTCCAGGGGCTTGGATGCAAAAATCCCACTAAAATCCGCACATGCGCATAAACAACACTCACAGGGGCATAAATGCAATTACCAAAAAGTTAACATTCATTCATTAACCCATCAGAACTACAGGACAATAAATGCAAATAACCCAATAAACACGTGACGAAGCACGTGGGCTCACATACACAGGGGTATAATTGCAAATAAAAACAAGCACAAAGTCCTTAGTGCAAATTACCCTACGTAAATAAAATAACTAAAATATTTACAGGACTAGGACGAAAAAGACAAACTAAGAGGGGGCCCTAAGTAATTTACCCCTTTATTCGTCGACGGCTGGATGCGCGCCACGTGGAAGATCGGGCGGTCCTGGTGAGCTGGCGCTTCTCTTCGTCTGCCCTTGAGCCGGATCGACGGTGGAGGCGAGGACACGTGGAAGATCGAACGGGGTAGGGCTCAGGTGCCTCTCTCCTCTGCTGCTAACGGTCCAGATGAGCCCCTCCAGGTGATCTACGGTAGCTGCTCCTCGGAAGATGGACGGCTGGGATCAGGCCTGGAGCGGAGGAGCCATCGGACGGTGCTGGAGGATGGTGGAAGAACACTCCGCCGGCGAGCTTCGCCGGCCTCGTGTGCGTGCTAGCGTCCTCCTCAGCTGCTCCTGATGATCGGAGAGGATCCGCGGTGATGCCCCGCAGCTGGTGGTAGCCTCCGATGGCCCGGCCGAGCCCTGGAGGGGCTCCGGCGAGGTCGTCGGCGAAGAGCTCCTGGTCTGAACGTATGGGGGTCTCAGATGACTCCCTTTGGACCTGCAAAGTGAACCAAGAGCTTCGCGGGTCGAGGGCAAAGTGCCTCGACCCAAAGAAGCGGGGTGAAGGTGGCTGGTGGGTCGGTGCGAATGAGCTCCGGCGAGCTGGGGATGGGGGAGCTCGACTCCCAGCTCCGGGGCGAGCTGGGTTGAACGAGTGGGCATAGAACGTGCGTCGGAGGATGGCGAAGGTGTGTGGGGGTTCCGATGATCGAGATATTGCGCGAGATGGCCGGAATCAGGGGAACTCGTCGGAGATGTGATTTGGGCGAAACATGAAATTACACTAAATAGATGCGCTAAGTGGATACCTGGGCGATGCGAAAGACTGGGCTGGAGTGTGGCTAACTCCTGGTCGTCGCCTCGAAGGTTGTCCCTGCCTGAGGCTCGAGCTCCAGCTAGGTGGCGGAGCACGGCGGCGCACGGCTGCCGGATCGATGGTCGGGCACCCTCCTCCTCGCTGCAACACGGCAGACGGAAGCTGTCACCTTGCTGAATGCAATGGAGGTCACGGGAGTGAAGGTGGAGAGCCAAAGATGTCCAGAAAGTGCGGCGGAGCTGAGATTTTATATGGGTGCAGGTCCGGGAAGAATCGATCGGGTCCGGCTCGTTTGAGCACGGATCCCTAGGAGGAATGTCGGGCGAGATTCCCGGATACCTGGGGAACAATTAGGATCAGGGATTAAGCCAAATGGAGGTCGGGTCTGGTTGGAATAAATGGGGAAAGATGGGTCCGCGAACCAGATCCGGCTCTGGTGGTCCTGGGGGAGGTGTTGACCGGGGGTCAACAATCCCCCGTGGACCAATCAGAGCCCGCCAAGGCTTGAGTTTTTATTTGATTTTTTTGGGGCCTTAAATGGCCGAATTTGCAAAAACTTAAAACACAAAATATTTTTATTTTATTTTTTTCTATTTTTTTGTGATTTTTAATTAATTTTTGGAAATAAAAATAAGGTATATACGATATAGCTATACATAGGTATATATACACTATATTGATTTTTGATTTTTGATTTTTAATTATTTATTTTTATACATTTTTATTCCTATTTTATATTTTATTTATTTATAGGATAAAATGAGGAATAAAAGGCTATTTTTATTTTATTTTTATTATTTATATACATAGGTTAAATAATTATTTATGTGCAACTATATACATGGTATATGTACAAGATATTTTTGTGTTTTTAATTTTGTAATTTTTATTTGATTTTTGTTTTGTTTCTTTTTATTTATTTTATGTACAATATATACCAGAGAATATTTACAAAAAGTTTTGGAAATAAATAAATATATTTACAAGGTGAAATAGATAAAGATGATGGACTTATGTACAAGGTGAAGGGTTCTTTTTGGTCTTTTTTAATTTTTAAGATTTTTATTTTGTTTTTAATAGCTTATGTACAAAATATATACAAATATTTACAACATATTTTTGAGTGAGGAAAATATTTAATTTATTTATTTATAAAAATATACATAAGTGAGCCCCTATCTCCCTCTACTTGGCTTTTATGCGGTCAGGCCCATGCTGAGCCCTCCCTTGGGTTAGGTTGCTCAATATTTATTCTAAATATTTCCCTCTTTTTCTTTTTCATCTTTATTCTTTTATTTTTGCACAAAAACATGCTAATTATCTATATTTACAAACATGCATGCTTTTGCTAACTTTTCCTATTTACACATATCTACATGCATTTGCATAGGTTTTTGTAGCTAAAATATAAGAATAAAGAGTGATGAATGGGTATTCATCAGTGGCCGCCAGTCGATTTTGCCACCGCCAGCCGCTAGACAACCACCGCAGGAGGTTTGGGGGCCATTTTGCGGCAGCCAGGACCGCCGGAGAGGTGTGATAAGCCCGGAAGAACTTTGTCTCGGCGGAGTTCTTCCCGGTTCTTCATCGGGCCCTCTCCGCTGTCGGATCGTGAGGGCTCTTCAGATCTCCTCTCCGTCGTCAGATCGTGCACCGCTGCACGCTGTTCGGTCTCCTTCCACCTTCTAATCGCAGGTTGATGAATCTGTGATTCATCACTCTAAAAGTTGAAAATAGAGTCTTGTTCCCTAGTAAATAGATGCATATCTCCCTTTATAATGCATAATTAGCATTCATACATGCATTCATAACATAGGCATTTTAACATTCATATTTTGCATTAAATAAGAAGCCAAGATCACTTGTAAAATATCCACCTATTAAAATAACATCTTCCTTATAATATGTACACCTTAGTTAATAATATAAGGAAGAAAGCCAAGATCTCCTTTGTAGAAATATCCAATAAAGCCCTAGAACCCCTGGACCACAAAATGCCCATAATTCCCTCATACAACCTCCAAAATAGGTCTACTCACTTTCAGAATAATACACATTTAAAGGGCTTTAAAATGAGACTAATTTCATCCAATTTGGAGCTCGTAGGAAGAAGTTGGGTTTTTGGGCCTCTATGTATACTATATATGTGTATATCTGTACTCTTGTATTTTTGTATCATATTTGACCTCATCTCCGTCTTTGATCTACATGAAACTGGTAGATCTCATCAAGATCTACAACTTTCATGTTTTGAGTTTTTCTAAATTCGGCCTACTTCTCTTTCTAAAATCATTTCTCATCTTAGCCATTCATAGCTGGCCACGTGGCGCCCCCTGGTTGCGCCACGCGGCCCGCTCCCCTTGCCCTAGCCGCCCACGCCTCAGACTGTTGGATTTCTCTTTGAATCCAACGTCCTAGCTCGCTCCACGTACACTCTTTTATTCCCACCGTCTGGTCATCAACCATCTTCCATCTCAGTCGCCCGCCTCCGCCTGCCTATGCGCCTGACGCGTGGCGCATTTTGAGCCCTGCGATCACGCACTCAGCCCTTCCATCTGAGCCGCTCGCTCCACAATCATCTCAACCGCCTGATCAAACGCCAATCTCTGATCTGGACCATCGGCTGGCGCCTCGCCTTCGACGCGCCACGTGGCGCCATTACATCCCTCGATCGCTGCACCTCAGATCAAATCCAAGACGCTCGATAGCGCCTCGCTCTAGACCGTTGGATCACAAGATCCAACGGTGGGGAACTCGTCTTCCAGCTCCGACGCCCCCTCTCTCCCACGATCTCAACCTTGCGTGAGGGGCTCGCCCTTTCTATTTTCGCTTCCACTCCTGCCACCCTCGCTGACCGCCAACACCGCCACGACCTTCACCACTCTCCCCTCATCCTCGCCAGCCACCTCACTCCCCACGACTCCCACCAGAGTCTCTCCACGACGACCTCAAACTCCACCTTCCAGTGACTCAACCCATCGACTTCATCCTATAAATACTCGATCACCGACCACCGTCACACCTATCCGCCATTCCAGAGAGCTTCCCGGAGCTCCGAATTTCCAATTTGTGACAGCGATTAGACGAATCGTTGAGCGAAGAAGGGTTTCTTCTCCGGCGAGATCCACGGCGAACTCCGCCATGTCGCAGCCTCCCTCCGCGAAGCTGCACGAGCTCGGGACCCTACCGACACCTTGAGCGAAGACCTGGAGCTCAAATCTAAGCTCCAATCCCAGGTAACCCCCTCCATTTCCCTTTGATCTTCTTCTGATTTTTCTTTTGTTTTTCTCCGATTTAATTCGCATTCCCCAGTCATCTTCTCGCTCCATCTTCATCCCTCCAAGCTCCGCGACGGAGCTCCGATCTTCGCGCACCCTTCCGTAGCTTCAAACACCGTCACCCATCTTCCATCAACTCCAGCTCCGCCACCTGGGGGGAGCACCATCACCGGACCACCCTCGCACCGCCATAGGCCTCACATCTCGCTTCCCACATCTCCACGCACAACCCACGTGCTTCGGCTATCCCCTAACCCCTTGCAGGTACTCTTTCCTTCACTGGCGGAAGCTCGTCGGAGTTTTTTTTGAGCTTCACCACCACGGTGCTCCGGCGCTCCTCCTCCGCTTCTGAAGCCACCTGAAGCTTCGCTGACTATCCGCGCAGCTTCCGAGATATCTCCGAGCCTCTGGAGAGCTTCACTGACGACGGGAGGGACGGGCGGAGCAGAGCCCCCTTCGTCGGAGCCCCGCCTTCTCCTCTGCAGGTGGCGGAGGACCGTTGAAGATGAAGTACAGCCACCGTTCAATCTTCTTGATCGAACGGTCCGTAGCCAACCACGTGTCCAAGCGCCGGAGCAGCAGAGAGCCGTTGGATCTCTCTTTGATCCCACGGTCACAATCGCGCCACGTAGTCATCTTTGGAGGAAGCCCATCACTGTTGGATTGATCAGTGATCCTACATTCCGCAGTCAGCCATGTCGCCATCTTCAGCTAGCGTCAACCACCGTTGGATCAGCTTTTATCTGACGGTTGCTGATCATCCACGTCGACATCAGTCGGAGCCAACAGCGACCGTCGATCTTCACCAAGATCGCACGGTCGTGATCGCGCCACGTCGCCCCGATCCGAGCCTCTTCCCCGACCTCTAGGCTCGGATCCCCGAAGCTTCTCCGAGCCCCAGCCGAACCTCCAGAGCACATGAGCATCGTCCCGAGCCTAGGTCGCTGATGAATCCACATTTCATCATATTTATTCTATCATTTTGGCACCAAAACCCCTAGCAAATGCATGTAAATAGCATTAAATACGCCATCTTAGCATTCATGCATGTACTAGTAAATAGTGTATAAAATACTGTAATTAAAGCCAAAATTATAGAATAAATAAAAGAAAAGAAAAAGAATAAAATACTGTAAATATTTTATGACCCAAACCCCCGAGACCTAGGCATCTTAATGAATAGGCCGACAAGGAAGAAAGTAGGGGGAGATAAGGGTCAAATACCTATACTTTTTAATTCATTCTTTGTTCATTTTGGGACCTATTTTTGGTTCCACTTTTTATACATCAAACAAAGAAACTTTGTACATGAAAGTTGTAGATAATTAAATAAAGAAAAATACAAAATTTATTTCAATGAAAAATAATGTACAAATAAAAAGTAATGGTCTGAATAAAAATCCAGAATCCCAACTTCCTAGACCCGTATCTCACAACTGAAAACTCCAAATGCATCAAACTCACCTTTAATTATATATATAATAAAATAATCTATTTAATGGTGGTGGTTTTGCATTTGGCGGAGCTACGGTTTGAAAGTTGAGTTTTGGACCCACATTGTACACTTGTACTGATTAAAATATTCAATTTATTATGTATTAATTATTTTTATATTTTTTATATTTTTATAATTATGTAAATACTACTTATGATAATTATGTACATTAAGATCAGAATAAAAACTTAAATAAAATATAAAATAAAATTATATGTATATAGATTACATAGGTATTATACCTATATACATACCTATACAATACCTACTTATATTTTATTTAATATACAAAACACATCAGAAAAATAAAATAAAAATATATTTGTGTATATAAAAGTATTCTATGATTTTATAAAATACTAAATAAAAATAATAAAATTAAAATACACAAAATAAAAATAAAAGAATACAATATATAAGTAATATACCTATAAGGGGCATAATAGGTAACTTATAAAAATATATTCCATAAAAATAATTAAAAATCAGAATTAAATACTTTATAAAATAATAAACACTTTTCATTTTATAACCTAAATAAAATAACATCATTTACTATTTTAAAATGATTTTAGAAATGATTTTTAGCAGGTTTTTCCTGGTTGGTCCACGTGGACCAACCAGGGCCAGGAGAGTTGACCTCGGGTCAACTCTCTGACCCTAGGTCCTGTAGCTCTGCCAGCCTCGTTTTTGACCCACTTTTGTGGATTTTTCGAGGCCAGGTCTTTCATCTTCTGGTGATGCAACCTTCTGCAACATTGATCTTCGCCCATCTCTCATACTCGCCCAGATGTTTACCTAGGATGTCGTGCGTTGAATCAACCACCACGCCTTGGTCTTCCCCCTCATCCGTCAACCCAATAAAAGGGAACCTCTGACTTCAATTCAAAAATCGAACCCTGATCTTGGTCTCTCTCGTGCCCCTTTCGATCCCAATCAAATCCTGGAGGTCACAGCTCCAAGACCGACTCGTCCGGGAGGCGGAGAAGCGTGGCCTAGGGCGTTCCATCACTTCCGACCAACCACCGTCGAGGTACCCTAACCTCGTGCTCCCCAAGCCCTTGAGGTGTGTATTTCTCCTTAGTCTTTCCCCCATTATCTTAGCCATCATCTTAGGATCAAAAACCCTTCGAAAAACATCTCGAACCATCTCTCAAATCTCGCACCCACTCACCTCGCCGGAGCGCATCTCCGGCCAGTCACCGACACACCGCCCCTCGCCGTCGTTCATCTTCCACGGAGTCTAGTCATTTTGCCCTGGACTCTATCATCTTTCTCCTGCAGGTACACGCACAAGAGCAACACCTGGGAGCACTTTTTGGACTCGCCGGAGAAACCAGGAGGTCGCAAGCTCCTCCGTCGTTGTAGGCGAGAATCAACACCTCTCCAGCTATTTTGAGGCTCCCAGCACCTAGAGAACGCCGGCAGGAAGAGGTCTGGGCCCTTCTGAGCTCCGAACGCCGACGAAGAAAGGCGGGGGATTCACCGTCGCCGGCCTTCTTCCGCGTTCTTCCTCCAGTCCTTGCTGCCGTCCGATCAAGCGAGCCCCCCAGATCCATCACCAGCTGTCCGATCGCCTTCGCGCCCCAGCCGTCGATCTCCACTGCAAGATCTAATCAGGAGCGTCCAGGCCGAAGCATCATCGGAGGCCCTCGTGTCGCCACGTATCAAGTGAACGGCCCACCACCGTTCGATCTCCTGAGTGAGGGATTTTTGCAAGTATACCCTCACGACTTTTGTAATTTTCTTTTAGTCCTGAAACTTTAATTAGTAGTTTAAAATTTTTGTAAAATTTACAAAAAGACCCTCGGACTTTATATATTTGCAGATGGGTCCTCTGCCACGTCACCTCACGTGACCTGTTCACGTAAGGTGTGTGCATTTTGCATTGAGGCCCTTGACCTGTTGGTTATTTCGTTTTAGTACCAGGAGTTTCAGTTTAAGTGTTAAACTTTTGGGATAATTGCATGTAAGCCCTCGGGCTTTGTTGAAATTACTTTTGGGTCCCTGCCAGGCGCGTGCCAGTCACACGCCCTGGTGGGTATTTTACACCAATACCCCTGCGGGTCTGCTTATTTGTATTTGGTCCATAAATTCGAATATTAAGAGTTAAATTTTGTGGAAAATTGCTTGTATGCTCCTGGACATTTGGATATTTGCACTTATACCCCTACCGGGCTGTGACATTTTTGCTTGCTTAATCTATTTAATTAAGGCACCATTTGAACTTGAAAAATTCCACAAAAATCACACTAAGCTCCTGTTGACTTGTACTTTAACGCCATATTTTTAGATTTTATTTTTGTTGCATTTTTATATTTATTAAAAATCAAAAACTTGCCATTTCAGTATTGTCTAGCTTAGAAAATGCCAAAAAAATATTAAAATACCTCGAAAAATTCCAAAAAAATATCTACTGTATATTTTAACCTATTTTAGTGTCAATCCAAAAATCACTAAAAATCTCAAAAGAAAAACCTTAAAAATTAGGAAATACCTAAAAAATTCAAAAAAAAATTAAAAATTATAGAAAATTTCAAAAATTGCAAACCCAATTCCTATAGGTTCTATATTTTATTATCTTTATTTGAAAATTAGTTTGGAAAAATTTTGTGGCTGTTTGATATTTTTAAGCTCTATTTTACCTTCAGCCAGTAGCTAATTCCTTGTTTCCCTTTATTTTGCTATTTAAAAATACCAAAAATAATTTGAAAAATACCCAAAAATCATAAAAAACAGTAAAAAATTATTAAAATACCAAAAAGATTTTATTTCTGATTTTTTCGCTATTTTTGCATATTTTTATAAATATTGTAGCACCTCTTTTATTACCTTGTTTATATATTCCAATATAAAAAAATATATAAAATATAAAATCATAAAAAATAGAAAAATTAAAAATCAAAATACAAAATTAGAAATTAAATAAAAAAATTAAAAAAAATAAAACCCACAAAAATCCTTGCATTGCATAGTGTAGACAACACTTCACACTCTCACACACACACATTTGTTTGATCTACCCTGTTTGCTCCCTGTGTTCGAACTCTTTGCATGCTTGCTTGTCATACACCTTGTTTGTAGAGTTAAAAATAAATTTTAACTTCACATTTATTTCTAATTGTTTGATCTATAGTGCGGATTAATTGTTGATTAATTACGGTTTATTGTGGGTCGCCACAGCGACGTAGTAGTCCCGCCTTGTGTGGATTATTTAGACCCTCGATAAATTGCGATTATCAGTCGCCCCACGTGAGGAGCACGCGTGGCCTGGGTAAATTTCACTGAGGCCCCGATAAGTTTGTGAAATTGCATTTCAGTCCCTGTGAAGCGCCCCCACGTGAGGAGTACGTGTGTCAGTGGAGAATTTGCATTCTACCCCCCTGCATTATAGGTAATTGCATTAAGGTCCCTGTCAGCATATTTATTTTTAGGTAATTTTTAATTCCTGTATTGCAGTTATACCCCTGTCTTTGCACGCATATCTAGGTGTCCATATTTCATCATTTTTAATTTCCAAAAATTGCATGTTATAGTGTAACTTGTCCTTTATCTGATGTGACACTTGGCATAATTTTGTGTTATCAGTAGATTTTTTAATTAATTAATTGGTCTATTTGTGTCATATTTTGCCCAATCTCACCTTTTAATTAATAGAAAATTCTCTGTAACTCCAAAAATTCCCAAAAAAATCACAGTAGCTCTAGGATAATTAACTTAACATTGCATAAAAATTTCATCTCATTTGCACATATTTCGAGGCCTAAATAAATTAATTGGTGATTCCCTTAGTTTATTTTTAATAGATTCATTTCACATTAAAATTAAGGTCTGATATTTTTCTTGGATTCTTCATCATTAGATCTATATAGGATAATTTTAGTTCCCCAAAATACTATGATTTGATATTTATTATAATTAAGTTAGTAAAAATCACCCTGCATTCATTTTAAATTCATAGTTAATTCATTTAGTGTTCGAAAATTCCAAAAAAATTAGGGTAGCTTAATTTCATCATATTTCATCATCTGGCCAATTTTTATTACTTTTGGACTTCATTTGAACATCTTTTTGATTTAACTTCAAAATTGGCTTGATATTGCATGTGTCTTGCATAGAAAATAGAAAAAGACCAAAAAAATATTCCTCTAAAATTGAACACTGGAACCTCACTAAAAATCAACCTAAGGAGATAGATGCCTCCCTGAGTTCGATCTTGGACCTCACCAAGTAAAAAAAATTGCCGCTCGAAATTAACTTGCTTAAATTTAAAGTGGTTTTTGATATTCCCTCTCGTTATCCGACTGCAACGAACATTGACAAATAATTTGGAAATTAATTTGCTCGAATTAACAAGGGTAGCGGGAAGGCTTATCAAAATGGCGCCGTTGCCGGGGAGGCACAGCTTAGGTTAATTTGCAGTAAAATTTAAGTGTTTGATTTTCTATCCCCGGGTAGTCTGACCCCCGATTTTCTTGTGAATATTTTCTATCTTTTAATTCTTTGCATTTTTTCTGTGTCACTCTCTGGCCTCAATTTGTTTCTGTGCGACGAACGCGAGGAGTCGAAGACACTTCGAAGATTCAGCATTGTAGTTTATTGAGTGAATAGAGATTATTTGTACTTTTATTTTATTTCTTTCTTTTTTCGCATCATTTCCAGCGGTCCCCGTTTGGGTTCTCGCACATGTAAAAATAGTGAAATTGTGTCCCCGTGTGTTGTGTGGTTGAATGGTAATTTAGGCTTGCACTAGCGGCTCCTCGAGCCAATCTAAGATTTGCTTGTGGTCGTAACTTTCTAGGACCACATAGTCACTTAAAAGACGCACTTAGACCACAAGACTTAGCCAAATCAAAATGTTCTTCATTCGCTAATAGAACTGCTTGTCTAGGAGCGGCTTTTATCGCTTGCATTTGCATTTAGTATAAAAAGTTTTCAATTCTGTTTTGCATCCTGCATAAAAAGCGAAGGGATCAATGTAAGTCTTCTTAACTCAGCATACGCATCATTGTTTTCTTGCATCAGCTTTTCTCGATTTCCCCCTTTGTTTTTCAAACCTAAATTAAACGGAAATTAGGACTCGACGATAGACGTGCTGTGTGGTTGGACTAATTCAGTGAAAACTTAACTTAAAATAAAATCCTATCTTCTTCTCGCCAAATCAAGATGATTGACTGGGGGATATCGACTCTTTATTCACCAATCTTTCTTTGAGCCCCCCACGAAACTCCTCTCCATCGGCCCAAGCGCACCTTGGACCACCCAGGACTTATGACCCTCTTGAGTCTTGGTTCCCTCATACCCAGGGTGGTTACTCTCAAACCAACCCTTTCCTCTCCTCTGAGCTTACCGAGGAAGACCATCGCCTCGGTAAGAATCCCTTCCTTGATCTGTCCTCTGACATCGATCTTATTTCATACCCGGGAATAGAGGACAAGATGCCGCCTAAGCAGCCACCACCGGATGAGGATCAGTTGCGACAAATTCTTAATCGCCTTGCCGAAGCCGAACAAAGAAATGCAGATCTCACGGCTAGAATGGGACAAATCATTGTAGCAGGAGGAATCGACCGACCAATGGTTGATGCCTACAACCCAGTGGAAAATGAGATACATAATTGGTTAGCACCAGCGGTTCCCGCCGAAGCATTTGAGCTGAAGTCCCACTTCCTTAGCCTGCTACGAAGTTCAACGGAAATGCCCATGAAGAACCGTATATCTTCCTCCGAGACTTCGAGCTGGTTTGCAACAATCTTAGCCATCCTAATGTTGGCCAAGATTACATTAGACTGAAGACCACCCCATTTACCTTAGGAGATAAGGCAACACATTGGTTGAAAAACCTAGGGGTGATATGTACAACCTGGATGCAGTTCAAGGACCTATTTTTGAAGAAGTTCTACCCTCTCAGTAGGACTAACAAAATGAGAACGAAGATCGCCAGTTTCTCCCAAGGACCCAGTGAACCCTTCCATGATGCCTGGGATAGGTTCAATGACTTAGTACAGAAATGCTCCTGCCACGGCATTTTTAAGGCGATCTTGGTCCAGACCTTGTTATGTGGTTTAACCCCGGAGATGCAGAGGTTAGTCAGTGCCGCTTGTGAAGGAAGCTATCTGAACAAGAACGAGCACGCTGTATGGAAGATCCTGGAACAGATGGCAGAAACCGACAGGTCGCAGACCACCAAGGCCTATCAGTTGTCTCCCTCAATCCTATCCAACGAGACAACCCGAAGGACTGTAGCGGATCTGACCGAGGACCTCATCCCCAGTATGGGGATGATTGCTGATAAGTTAACCATGGTCGAGCAGATCCACAAGAGGGTCACTGACCTTGAGTCTCTCTCACGTCTACCGAAGCAAGTGGAGGAACTTATTGAGAAGGTAGCTAAGATGAAGCTACCTACCCCTTCTGCACCACCTGCACCTGTACATCGAGTCCATCTTGTACAGGAACAGGCACTGGGGACTCAGAGTGGCTGGGTGGAGAATCAGACTTACACCCAACAGGACCAGCATGCACCCCCACAAGTGGAGACCGGATACGAGGAGCCTCCGCAGGTGTTCGAGATCAACGGGCTATGGTACAGTCGTAACCCCGTCAGCAGACAGTCAGGGATGGGGAATGGTCAGCCTCACCGACCTACCCCAGCTTACCAAAGAACCAGCTCTGTCCCCGCACCACGCTTTCAGTCCAGGTCCGAACAAGGGTACCAGCCTCAGCATCACCAGCAGCAGCATCGCACATATCAGCAGGGCCCAGCACCGTCCCACCAGTAGCAGCAGTATCGGCATGGCCAGCAGGGCCAATACAGAACCTCGTCTGCAAATCAGCCAGCCCAGCCCACCGAATTGGAGTCCCTCACCTTGGCGATCCAGACCCTGTCTGATAGGGTCCAACAAATCCAGAACGACTATCTGGATATGAGAACCAATCTGAATCGTGTCTCTCCTACCCAGGATCAACATATGGCGCCAAAGACCCCAATTCCCGCACAGGTTCAGGCCAATCCGAACAGCATAATCCATGGCCATAACCGACCTTGAGATCAGGTATATTATTCA
Source organism: Ottelia alismoides (assembly GCA_037367405.1). NCBI lineage: Eukaryota > Viridiplantae > Streptophyta > Magnoliopsida > Alismatales > Hydrocharitaceae > Ottelia > Ottelia alismoides. The sequence goes on from JAZKJV010003762.1 coordinate 331,036, forward strand.
GATAATTATTTATCTGAACATGAGATCCTTTCGTATGATAATGTGAATCATATGTCCCTCAGGAGCGGAAGGACCGTGACCATACCTGATCGGGCACGGGCACAGAAGGAAGGAGCCACCAAGTCTCTACCTGAGGAGAACTTGGAGGAAGGAGAGGAGCAGCACCACCATCACTGGCAGAAGAAGAGGACGTCTGAGTCCTCGAAGCAGCAACCTCGCACCAGCATTGAGTCCGACGATACCGATGAAGAGCCCGCACCTCCATCTGAGGAGGACCGTCAAGAAGTTGCGGAAGATGCATCACCGGTTTCGCTTCCGCATTTTTCTTTCAGTCAGAGTCAGAGTCCGAGTCATGTACAGAACTCAGTTCCAGATCTTAATGAAAATCTTTCAGTTTCAGAACATGAGTTGGAGTCAATAATCCCTTTCCCCCGAGCTCTCAAGGGTGGAAAGAAGAAAACCAAAAAAATCCAAAAAGATGACCCTGAGATGGCAGAGTTCTGCAACAAACACATCAAGGTCACAATTCCTTTTGACAAGTATGTGGAAATGACCCCTGCATTTCAAAAATATCTTAAGGTAAGATGCACACCTACTAGGGTTAGCAGGAAGACCAAAAGCCTTGTTGAGAAACACGTTCTATCAGTAGCCATGACTTGTGCAATAAAGAACTCGTTTCCTAGGAAACGAAGATACATAGGTGCACACTATGTAGTGAGCCATGTTGATGACATCGCGTTTGCACGTACTCTCCTGGACAATGGTTCCTCAATCAACTTCTCTATGAGCGGCTTAATCTCAGACCTCTTAGGAAATTTAGAGCCCTCCTGCAATTTGCTGATAAATCAACCAAGAGGTCCCAAGGAGAATTGAGGAATGTTGTGATCAAAGTCGAAGGGCAAGAATACATGGTGGACTTCACTGTCCTAGATATGTAAACCCCTCGCAATTGGAGAGACTCCCAGATCATCTTAGGCAGGCCCTTCCTCAAAACAGCAGGGGCCTTGTTTGATTATAAGATCGGGAAGATCCAGTTCCAAACTCCAGGCGGAGATGAGGAACTTGAGATGAAGCAGACAAGATGGCAAAGACCGAATTCCGAATCCAGCACCAAATACTCTTCAACCGAAGCAGACCACGAGCATGTAGACTTAGTTGGGCCATGGAGACAGAACCCAGCCAGCACCAATGAGTCCATCCCCTCCGGAGATGATCCAGTACATGAGTCAGTTTGCGAGGTCCTCAGAAACGAGTACAGCTCAGAACGTGCATCGCCCTACAACTTTGAAGACTTAGAGGCCCAACTGGGCTTGTCAATCCTTACCTATTTAGGACAATCGGAAGATGAGGATGACGAGTCGGATGAGGCTTTTGCCGATTGCATGGAAACCTTTGACGATCCGACTCCAGAGCCGAATAACTTGGTGGCAGCAATAACAGAGACAGATCCAGCCACGTCCAACACCGAATTAGATCAGATTGAGCCAGACTTCTTAGACGATCATACTATACCTGAGCTCAAACCTTTACCCACAACACTTAAATACGCATTCCTTGCGGGTCATGACAGGAAATTTCCGGTCATCATCAGTTCGCGATTGACCGAGGATCAGGAATCTCGCTTGCTAGAGATCTTGGAGAAATACCGCAAGGCGATAGGCTGGAGCATTTCCGATCTCCACGGGATAAATCCCGCTCTGTGTTCGCACCATATCTACTTGGAGAATGAAGCCAAACCCTCTCGTGAATTCCAACGTCATTTGAATCCAAATTTACGAGAGGTTGTGGAGAAGGAGATAGAGAAATGGTGCAACGCGGGTTTCATTTACCCAATCTCCGACTCTAAATGGGTGGCCCCAATCCATGTTGTCCCGAAAAAGTCGGAAATTCAGACGACCACCAACGAAGACGGAGAGGAAATCGTGATGCGAGTGCCCACGTCCTGGCGCATCTGTGTGGATTACAGATGCCTGACTGCCGCGACGAAGAAGGATCATTTCCCCATGCCATTCATTGATCAGATCCTAGAGAGATTAGCGGGGAAAGAGTTCTTCTGCTTCTTGGATGGGTTCTCGGGCTACAATCAAGTAGCTATAGCTCCGGAGGACCAGGAAAAGACTACGTTCACATGCCCCTTTGGTACATATGCTTTCAGGCGCATGCCCTTTGGGTTATGCAATGCTCCAGGTACTTTCCAAAGGTGCATGATTGCTGTATTCACCGAAATGGTCGGCGAATTCCTGGAAGTCTTCATGGACGACTTCTTGGTCCACGGTGATTCCTTCGATTCCTGTCTTAGGAATCTGGACCGAGTCCTCAAACGATGTTGTGAGGTTAATTTGGTGCTCTCCTGGGAGAAAAGTCACTTCATGGTGACAAAGGGCATTGTGTTGGGGCACGTCATCTCCAAGAGAGGAATGGAGGTTGACCCTGCCAAGGTGAACGTGATCAGACGGCTCCAGTCACCAACCAACATCAAACAGTTGCGGTCGTTCCTCGGGCATGTCGGATTTTATCGAAGATTCATTAAGGATTTTCCTAAGATTGCCCGACCGCTAACTGAGCTTTTAGGCAAAGACATGGAGTTTGTTGTTGATCATAAATGTCTTGAGGCCTTTAAGCTATTGCAAGGAATGATAATGGACGCACCTATCCTACAAGCCCCAGATTGGTCTCTACCTTTTGAGATCATGACGGATGCCTCAGACTTTGATGTTGGGGCTGTGTTAGGACAGAGAAGGGATGGCGTCCCGTTCGCAATTCACTACGCAAGCAAAGTGCTTGACACCGCTCAACGTAACTATACAGTTACGGAAAAGGAAATGCTTGCGGTGGTGTTTGCCTTGGACATGTTCAGATCTCACTTAATTGGATCCAAGGTAATTGTGTTCACTGACCACACGGCACTGCGATACTTGATGGAGAAGAAGGACGCGAAGGCGCGTCTTCTTCGGTGGATTTTACTTATCTAGGAGTTTGATTTGGACATCCGTGATAAACTTGGAAAGAAGAACGTAGTAGCCAATCATCTCTCTCGTCTCGAAGATCTTAATACTTCCGAGGATTCACCTATTCGAGACTCCTTCCCTGACGAGTCGATTTTTGTTATCGACTCACTCCCATGGTACGCCAACATCGTGAATTATCTTGTCTCCAAGAAAGTTCCCGAAGATTGGCCCAAGAGACACATCGACCGACTGAAGTCGGACGCTAGACACTACCATTGGGAGGATCCGATCCTTTTCTTTGAAGGACCGGATTGTGTCTGGAGACGGTGTATTCTCAGGAGGAATACCAGAGTGTCCTTTCTTTATGCCACAGCTTAGAGGTAGGAGGACACCACTCCGGGAAGAGGACCGTATGGAAGGTACTTCAGTGTGGCTTTTACTAGCCGACTCTATTTCGCGATGCCATCACCTTTGCGAAGTTGTGTCCAGTATGCCAGAGAATGGCAGGAACCATTGGTTCCAAGGATGAGATGCCTATGCAGCCTGTCATCACAGGCGTCCGTTGCGTATGGGTATCAACCGTCCGGAGGCCGACACGTGTCTTAAGTGAAGAATCAAGGGTCGTCCGATCGTTAGCCGTGGGTATTTTGAATCTTAACCCCCGTCATTTTTTTGCATTTAAACATTAAGCATCAAACTTTCATCTGTCGTGTTATACTTTTGTAACATTTGCACCGTGCCCCCCGGGTTTTGAGGTATTCCATTTTGGTCCCTGCCAGGTCACGTGCTTTGCGCATGTGACTTGGCCATTTTGCAGGAATACCCCAGGGTCTTTTCATATTTATATTTAGTCCAAAATCTTTTATATGCAGTTCTATAATTTTGGACATTTTGTAAGTCAACCCTTGAGTTTTTGATTATTGCAAGTAGGTCCCTACAAGTCACGTGCCCTGTGTACGTGACTTTGGGAATTTTGCGGGTATATCCCTACAATTTTGGTTATTCCTAATTAGTCCAGGAAGTTTTTAATTAAGTTATATAATTTCTGGAAAATTTTGCATGCGAGCACTGGATGTTTTGCTAATTACGATAATACCCTTGCTAGGAATGATTTTTCTTTTTATTTCTTTTATTTGTTTCATGCATCTATAAAATCCCAAAAAATACCAAAAATTACCATAATTCCTGCTCCATTGTAGATTCGCGTCATATTTTTATTTTGCATTTTTATTGCATTTTATATTTATAACAATTCAAAAACACGCATTTTCTCTACAGTTTGCACTATAAAATCCATAAAAATTATAAAATCATCTCAGAAAATTCCCTAAAAAATATATTTTGCATATTTTAGTGTCTTTTATATTCAAACCAAAAATCATTAAAAATACAAAAGAAAACCCATAAAAATATAAAAACTATGAAAATCTTTATAAAAATATTAAAAATCCTAAAAATATAAACTATGTTTCCTATTTTTTCTATTTTATTATCTTTAATTTAAAATTATAATTTGAGGAATTTTCTTCACTGTTTACTATTTTTTATCCTCATTTTAATTTCAGCTTTTTATTTTCTTTACTGTTTTCAGTATTTTTGACTTTAAAAATACCAAAAAATTAGTAAAAATCTGGAAAAATCACAAAAACATTAGAAAATTATAAAAAGACTAAAAATATTTTATTTCCTGAATTGGTTTTTTTACTTATTTTTATAAATACCTTATCTCTCTTTTTTTCTTATAGTGTATATATACTCTATTTTATAATTCTAAGAAAAAGAAATTATATAAAAAGAAAATAATAAATAATAAATTAAAAATTAAAAATCAAAATATAAAATTATAAAATCAAAAATTAAATAAAAAATATATAAAATTTAAAACCCATAAAAAATAGCATAAATAGACAAATCTTCACATTCACATTTTGAGCATTTTGCCCCGTTCTACCTGTCTGCTTCCTGTGTTCGACCTCTACACGGCTTGATTACTATACACATCCTTTGTAGAGTTATAATAAATTTGAACTCCGCACCACTTTTCATTGTTTGATATTTGTTGTGGGTTAATTGTTGATTAATTGAGGTTTCGTGAGCGGTCACTCAACGGCATTGTGGTCCCGCCTTGTGTGGACTACTTTAGACCCTTGCAAAATCTCGATCAACAAATGGCGCCATTGTCGGGGAGCAACAACGCTTAGTTTGGGTTTTTGTTTGTGCTTGTGATTATTTGTCTATTTTCGCGGTTTTTATTTTTTCTTATTTTATTTTCCTTATTTGTGATATATATGTTGAGCTGTCTAACCTCTTCTCTTGGTTACTTTGTGCGAGGAACCGCGGATCGAGGGAGGCGCTCTGCCCTAGGCGCTTGTGCACTCACGTGAAGCCGACATCTGCCAGCCTAGCACCAAGGAGACGCAGAGGATTTTTGAGGATCTAGCTCCACTTTATTTCTTGTATTTATTTTTGTAATTTGAAGTGAGTGAGAGACCCTCTATTATTGTAATAATACATGTACTCGGACATTGGATACTCGGGCCTAATTTCCAAGTGTTTGTACACTTGGGGGCTCACCGTATTTTTCACGGTTTTCATTGCTTCTTTTTATTTTATTTTTCGGTTTTGTTTTCTTTATTTTGTGTGATCGAGCCCTTAGCTGTAGGATCTTCTTGGCGATAGTATTAGGTCCAAACACATTAATCAACATTGCATGTATCTATAGTCTCGTTTGGACTTAGTCAAATTGTGAAAAATGTGCTTCATGTTAATAGCATCTTCTCATCTTAGGGTGATTTCATCGGCTTTGCACTTACATATAGATAGGTTTCAATTCTGCTAAGCATCCTTGCATGCAGAGTGCTGGAGGCAAGGTGAGCATTTACGCGTTAGCATACATCATTGATTTATCGTTTGCATTGCTTGTCCGACTCTCCCTCTGATTTTGACCACCTAGGTGCTAAGTAAAATTGATTCCTCGTTAGGCACGTGCATTTCTCATTAAAAATCCAAAAAAAATGATAACAAATAAAATTAGGACTGTTAAAATTACTCGACCCTAAAACCGACCAAAAAGAAAAAAAATCTCTTGGGGCGAGTAATCCCCTCATTGTCTTCGCTTTTACTTGCTCGTGCACACACTAAGAATTAGTGCCCAAATCCCATTCATCCCATAAGTGTTTTTGCAATTTCTTGACTTCTCACCTACTCTAAAACAGACAAGATAAAAAGATCGCTCTTTTGCGGTCTCCACCGAGTTGAGTAGGTGAATTGAGGGGTTTGTATTTTCATTCTTGTTTGTGATTGTTTTGTGTGTGTCCTAGATCGCTTCTGCGCACTTGCAGTATTTTCTCACTTCTCTTGACTTGACCTTCGTGCTCTCCTGAATCATTTTCCTTTTGTTTTCAAGATGGACCCCTGGAGCGTATTTTATCTGGACTTTGTGGATCCCTCGTTCACTCCAGTCAGTCCACCTCCCTTTTATCAGGGGGACCCTCCTCCTATTTTTTTCTGATTTTTGTACATATCCGCCTCAGCCGCAGTATCAGATCTCGGACTTCTACCCACACCCACCACCACCTCCATATTTTCCACCTTCACATCCACCCGAGACTGATCTGTTGGAGTCACCTTTCATGGAGTCCACCTTGAGCACTTGACCCAGATGATGGATCATATGAGGCAAAGGATTGACAACGTCACCAAGAGCGACCATGATATTCCACCATTTGATGATATGGGTTCATTCGAGGACTTCCATGAGAGCTTGCAATCACCAAAAATACAAAAAAATGAGAAAAATTTAAAAATCCAAAAAGAGTTCGGGATACCTTTGATCGAGTCAGATTGTGAGGAGAGCGTCCACTTGCCAGAGTCCTTGACCACACATCACTCACACCCTGTCCCACCTTTGACCCTGAGGATGCCGCTGTACAGACTGCTCTTAGCACGTCTCGTGTAGATATTGATTCCAACTTCCTCCCTTGTATGGAGGAGGTCCAAAGATTCAAAAAAATATTGATTGAACCCGAAGTGGTGGCCACCATTCATGAGATTATCCGCACCCCACTTCAGTAGGCCATGACTGATTTATCTGCTCCTCTTCCCGAGAAGAGAAAGCGGAGGAGCAGATCTGAGCATCATATCTTGACCATGACCACTGCCCACGCCATCACACACTGTCCCATTCCTCAGAAAAGGAACATTCCCACACCTTTCATTAGCTGCACCATCTCTGATCATACCTATGATCACACTCTCCTTGACGGCGGTGCTTCGATTAACATCATACCCTTCTCGCTAGTACAATCTCTTCACTTAGGGACTCTCAAGAAAACTAGGATGATCGTACAGTTTGCTGATGGATCAATAAAGAGGCCGAAGGGTATCCTTGAAAATGTCGTCATTTCGATTCAGGGCATGAGCTACCATGTTGATTTTGTCGTATTGCCCATGGAGACCTCCACATGGGAGCACTCTCCAATCATCCTGGGACGACCATTCCTCGCCTCAACGAGGGTCGTTATTGATTACGGATCAGGAGAGATTCGCTTCCGTCCTGTTGACTAGAGCGAAGTGCTGATCACCACACCCACAGTTGACCAGAGACCTGCACCTGATGTGACTACACCTATTCTGGCTGACCCGAGGCCTACGACCTTTATGAGGATATCAGAGAGACTTTCTTTATGATCGATGATGAGACCCGAGAATTCCTCTCCAAGGAGGAAGGCTCGGAAAGCATAGACCTTGGCGTTTCTGCTTCCTATGATTAGCGATGTGTTAATGACATCCGCGGGATTTACACGATTGACACCTTAGAGCGGAGAGCAGATTTAGAGACTAGACAAGACGGACATGACTTGACTTCTTTCACTGATGAGTCTGCTCCTGTCCACTTAGATGCAGATAAGACAAAGGCCGAACTTGATCTTGTTGCTTTTCTTCAAGAATTTGGGCCTTTTGATGAGAAAGATGATCCGGTTGAGATTATAGAGGACGAATAGAGTTCAACTACTTCCATTGATGAGTTCGTTTCTTTTGGTTTTGCCCTGGACAAGACCTCGCAAGATGACACTGATTACACTACTTCGATGATGATGAGTTCGTCCCATTTCATTTCGATATAAGCGAGACTTCCAAGGCCGGACCTAGTCGTACTTCTTCTACTAACCCGTCTGCACCTTCACAGCATAGGACCATTGAGGATCTTCACCCTATCGACCCTGATCGGCTTCTGTCCACTGTGGACCCCGATGTCGACCTGCACCATACCAGATCCATTCCTCAGCAATCTCGCAAGAAGGTTCGCTTTCTACCTTCTTAATCATGTGTACATCCATCTCAGTTGTATATTCTCTCTGTTGTTCATCTCTGTCTCTCTCCACAGTATTGCTCGTCCACCCATTCTTGTGTTTGCCTTGCTTAGGACGTACTTTGTCCTAAGTATAGGAGGGTGGACGAGCCAAGTGTTCATTCGTCGTTCCGTTTCATCACACATGTTGTTGCCTATACTTAGGGATTCTTTTACCCTAAGTATAGTGGGAGTGATGCGTACATCCGTTTCCTTCTTCTTCCATCTTCAGATCTCTTTCCATCTTTTCTTCTTTCTTCTTTTCCTTTTCTATCCTCTTTATCTATCAGAAAGGTGTCACCCCTTGTAGACAGTCTTCTATACTTAGGACGCACGTTGTCCTACATATAGGGGGGTGTGCACCCCGAGTTCTCTATTCTTTGATCCTCTCCATTGTCTCCTCTTCTTGTCTATACTTAGGGATATCTTACCCTAAGTATAGGGGGAGACAATCTGAGTACGATCTGTTCATTCCCAACCTTGACCCTCCCTGCTTTGTGTACAATCTGTTATACTTAGGATTATTTGATCCTAAGTATAGGGGGGACGGTCAACTTCTCATTCGTTCATTCCTTCATTCGTTCTTTATTCTTTAGACTTTTCTATACTCAGTATGAGTTATGTCCTCTTTTTCTCTCTGATCTATGAGGATATAGCTCAAGCTAAGTATAGGGGGTCGTATATACTATGTATATACTTTAGCTATAACTCGTACTTTCGTATTTTTATTAATAATTATGGCTACTAAGAATTCTTTAAAATTCATTAAAAACCTTAATAAAAAGATGCTATTATTCCTCAAATTCTTTTTGTATGTACTGATTAGTAAATCATGTGAAAATGTTTTTTGCAAAATGTTTGAAAAATAGTTTGAAAATCTTCATGAAAAATCTTTTGAAAACTTTTTGGAAAACATTTTGTTACATGTTTTCAACCTTTGTAAAATATTTTGTTTGTAAAAATTTTATTTGTGTGAAATAAAATGTTTGAAAAATGATTTGCAAATGGTTTGAAAAATGGTTGCAAAAATATTTTGAAAAATCTATATAATGTTTGAAAAACCTTTGCAAAATGATTTTCAAATGTGTTTTCATGTCTGCAAAATGTTTGTAAAAATTATTTTGGACTATAGTTTTTCAAAATTATTTGTAAAATGATTTTCAAATAAGTTTGAGGAATACATACATCACACATAAAATCCATTATAAATATTTATAAAATCGATCACTTACCCTTGTAAATTCTTAAAATCCACTTCTTGTAAGTATGAGAAGTATTCCCGTGTAAATATTTTTAACCTAGCTTTTAGCTAAAAATCTTTTTGTTCTCAAAAATCCTAAAAACATTTGCAAAATTAAAACCCAAAAACATTCAAAAAATCTTTTGAAAAATACAAAAAATGCATATGCATCATCTTTTCAAAAATTCCATAAAAAGTTCAAAATCTTTGGAAAATTGCATCACAAATATATTTTCTGCATTCTGCATAGCATTTGCATAGCATGAGCATTTTTCGGATTGAGTTTGAGAGTTGAACAAGTCTAAATAAATCCGGAGATTGGAGCTTGATTGGACCTTAAAATCTACCTAAATAACATGAACCTTATAGGAACTGGGTTTGAAGTACTTCAGGTCTAGTTGACTTAATTCTTTGAGGATCATGAGACTTGGTTCAATGGATTCTTGACCGCCTAAGTAGAGTATTTCGAAGCACACGCACGAATCTTGTTGATAATGACCTAACTTGGACACCTGCACCTTTCACATGGCTCGACTCAGTTGGAGTGGTGAGGGGGTTGGATTTGCCGGTATGAGACGTACACAAGTGGAAACACTTGTCCTCCTCTAGGGAGGGAAGTGCACCCCAACCCATCCAGTGATGAGGAATTCTAAAGACAGGAGAGTGTGGGTTGCAATAAAGCTTCAAAAGAGGGATAGTCTACTGGCTCAAGAGGAAAAACTCGCTATGTAAATGATGTTGTATTTAGTATTTCAAAAAAAAGGAAAAAAAAGAAGAAGACATGCTTGTACAAAAATAAAATGCCTGCAAAAGTATGTGAATATGTTGTATAGAAAATAAGCAAGCTTGAGTTCCAAAGTCATATCATTGAGCCTGCAACTAGATGACTTGACTACACTGGTCTTGCATCGTAGGATAGGTAGCTACACTGGCTACCGTCCATTCTTCTCTTCACCCCCTCCTCTTGAACGGGTTGCCACTTGAACTTAGAAGGGAATACCCCGCTCGTTGAGGAAGGAGTTATTGGATTGGGGAATCATTGGGTTGTCGTACTGGAGAAGTCAGTCTCTTTGTAATTCCAGTTGGGGAGAGCCACCATTACTTACATTGTACGAGTCAGATAAATAGTCGTAAGAGTTTGCGTATGAGTTGAAATATTTCTGACCTAGATATTGAGGGGACTTGAACTGAGTTTTAGGATTCTCGAAGGCTGTTGGATTTCAAAACCGGTTCTCATTAAGGTCCCGCCCGCACAAAAATTCCAAAGGTCCGAGTTAAGCTCCAAACTTTGATTTTGTGAAGACAAGTGTGATAATTAAGCTTAATCCATCTTTCTTCTTTTTCTTTTCTTTGTTTTTCTTTTCTGTACTTATTGCATAAGTGTTTGCTAGGGACTAGCGAAGGCAAGTATAGGGGGATAATGAATCTATGTTTCATCATCTTTATTTTATCATTTTGGCCTAAAGACCCTAGTAAATGCGTGTAAATAGCGTTAATTCATGTATTTTAGCATTCATGCATATTTGTGTAAAAAGTATACAAAATACTGTTTTTAATGCCAAAATTATAGAATAAAGAAAAGAAAAGAAAAAGAATAAAATATTGTAAATATTTTATGACCCGAAATCCTGAGACATAGGCATCTCGATGACTAGGTCGATAAGGAATAAAGTAGGGGGAGATAAGGGCCAGAATACAATAAAAATTTCCTTTTATTTAATTCATTCTTTATTCATTTTGGGACCTATTTTTGGTTCCACTTTTTATACCTCAAATAAAGAAACCTTGTACATGAAAGTTATAGATAAATAAATATAGAAAAATAGAAAATTAATTTCACTCAAAAACAATACACAGATAAAAATTTATGATCTGAATAAGATTCCAGAATCCCAACTTCCTAGACCTGTCTCTCTTAAATCAAAACTAGAAATGTATCAAAATCACCTTTAATTGAATATAATCTTAAATAAGCTATTTAATGAAGGTGGTTTCGCATTTGGCGGAGCTACGGTTTGAAAGTTGAGTTTTGGACCCCTATTGTATACTTGTACAGATTAAAATATTCATTTTATTATTTAATCATTATCTTCATAATTTTATATTTTTTATAATTTTGCAAATATTATTTATAATATATGTGTATATTAAAATCAGAATAAAATACTAAAGAAAAGACAAAAATAAAATCACTTGTATACAATACATAGGTATCATACCTATACATACACCTATAAAATCAATACTTCTATTTTATTAAGTGTATAAAACACTTCAGAAAAATAAAATAAAAATATATTTAAGTGTATAAAATTACTTTATAGATTTATAAAATAATAAACAAAATAAATAAAATTAAACTCATAAAATAAAAATAAAATATTGAAATATATAGATATGTATACCTATATAGCCTATAAATGGTAACTTGTATTTTTATACCTCATACAAATAATTAAAAATCGCTATAAAATACTTTATAAAATAACAAAAAATTTTTATTTAATGACCTAAAATTAACAAAATCATTTAGTATTTTTAATCTAATTTACAAAATATTTTTAGAGGTTTTTCCTGGTTAGTCCACGTGGACCAACCGAGTCTGACAGTTCACCGTGGGTCAACTGTCTGACTCCCCCTCTGCCATGCGTAAGAACTGATTTTTTGTCTGCTTTTGCGGATTTTTCTAGGCCACATCGTTCCTCCTTTCATGATGTGGTCTTCACGACTTTTGCTCCTTCACGAATGGGCTTACACGCCCTAGGGTTTTTTCCGGCTTAGGATCATTGCAGCACCCGTGATCCTCCCTTTGATATCCCGCGTCGTCAACCCTTCAAAAACCCCATCTGACTTTCAACTCATTTTTTGAACCCTTTTTGCCCCTGTCAAGCCTCTCCATCCTGCATGTCCTGGATTGAGGAGGTGACAGGTCCTCTCCGGCCTCCTTGCGGAGGTGTTTGACGGAGTAAATCGGTCGTTCCACCCCCATCTCTGGCCGTCGAGGTCCACATTGGGTTTTTAACCCTTGAGGTATTGCATTTTTCTTTATTTTCTTGCATGATTTTATTCCTCGCAGTCATAGGATACCTTAGCCACCATCCATCTTGATCGGCGCGCCACCTTTCGTCTCAGCCATCACCTCACCGGAGCTTGCTCCAGCGAGTTCCTCCCTCACCGTAGTCCGCATTCTTCCGCTGCAAGGTGGGGCAAGGCATTTTGCCCTCGCCTCCCTTTACATTTCTTGCAGGTGCCAGGAGCTAACAGTTCGCCTGGAGGGCAGTTTTTGGACGCGTCGGAGCCACCTGGAGCCATTCCTCGACCTCGCCGTCGTGGGCCTGCTCGGTGGCCGCCAGTCGATTTTTCCACCGCCAGTCTCTAGAAGACCACCGCAGGAGGTTTGGGGGGCCATTTTAGGGCAGCTAGGACCGTCGGAGAGGCGCGATAAGGCCGGAAGAACTTCGTCTCGGTGGAGTTCTTCCCAGTTCTTCGTCGGTCCCTCTCCGCCGTCGGATCGTAAGAGCTCTTCATATCTCCTCTCCGCCGTCAGATCATGCACTGCTGCACGCCGTTTGATCTCCTTCCACCTTCTAATCACAGGCATCCGTTGCGAAGGGGTATCAACCATCCTGAGGCAGACACGTGTCTTAAGTGAAGAATCAAGGGTCGTCCGATCGTTAGCCGTGTGTATTTTGTATCTTAACCCCTGGCATTTTCTTGCATTTAAATATTAAGCATCAAACTTTCATCCGTCATGTTATACTTTTGTAAAATTTGCACCATGTCCCCCAGGTTTTGAGGTATTCCATTTTGGTCCTTGCCAGGTCACGTGCTTTGCGCACGTGACTTGGCCATCTTGCAGGAATACCCCGGGGTCTTTTCATATTTATATTTAGTCCAAAATCTTTTATATGCAGTTCTATAATTATGGACATTTTGTAAGTCAACCCTTGAGTTTTTTATTATTGCAAGTAGGTCCCTGCAAGTCACGTGCCCCGTGCACGTGACTTTGGGAATTTTGCGGGTATATCCCTACGGTTTTGGCTATTCCTAATTAGTCCAAGAAGTTTTTAATTAAGTTATATAATTTCTGTAAATTTTGCATGCGAGCCCTGGATGTTTTTCTAATTACGATAATACCCTTGCTAGGAATGATTTTTCTTTTCATTTCTTTTATTTGTTTCATGCATCTATAAAATTCCAAAATTTACCAAAAATTACCATAAGTTCCTGCTTCATTGTAGATTCACGATATATTTTTATTTTGTATTTTTATTACATTTTAATATTTATAAAAATTCAAAAACATACATTTTCTCTACTATTTGCACTATAAAATCCATAAAAATGATAAAAATACCTCAGAAAATTCCCAAAAAAATATATTTGGCCTATTTTAGTGTCTTTTATATTCAGACCAAGAATCATTAAAAAATACAAAAGAAAACCCATAAAAATATAAAAACTCTAAAAATATTTATAAAAATATTAAAAATCCATAAAAAATCCTAAAAATATAAACTCAGTTTCCAAATTTTCTCTATTTTATTATCTTTAATTTAAAATTAATTTGAGGAATTTTTGTCACTATTTACTATTTTTTATCCTCATTTTAATTTCAGCTTTTTATTTTCTTCACTGTTTTCAGTATTTTTGACTTTAGAAATACCAAAAAAATAGTAAAAATCTGGAAAAATCATAAAAACATTAGAAAATTATAAAAAGACTAATAATATTTTATTTCCTGAATTTTGTTTATTTTTACTTATTTTAAGAAATACCTTATCTTTCTTTTTTTCTTATATTGTATATATACTCTATTTTATAATTCTAAAAAAAGAAATTATATAAAAATATAAAATATAAAAAGAAAAATAAAAAATCAGAAATTAAAATCAAAATACAAAATTATAAAATCAAAAATTAAATAAAAAATATAAAATTAAAAACCCACAAAAAATAGCATAAATAGACAAATCTTCACATTCACATTTTGAGCATTTTGCCCCGTTCTACCTATCTGCTTCCTGTGTTCGACCTCTATACTGCTTGCACACTATACACATCCTTTGTAGAGTTATAATAAATTTTAACTCCACACCGCTTTTCATTGTTTGATATATGTTGTGGGTTAATTGTTAATTAATTGAGGTTTCGTGAGCGGTCGCTCAGCGACACTGTGGTCCCGCCTTGTGTGGACTACTTTAGACCCTTGCAAAATCTCGATCAACACTTGCATTGCATTTCCACCTTCTTCTCTGATTTTAATCACCTAGGAGCTAAAAAGAATTGATCCCTCATCAGGTTCATGCATTTCTATTAAAAATATAAAAAAAGTGATCACTGATAAAGTTGGGACTACTAAGATTACTCGACCCTAAAATCAAAATTGTCTTGGGGAGAGTAACCCCCTCATTGTATGTGTATTTTATTTTAATATGTACACACTAAGGAGTAGTGCCCCAATCCTAGACCTTCCTACGTGATTGTACAACTTTGTGAAATTCACCTAACTCTATAAATTAAAAGGATAAAAAGACTGAATCTTCACGGTCGTTATTGTATCGAGTTGGTAAATTGAGGGGTTTGTTTCGTACATATTTATTTATGATTGTTTGTGTGTATAATAAATCATCTATGCACACTTGCGCCTTTTTCTGACATATCTTGATTTGACCTTTGTTCTCCCGATCATTTTCTTTTGTCTCGAAGATGGTCGATTGGGGTGATTCTTATCTGAACCTTGCGGATCCCTCGTACCCTCCAACCGGTCCACCTTTATTTTTCTAGGAGGCCTTTGCTCCTGATTTTTCTTTTTGTACATATCCGCCTCAACCACAGTATCATGCCTTGGAATTTTACCCACCGCCACCCTCACATTTTCCTCCATCTCATGCATCCGAGACTGACCTGTTGGAGTTACCTCTCATGGAGTCCACTCTTGAGCACTTGACCTAAATAATTAAGCAGATGAAGAAAAGGATTGATGACCTCACTAGTATAAATAAGAGCTACAATACCGTTTCACCATTTGATGATACGGGTTCATTCGAGGATGCCTGTGAGAGCTTGCAATCACTAAAAATACAAAAAAATGGAAAAAAAATTAAAAACACAAAAAGATTTTGGGAGACACATAGTTGAGTCAGCTTGTGAGGAGAGGGCACCTTTGCCAAATATTATACTCTTACACATACACCCTAGTTCCCACTTTTGACCCCAAGGATGACATTGTACAGACTTCTCTTAGTCATCCTTGTGTAGACAATGATTCCGATCTCCTCCCTTGTATAGAGGAGATCCAAAATCTTAAAAAAACATTGACTGAACATGAAGTGGTGGCAACTATTCTGAGATCATTGAAGACCCACTTCGCAAGGCCATGACTTAATTATTTGCTCCTAAATCCAATAAGAGAAAGTAAAGGAGCAGATCTGAGCGACACATTTTGACCATGGCCACTGCCTACGTCATCACTCACTATCTAGGCTCTAGAAAAGGGAACACTGGTACACCTCTTGTGAGATGCACGATTTCTTACTATTCATATGATTACACTCTCCTCGAAGACGGTGCTTTGATCAATATAATACCTTTCTCGCTGGTATAATCTATTCATCTAGGGCCTCTTGAGAATACTGTCATTCAAATTTAGGGCAAGAGTTTCACTGCTGGCTTTGTCATATTACCCATGGAGACCTCCACCCCTATGGAGCAACCTCCAATCATCATGCGATAGCCTTTTCTCACCTCCGCAAGAGCCATTATTGATTATGGATATGGAGATATTCACGTTCGTTCTGCTGACGAGAGCGATGTGTTGATCATTGCACCCACCACTGACTAGAGACTTGCATCTGACAAGAGTATACATGTGTTAACGACCCCGAGGACTCTGACCTTGTTGCTAATGTCAGAGAGATTTGCTTTTTTATGGATGAGACTGAGACCCGAGGATTCCTCTTTGGTGAGGAAGACTCAGAAAGAATAGACCTTGGAGTTCTTCCTTCCGGTGAGTGGCGATGCATCGATGGCATCCATGGTATTTACACTATAGATACTTTAGAGCCGAGGGCATATTTAGTAGAGACTGCAAAGGCCGAATTTTACCTTACTTCTTTCATAAAGGAATTAGGGCCTTTCGACTGTGACATAGCGAAGACTTCCCAGGACGAGCACAACCACACTACTTCCATTGTTCAGTTCATCCTTTCTGATTTGAGATTGTTGAGAACCTTCATCAGGTAGATCCTAATTAGTTTGTGTCTGTTGACGACCCCGATATCGGTCTACACCTTATCAGATCCATTCCTCAGCGATCACGTAAGAAGATCCGCTTTCTACCTTCTTGATCTTTGTACATCCATCTCCTTGTATATTTGCTTTCGTTTTATTTCTTTCTATCTCATGTTTTTGTTTATCCACCTCATTCTGTGTGTTTTTCCTTGCTTAGGGCGTACTCTGTCCTAAGTATAGGGGAGGTGGATGAGTTGAGTGATCGTTCTTCTTTTCGTTTTCTTTTTCTTCCAAAAAGGTGTCACCCCTTCTTCATATATTTAGGATGTACTTTGTCCTAAGTATAGGGGTCTATACCCTGAGTGTTCATTGTTCGTTCTATTTCATCACTCTTGTTGCTGCCTATATTTAGGGCTCTTTTACCATAAGTATATGGGGAGTGATGTCTATATTCTGCCCTCGTACATTTTCTTTTTATTTGATTTATTTTTGTGATCTCCCCAACTGTCTCCTTTTCTTGTCTATCCTTGGGGATTTCTTACCCTAAGTATATGGGGAGACAACCTGAGTGTGATCTACTCATTCCCACCCTTGACCCTCCATGCCTTGTGTACAGTCTGATATACTTACGATTATTTCATCCTAAGAATAGGGTGGACGATCGACTTCGCATTCGTTCATTTCTTTATTCTTTCATTCTTTTTCTTTGATAAATAAACCAGGGGAAAATGTTTGGCAAAATGTTTGAAAATAGTTTGGAAATCTATTTTAAAATCTTTTGAAAACTGATTGAAATATTTTTTTGTAAAATATTTTCAACCTTTGTAAAATTATTTTATTTGTAAAGTTCTTTTCTTTATATAAAATAAAATTATTTTGAAAATCTATTTGCAAATGGTTTTGAAAATGGTTGCAAAAATATTTTGAAAAATCTCTACATATTGTTTGAAAAATCTTTGCAAAATAGTTTTCAAATGTTTGTAAAAATTATTTGCAAAAATTATTTTGAACAATAGTTTTCAAAATTGTTTGTAAAATAATGTTAAAATAAGTTTGAGGAATATAAACATCATCTAAATAAATAAACAATTTTCACCAACTATATATATAAACAACTAAAATATCTCGTGTGTAAATCCTTTAAACTTCAATTCTTGTAAATAATTGAAGCACTCCAGTGTAAAATATCTGTACATATTTGTTCTTCCAAAAATCTTTTCGATTTGAAAAATTACTAAAAATTTGCAAAATAAAAATCCTAAAAACATTTGAAAAAACTTTTTCAAAAATTGCATAAAAATTTTCAAAATTTAAAAAATCCATAAAAAAATTCAAAAATTTTGAAAATTACATCACAAAAATATTTTCTGCATTGTGCATATTATTTGCATTTTTCAGATTGAGTTTGATAATTGAACAAGTCTACGTAAAATTCGAAGATTGGAGCTTCGTTGGACTTAAATTTACTTAATCACAAGAATCTTATAGGAAATGGAATTGAGGTTTTTCAAGTCTACTTGACTTAATTCTTTGAGATCACGAGACTTGGCTCCGTGTCGTCTTGTCTGTCTAAGTAGAATAATTCGGAGCACATGCATGGCTCTTGTTGATAATGACCTAGCTTGCATACATGCACCTTACAGTATGCTCACCTCAATTGAAGTGGTAGAGGGTTGGATTTTCTGGCATGAGACACAAGATAATGGAAGCATATGTAGTCACACATTTGTGGCCATTGTATCCCAACCCGATCTAATGGCGACGAGGTCTAAAGACAGAAGTTGTGGGTTGCAAGAAAGCTTCAAAAGAGGGATAGTCTACTGGCTCAAGAGGAAAAAGTTCTTATGTAATTACTGTTATATATAGTATTAAAAAATACAAAATCAAAAACTCCAAAAAATGGACAGGCCTGATTGAAAATAAAATGCTTGTTGGGTTGTATATATTTATATAGTCAATAAGCAATCTTGAGCTTCAAAGTCATATATATGTGTGAGCCTGCAACCGGATGACTTGGCTACATTGGTCAAGCATCTAGGATAGGTAGCTACACTGGCTACCGTCCATTCTTCTCTCCACCTCCTCTTCTTGAGCTGGTTGTACTTGAACTTAGAAGGCAATACCCTGCTTCTCAAGGAAAGAGTTGTTGGATTGAGGAATTAGGCTCGTCATGTTGGAGAAGGCTGACTTTTACCTCTTCAACCGAGGAGAGATACATATCACACGCACTGTCCAAGATAGATTCATAGTCATAAGGGTTTGCATATGAGTAGATTTGTTCTGACCTGGCTATTGAGGAGACTTGAGAAGGGTTTTGTGATTCTCAAATGTTGTTGTGTTTCAAATTCGTTTCCCGATAAGGTTCCGACCACGCCTAAAATCCAAAGGTCAGACTTAAACTTCAAACTTTGATTTTGTGAAGACAAGTTTAAAAATTAAAATCAATCCAAGTTCTTTCTGTCTTCTCTTTATTTTTAGTTTTATTTTTTTGCACTTATTCCATAAGTGTTTTCTAGGGACTAGAAAAGGCAAGTTTAGGGGATGATGAATCTCCATTTCAACACCTTTATTCTATCATTTTGGCCTTGAAAACCCTAACTAATGCATGTAAATAGCATTAAATTGTACAATTAATATTCATCATTTGTTCTATTTATTGTATATAAAATACTGTTTTTAATGCCAAAATTATAAAAAAGGAAAAAATGTCAAAGGTATTTTATGACCCTAAATTCCGAGACCTAGACATCTTGATGACTATGTCGACAAGGAATAAAGTAGGGGGATAAGGGTCAAAAACACAATAAAAGTCCCAATTTATTTTGCCAATTAATTCATTTTTGGGACCTATTTTGTTCTTTATTATTCATACCTCAAATAAAGAAACTTTGTACAGTAAAGTTGTAGATAAAAATATATAGAAAAATACAAAATTGATTTCACACAAAAACAACATACAATGTACTTTTTATACTCCGGATAAAAATCCAAAACCCAAACTTCCCATATCCTTATCTTTTCTATATGAATCAAAATGTATCAAAATCACCTTTAATTGTATATACTTTTAATAAGTATTTGATGAAGTTGATTTCATTTAATTTGGAGTTAAGATGCAAAAGTTAGGTTTTGGACCCCCCTATTGTATAGTATACTTGAATAAAATATTCATTTATTTATTCTTTATTATTTTTATAATTTTATTTTTTTTAAATTTTATAATTATTATTTATAGTATACGTAAATTTTTAGAATAGAATAAAACCATAAATAAAATACTATAATAAAATAATATACAAAAATACATAGATGAATATACAATATTATACCTATATAATATATACCCCTATTCATTTAAGTGTACAAAATACATCAGAAAAATATAATAAAAATGTTTTTATGTGTATAAGTTATAAATATATAAAATATGAAAATGAAATATAAAATAAAAAATAAAAATAAAATATACAAAACATTGGTCAATATACCTATAAATACACTTGTAAAAAGTAACTTGTAAAAAATTAACTCATAAAATAAATAAAAATCATATTAAAATACTACATAAAATAATAAATATTTTTATTTTATAAATTTATTTAGTTAATTATTTTTTTATTTTTATTTATTTGTCTTTTTCCATTCGATTGTGTCTTCTTGTGGCCCATCTGGACCAATAGGAGCTCTTTAATTATTGATCGCGGGTCAACTCTTCTAACTCGGGCCTTGCCCTGTCAGAATCGAGTACCCCCCTCTCTTCTCGATATTTCTTCGCTAGATACATCGCTCGAGGATGATCAATCTCTACATGAGATTTGTTCGTTGTTCATCCTTGATCCCCATCGACACCTCGCCTAGGGCTGACTCGCCTCGACTCACATGTGATCCCTAGGTCAACCACCCTGTTCACTCTCCTGTACAAGAGATCCCCTCCTCGCAATTCGATTTGCCTTCCCCCTACTTTTTACCCCTCGGAGTTGATGAATCTCATATTCATCACTCTAAAAGTCATTAATTATGCTCTAATCCCTAAAAATCATGGTATTTCTGCATTTATTTTTCATAATTAGCATTCATGCATGCTTTGATAAGAATTGCATTTATCACTTATTTTTGCACAAAATAAGAAGCCAAAAATCCCAGCCAAAATGACATGTAACATAGTTTAACTTCCTCAATTTTTAACTAATTCATGCTAACTACAATTGACCCAAAATCACCTCCACTATGTACATATTACTAACAAAATTAAAATAAAAATACAAAAAAATCACTAACCTAAATAAGTGGACCAAAAACCCAAACCCTAGTTCTGGAATTTCCAGACTAAAACCTCGATATCTCCCTCATCCAGTGTCTGATTTGATCCTACTCACTTTTAAACTAATGTACATTCAAATACCTTCAAAACAAGACCAAGTTCAAGTGAATCGGAGCTCACATGTGAAAGTTGGGTTTTGGGCCCCTTTTGTACATTTTGTATTTTAGTGGTTTTTGACCTATTATGTTATGTACATAATTGACTCATTTTATTTTATTTCTTTTTCATTTGTCTTTTTTGATAAAAGTTTTATTAAAATGCATAAAAATCCAAATCTAAATTGAGCTTGAAATCGAAGAAAATAACTAAGTCCGAGTCCTCACTAATTGTCTGTACAAAAATTGTCTTTTTCGTATTTTATTTTATTTCTTCTTTTTTTAATTACTAAAAATCCAAAAAAAATATTAATGTGTAAATATTTGTCTTTGATTTTATCATATTTTTTCTGAATTTTTATATGGTTTACAAATGATAAAAAAATTATAAAACTCATAAATCAATGCATTCTATGTATATGGGATACCACAAAAATATCACTTTGCACAAATGATCGATTTTGGTTTGGTCTCTTCATAAAAGTTGTATACCTCATCGAGACGAGCAATTTTCTGAAGAAAATTTTTAGATCCGAAGCCATTTGCTATTTATTCCAGATTTTTTTTGTATTTATTTTTCGATTTTTGTGGGGCTGACACGTGGCAGCTCCTGGAGCCACCATGTGTCACCTATTTTTAGGATATATATATATATATATTAATTTTTTTAAAAAATATAAAAAATTAAAATAATAAAAATAATAACTGGTGCCACGTGGCTGCACTAGGGTCGTCCGATCTTGGCCGATCGGACGACACATGTGCGCCATCCCCTTCCTCCAGTCAAATTTCCCAATTCACGGGAACGGGCACCGCCTCCCCCGTCACCCCACGGATCTCGCGCACGACCGCCATCTCCGATCTTGTCGAACCTCCTCGAATCCATCTTCTATTTCACATATCAATCCTGCTGCTACCATCCGCCATCTCCTCCTCCTTCCTTTCCAAATCCGCCATGCCCTCGTCCATGAAATACGCCATCGCCGACCGCCTTCCCTCATCAAACTCAATCGCCGCCCCCATCAGATCTCCAATCAATCCCTCGACGATCACCTTCCTGATTGCCACCTCCGAGTCGACCCTCCCTCCTCGCCTTCTATTTAACTCGACCGCCGCCCATCCTCAAACCCATCCGTCGTTAGCACCTAAACGAGGAGAAGCTCGGTGGTGACATCCTGAGCTCCTCCCCCTTCCCTCCGTCGAGGTCCGAGGCTCATAGCCTCGTTGTAGCCCTACGGTGTCCATTTTCCACCTGCGGCTACTCCACTCTGGCATCCTTGAGCCGTCGAGCCAACAACTTCTCCATCAATGCCTCCGTACCTCCGAGCTTCAAATGACAACACAACATCCACCGCCTACATTTCCAACAATCGTATTGTTCAGCCGCTCTTTCGACTCCAGAGCATCTTCTCCGCCGCTCACCTACGATTCCAGTTACCCCTAACGCATCTCCGATTGCTCACAAGCCACTCTTCACCAACGGCCGATGTTGCCCCTACTGCTTCAAACATCAGTCGAAGGAGCACCATCCACGCAGAGTCTTCGCTACTTTCGATCGTCCTTGCTGCCGGGAAGCAGGCCTGAGACCCCCGCCCACGTGCTTGGCATGTGCGTTAGGGGGACAACTTGCAAAGGCCCCCTGGAGTAGCCTGATATTGCACGAAGAGACCCCATCCAGAAGTCGCGTGCTCCGTACGTGACTTTTTGGAGTTTTTGCTGATCACCCCTCGGAGTTCTCCTTATTCGCAAGATCACCCTCGCCTCCCAAGGAGCACGTGCTGCGCATGTGCTCCCTTGTAAATTTTATAGCTGGAGCATTGGTAATTAATTAATTCGTCCCTACATTACTTCATCTTTTATTTATTTAATTTTTGTAATTGCGAACAGACCCATGTGGTCCCCTTTCATTTTAGACCTCTTCATTGCATCATTTTATTTATTAAAAATAGGCACTGTGTTGTTCAATTAATTCTCTATATTTTGGCATAATTGTGATATTTTTGTGATATGTGGTTAATTAATGATTAATTGTTTTGTGGAAAATTGCATATTTTCCCACTTTGTGCTTCGAAATTCATAATATTAATTAACCATTGCTCTAAAAATCACCAAAAATTCTTGATTGCAGAACTAGTTGTATGTTACATCGTGCCCAAAAAGAATTACATTTGCATGCATAGTTTGTCTTGTAAAAATCATTTTACCTATTTTGATATTTAATTTTTAATAGGTATTAAATCTCATATTTTTGAGATTTAAGATTTTTCTGAGATCGATCACCTAGTGATAGATATTGGATAATTTTATCCCTTGAAATTAAATAGGTTTAATATTTATTATAATTGAATATTGAAATTCGCATCGTTTTCATTCATAAATTCATAAAATATTTATCTTGCATCCAAAAATTCCAAAAAACATACATTGCATTCATTTCATCATAATTGTCATCTTGGCCAAGTTTCATATTTTTAAACATCGTTTGATTGATCTTTATTTTTAGTCCATAAGATTAGCCTAATTTACATTTTGCATCCCAAAATTGCATTAAAAATAACAAAAAAATACTATCTCGAAAATCGTGCACAAACTTTGATAGACAAAATTTTTAAGTTGTTCCGTTGCCTCCTTGAGTTCGACCTTGGGACTCGTCCAAGTAAAATAAACAAAAAACCACGCGATTGAAAATTGAATTAATTAATTGTATTTATTTGTTGACCGATTCTGATTGCCCACCTACAATGAAACGACATTAATTTAAATGCTTGATAATTCACTGTAATTAGCATAGGGAATCTACAGACTCATCATGAGTGCGCTAGGGTAGAGCTCTTTATGACAGAAGGAGTTCCCCTCGCTTTGCAGCGAGGAAGGGGCGGTGCGGAGGTTGTTCCTGCCATCTCCGACCATCTTGTCTATAAGGTCTGATCTCCTTGGCTCCCATCGAGCGAGGTACGTTTCTTTTGCTTTTAGGTTAGGATTAGCT
The DNA here is from genome assembly GCA_037367405.1 of Ottelia alismoides. NCBI lineage: Eukaryota > Viridiplantae > Streptophyta > Magnoliopsida > Alismatales > Hydrocharitaceae > Ottelia > Ottelia alismoides. Next base: position 355,209 of record JAZKJV010003762.1, read on the forward strand.
TTAGTTTTGATTCTGTATTTTATTTAGTCTTTGAATCACTCATTTAGCATATATCCTAGGTTTAGCCCTCCTATGTATACATCCTTTAATGTATCTAATCCTACAAACAACCAATCACCTAATACTTATATCCTTATTGCAACCAAGTCATATACAAACCCCCCAATTTCACGGATCCATCACCAGTACACCCATATCTCGTACCTCCTCCATTGTCACCTTGATCCAATAGAAGTCATATTTTAAATGTCTATCTATGCCCGACCAAGAACCCAAAATTTCCCCATCCACCTTAGAGGATGACCAAATTATAGCTTCTAAACTCCTCACGATGTCAGTAGGCAGAGGTTGTCAAGGCGACACATATCTCAGGCCAAAACTCTAAGGAGTGGTCTTTGAAGCTTCAAACTTTCATTGTACCTAAGCTATGGTACTTAGTCCAGCTTTGCCCCTTCCATGGCGACTCGAAGCTACAATGGAGATCCTTCAAGTTCAATTTCGCAAATGATTAACCTATCATCTATTCATTCATTCATTTCATTCCACCTCCAGATAACCCTCCATCTAATCTTCTTCATCCCATTCCTTGTCTCATTGTCATATTCCCTCTTGTTGGTGAATCCAATCACCTTGAGATCACTCACTTCGATCCCTCACCTAATGACAAACCGCTTTCTACCCTTATTACGAAAATTAAATTGTCGTTGTTGTCATACATGCATGTAAAAAACAATCAATAAAAAATATCATGAAATTATGAGTAACACGATTTGAATATAAATTTCCTTTGAGCATAAATTGAATTCATAAAAATTTGATTTGTGGTTCTTTTGGATGTATTTTGTAATTAATGAGTAAAAAACTTTTACATTGAGATTAATGAAAAATATTGCAATTTACTCTTTGTGGAATTTAAATTGTGAATTACCTGTGTGATTTTTGGGGTTACATTTTGCAATATGTCATGAAACTGAAAATACCATATGTTGTGCTCTGAGATGTTATCATACACGATTTAGTGGGACTTTTTTGAAGTGATTTTCTATTTATTTAAAAAATCAACTATATGGTATGATTGTATTCCATTTTTATGTAATTCAGATAATTTCCAAAAAAATAAAAAAAATGATCATGCTTCAGTCACCCACGTTTTTTTATTACAACATTTATTGGATTTTAACCTAACAACTCAATCTAAAACTTCAAAAAATCACTACAATCGTGAAAATTTAAAAAAAACTCGAAAAAATAATGTTATGGATCCTTACGAAATAACATATATGGGAAAAATAAAATTAAAATATATATTGGGGCCATTTTGCATACCATATGCTTTCAATCTTTCATAAAATATTGGTTTTTGTTTGTTATTATTTTAATTGTACTTCTATTTAAAAAATCCCAAAAACATTGTAAAAACATAAAAACTTAAATTTTTTCCTATTTTCATTATATTTTTTAACATCATTTTAATATCTATAAGCACATTTTACACATAATAAACTCAACCTTCTTCTTTTGTTTTATTTTATTATTTAAAAATAATTAATTTTTTTGCAAAATTAAAAAGGGAAAAAATAAAAAGAGAAAAAGAGAACAAATATATATTGTGTATATACATAGATTGAATATACAACATTGAGACACTTGTCATCAACTGATTACTTTATCATCTCCTTGTTTCTAACCTTGGAAACAACCCAGCAAAAAATACCCTCTCCACAAACATCAGTATGTACAATATTTTGGAATTTTTATCGGATTGCTTTCCTGTGACTGTGTTACAACACGACCTGATTAACATATGCAGAAAATGATTGATCACATATCATTAAAGGGCTCCCACGCTTCATTAAAAAACTTGTGAATAACCCACTCATGGGTTGTATTCATCACATATGGTGATCACTTGGCTCACCCTTAATCTTTCTACCTCGGCCTTCAGTTTCGTTTATACATGGGCCGGTCATGTGATGTAACTTGTGAACTATACTTTGACATCTCAAGACCCCATTTTCACCATGTTTGGTTCTGAAAATAAATCACATAGGACTTGATCAAATGGCTCAGAAACAGATCTCGGACATCTCCTGGAACAGATATCGGCGATGAAATGGCTAAAAAACATATCAACTCGAATCAAAGTCTAGGAGCCCTTGTTTATAGAGCAGACGAAGGGGTGGATTTGAAATTGGAAATGGGCATGCAACTCGAGACAGATGGAATGAAAAATAATCGGGTGTGAAAATTGGATGAATGAATCTTATCCGGGTGGATAAATCAGGAGACAAGGAGGAAGAATCGGATTGGGGATAATCAAGGAAGAAATGAGGTTGGGATGTTATTCTGGTAGAAGGACCGAGAGGGGGAGTTGACCTTAGTCAATGAACCCGGGTCCAACCAATCAAAGCCTGTATAAATGGGATAAGGCACTACAGGACAACAGAGTAAAATTAAATAAAAGATAATAAACAAATAAATAACAAACGACGTTAAATTGAACAGGTTTCAAAATAAATAATGCTAATAAATAAACAAACTTATTTTGATGATTTTTAATAAATTAAATTAATTAATTATGGTAAAGTGAATAAAAAACTTTATTCATAGGTATATAATACCTATATATACAACACACACATTTTTAATTAATTGATTTTACAAATAATTGCATGATTTAATAATTTGTTTATTTTCAATATAACTTAAGGATTTTAAATATATTTTTATTTTATTTGTGTGAATTAATTTGATAAGTTAATTAATAGGGTTATGTATAATATAGGTACATGATACGTATAGTATAAATACATTTATTTTATTTTTTTATTGTTTTCCATTTTATCCTTTTTGTATTTTATATAAATAATATAAAATGCATACAAAATACAAAAAACAATATGTCCAAAAATACAAATAAATAAATAACTAAATAAAAATAATCTGTACAATATAGACATTAAGTACAACAAAGTAACACTCCAAAAGCTAACTTTCACATATTAACTCTGATTTATGAAACTACTTTCATTTAAAGATTATTTAATTTTGAACACAATGAGTGTGATTTTGATTTGAATTTTTGTGGAGTAAATATTGATCTGTCAATTTTGGCTTTACGATTTTTTCATAGTGTTGTTTCTCTTATTCTGCACAGGATTCCTTCTGTAATTATTTTTTATTATTTACAATTTATTTTTGTGTGCAAGTTTCAAGAAGAAAATATTTTTATTTGAGTGTGTTTTGGTGATAAATAAAATAATAGAAGATATATACAATATAGACAATGATGAATTTACACATGTGAAGTTTGATTTTCTAAATTTTTATAGATAAATGATTTTATCTCTTCCTACTTTATTTCTCATTGATTATGTCAAGTATTGGCATACTCTCAGGGTTAGAATCAGTGTGTATTTATTACATATATGCAGTCTTCTTATTTCTTTCTTTTTCCTTTATTTATTTATTTATTTATTTAGGGTTAATATAATGATAAATATACACTATTTATAGATGATATGAGATTATTATAAAAGCGATAACTAGTGATATTTACATGTATTTTGTATGGGATTTTAAGCCACAATAAATGAATAAAGATGATGAATTGGTGATTCATCACTATCCCTCTATATCCCACATATTTCTATCCCTACTAACGAACAAAAATGCGGGATGCACCATGTTAATCCCACTCTATCCCACATGTTGTCTCGTAAATGAACAAGCCTTAATAACTCTAAGTTTATATTCCATATTGGTTGTCTCCTTCGAGAGGTTATCAATTGATTTATCAATTGATCATTAGGTAACGATACTAATCATATGTTTCCCAAAGCATATATTGACATTCTTGAATTCTCATCATGTTTTCTAAACGTAATGACCATCGATAGAATTCATTGTGACCACAATGTCTCATGAGTGAGATCTTGTCTTCTGGTTCGGTAAGTATGGACTTGTATGATTCTTGAGAGATCATACATTTCATATTTAGGGATGGGCATGGGTCGGTCTGGGCTGGGCCCTAAAGGGCCCAGGCCCACGCCCGTCTAAAAAATTCTGGCCTTGGGACGAGCCTCGGCCCGTAATTTTTTTTGCAGTCCGGCCCAAGCTCAGGCTCGGCCAAATTCCTTTGGGCCGGGCTTGGGCTGAGCCGGCCCATCCTCAATTGTGGCATACTTCTCTTTTATTGCTCTTATTGTTGATGTGCATTTTATGGTTATTCCTATTCATGCAATAGATAAATCCTCAGTTATTCATCAATTGAAGCTCCTCCAAAACATCATCAAGCAATATGAACAAATAAAATGGAGAGTCCAATCGGGCTAAAAGAGGGAAGGGGAGGCGTGAATGGTCTATGTAAGTCCTGAGCTTAAGACCCGTGTATAATTTTGGGATGGGTATTGGGCTACATATCAGGCCATCATTCGGGCCTTATGTTGGGCCCCTAAATGGGCCGGGCCTTGGGCCGGGTCAGGTTGGGCCAAGCCAAGCCCGAGCCCAGCCCAAAGAAATTTTGGGCCGAACATTTAGGCCCATGCTCAGCCCAATGTTCTTTTGGGCTTGGGTTGGGCCGGGCTTTTTGGGCCGGGCTTCGGGCTAGGCTGGGCCAGCCCAGTCCAATGCCCATCCATACTCATATTCCCATGTATACACACCAAATCATTGGTATATAGACCTTATCATGTCGTCAATCAAGTGGTTTTCCAAATGTATATATCAATTATATAGATGTATATTTTTATCCAATCAAAAGCTGTGTGCCCCTTTCTTGACAGTATATGATACATGTCATAGCATCTAGATCTTGTCAAGTTATCTACCACCTCCAAATATCTATTCCTATGCATAGGATGTGCATCAAGAGTGCCAATCAGATATTAGTCTGTAAAGAAGATTTCCATCTCTTCTTAGACTAGAGATGTTCTTTAAATTTAACTCGACGATGCCAGTTATGTTATCGATAAAACTTTTTGATATACAACTTTGAATCAGTCGCTATGATCTAACTATTTTAGACCAACAGCTATAAGATACCCAAATTAGCCTTGGTGTATATCTTTGTTTGTATTGAGAGACCTTAACAATAATACAAACATAATAGTATTTTACTTCAGATATGGAATGATATATTCACAATAACTTTTATTGCATAATAGCTTAGCATGAACTCATATCCAACGCTCCTTGTATAGTTTTTCTCCAGCTCCATCACTTAATCTAGAAGGTAGTCAATGTGAGTGTCATCCTTTTGTAATATCCTTCATCATCTTGAAAGTTCTCCTTGCAAGCTTCATTATGTCTAACTAATATAGATACATATGCATGATAGGATGTCACTCGCTTTCAACTACATATAGTTGAGCTTGAAACCAAATCCCTTCATTTTTCATAAGAAAAATAGTTTATTTCACAATGGCAAAACAAGAATAGTGTTAAATAATATAATCCATGATCCATCCTTTCTCCTTTATTGCTTTTGAAAGAAACTTACTAAAACCACTCCATCACAGTGAGTCTTGTGTGTTCATATTCCTAAATAAAAAGTTGCCACAATGCCAATAGTCGATTACCAATGGTTATTCGGTGACATCTAGAGAATTACCTATGACTATTATTTTTTTCGCAACCAGTCGGTTACTAGTCATTTCCTGGAGATTGGCCGACTAACATCATTGACCTTTGCCTTTGGAAATTTCCTCGAGAAAACGACTCGTTTTCTCCTCTTCCGGAAATGTACTTTTATTGATTTGGATTTGGAAAATAGTTTTTTTTTTTTAAAAAAACATTGTTCAAGTTGTATAAGTTCCCTTGTGAAGTTATTAGTGGGCTTTAGTACTTTGCCCTTCTACCTTCTTCTACCTTCTTTCTCTGAGTTGCAAGAGTTTTTCCTATATACTTTGGTGCTTCATTCCACGATCTAGAGTTGCTTGGTGACAAGGGAACTCAAGCTTCATTGTCCATAATGATCGTCATTGATCGCTTTCTAGTAGCATTTTGTGCTTTTCCTTTTCGTCCGACCTAGGCTTTAAGAAACCGATTGTTCGTAGTGTTTTACTCACGGTTATCTATTTATTGCTCGATCTATCAAATTTGATTTTAATTAAAATAGAGAAATAGCAATTGTCCTACAAACTAATTAAACAATAAAACATTTTACGTGTTTATTTATTATTAGGTGCTCCATGTGTTTTAGAGGTTGAAACACAAGGAGATGCTAGTGAGTGAGAAATATATAACTTTATTTTTAATTTGTTTTATTATTATTGTTTTTAACTATTATTTTTATTTCACTTTCACTTAATAAAAGAAGACAAACCTATTCAAGACCTTTTAATTCTCTTGCCGGCCAAAAGTAATCAAAGATTCTAAAAAAATAAAAAATAAAATCTAGGTAGATTTTAGATTTTAAACAATATTTGGTCATTTAAAAGTCAAAACTGGATGAGGGTACAATATTTCTTTTACATATTTTCATGGCATAAATTTGATGAATGTATGATATATTAACTTTAGTATTGCATTTTATTTTAAAATATTTACAAATACTTTTGAATATGCAATACTATCCTATTATTATAAATACACTCCTTATTAATATTGTTGCATTATTATACATAAAAACACATAAAAAGAAGAAAATGGTAAACAAGAAAGAGAACATAACAAAACGTGAATATGTGTGTATGTACAGACTGACTCCAGAAAGTGAGAAAATACAACTGCAAGGTATCTATGAACAACCCTTACAAATCATGTCAAAATAGATTGATCTACTAATAATAAACTAGGAAGAGATAAGGAGAAAACACCAAAAATAAATATCAATGTACAAACCTCACTCAGAACATCTAATTATTGTACTTACAACCTTCACACAATTATACACAATTCTTGTGTAAAATATTTTCCACTGAAATTTTCATTACTGTGAGATAATTAATTAACTCCAACACCAAATTAAAAAAGGAAACACAACCCCTAATTTCATAAATCAGAACTTCCTTGAATCATAATAAACTCCAAATGGATCAGAATCATCTTTAAACTTCAACACATACTTAAAACTATTTATAAAAATATTAGAAAAATACTAAGATGAAAGGAGCGGTTTCCGACTTTCGGGCCTAGTTGAACACTTGTCTTGTATGTACATGAACTTCGAGATTTTCTATAAAATATTTATTTACTTCTTTCAACTTAATTCTTCTTGTATCATGTACATAAAAATCTCGCTAAAATTATAAAAATATGTTTGAAATTATACCCTATGTCGATGCCAAAATAATGGAAACCCTAGTTCTCAAAATTGCAACTTCCGGACCTCATAATTTTTTCATATGAACTTCGATGTCCAATGTACTAACATTTCAAATTCATGATATAAAATTTTATATCTAATGATGTTGGTTTTGAAAATAGAGTTTATGTGCAAAAGTTCAATTTTGGGACCTTAATACATTTAGATTTCTAACTTGAGAAAATTACTATGGATTATTTAAAATGCCCATCAACATGATTATAATTTTAATTGTTTTTCTGATATTCTATTTCTTTTGTAAAATAAAATATAACATAAATCCAACAAAGATATATAAATGTAACTTAATTAAGTATTTAATTAATGAAATATTAATTAATGGACCTATTTGGAAAAATCCGTTCAAACAAGCAGAAATATGTCTTAGCTTGGTAATATCATTATTAAACTATTTATGTACACTAACCTAATTACGTATAACATATTATTATGCACATAATTTTATTATTGTTAATTTTCATTTCATATATTTTCCAATTTTAATATTTAAATTGTTTTAAAGGTAGTAAGACAATAATTAACCTGATGGTGCCACGTGAGACCGGTAGGGAATCTCTTCTCCATACCATTTTCCCTATTTCTCTACTACTGTGCACGATCACTATTTCCCAAAAAAGGATGGGGGAATATTTTCCCGAATAGGTACAGAATCGAAAAAAAATCCCAGAATGATGATGTATCGGTGAACCGTTTGCCTCTGGACTACGTGGCGCGACAAATGGGGTTGCTGCTAATGACTCTGCGGTAAACTCTGCTACGGTAAACCGTTTGCGATGCCAATCATAGCAGCGGCGAACGATTTGCTGTCGGAGTTCCTTCCCTAATAGTTATTAGTTTATGTTTTATAATTTTTTAGTTTATGTTTTATAATTTTTATATAATAGTTTATGTTTTATGTTTTGATAATTTAAATTATATGAATATTTAATTATTAAATTAATTACACTACAACATTAATGAGTTTCGACGACAGAATTTAAGCGACGGATTCCACTGTGATGGATATCTGCCACCTAAATCCATCGCGTAAAACCCACACATGACTGCAAGAGGTAGCACCTTTTCAAGCTCCATTCCCCCTTCTTTCCAAAACCCTAATCTCATTCCCGCCTTTGTCTCTGTCGGCCGCCATCATCTTCTCCTCTTTCTCACCCCCTTGCTCGAGGTCGAGGTCGATCCCATCGGTCTCTGATGCTCGATGCAACAGCGATGAGAGGTGATTTTCCACAATCGTTTGATCGCCTCGAGGAGATCCACCGTCAGTCGCTACCAAATCTATAGGTACACCCATCTTTCTCTTGCAGATGTCATTTCAAACATTTTCCATCGCTTCTCAAGTGGTTGTCCCCGTCCTCTGCGATTTAGGGCTTAAGGGAGGGTGAAGAACTATCTCCTTTGATGATTGGGCAGATAACGGGCCATCTCCTCCTATACAATTAGGATTTTTTGGATTTGATCTTTACTTTCCAAAGGTTTGAATTTCGTTTCCATGTATTTAACCCCAAATATTTTGATTTTTTTGGATTTTTATTGCTTACGAGGCTATTTATATATGCTTAATCTTCTTCCCACATCATTCATCTTCTTCTTCGTGCCCTAATCTCCCTTCGAAAATGCAGCAGTGCTCACCATCGCAGCGGATTCTCCCTGGACATCGACATCCGCTTCCAGGTATTATTTTCCACTTGATCATAAGGTTTTGTTTGATCAGAAGGTTTTGTTTTATCTTCGTGCTCTTTTCTCAGTTATTATTATTTTTCATATGATCGATAATCACTTAGTTTACTATAGTTTGATATGGATCGTTTTAAGTGTATAAGCTCTATTATTAAATATGTATGTGCTACTTGTTTTGTAAATACGTATTACATCTCAAACACGAATGCATATTTTTAGGTCATGAATATTCAAATTTTACCTTGAAGTTATCTTTAAAGTCAACCTATGTCGTATTACGGCATAAGAGACAGATTAACGGAGTTGCTTTGTTGAAAGATATTTAAGGATTTATCGAAGTACATGCTACTCATTTTATGATTTCATGAGGTACTTTTGTTCATTTTTTTTAAAAGATAGTTTCACATGTTATAATTTTTTATTTTGACTTTCAGGCCCTTTTTTTCTAAAAAAAGTGTTGTTCATGATGCAAAATAACATTCCGAACTGTATTTTATTTTTTTAAAAGGAGTTGCAATGGTTACAACTTTTTTAAAAGCTTTGACGGTGTTTAGGAACATGACACCAAATTCAGAATGCAGGGATATGTAGTGATTAACCAACCTTCATATGTTACATGAGCAGGCAGCTATATCCAGTCTTTGCAACTAACCTGCTTAGATCGTGTACAAATCACCCAACACCAAAAAAATCACCAGCAAATGATGTTTGTCGTGCACTTTTCTCTAATTGCACTTTTATCTAATTGCACTTTCCCCCCTTTCCCGACAATGATATCCCTTGTGATAGATGACTGTGAGAGTTTTTGTTATTTGTTTTTTGAATTTTTATTGTTATTAGAATTCCTCAAGTTCTTCCTTTCTCTCTACGTTGTGCTATTTTTTAATTGAATTTAATTTAATTGTCAAATGGTTATAATCGATTATGAACCTCCTTTGTATTTATAAATTTTAACGACGATAAAAGGTCATAATTATATTGCCAAGTGATTACTATTGATTGTGAATCTCTTTTGAAATTTATAAAGTTATGATTAGTAGTATCATTAGCATATGTTGTCATTTCTAATGTTAAATGCGGAGAAATCCAGCGCACAGATCTTCCTATTGCATTGTTCGTTTTCATGTCTTGATTCCGTTCTTCTAATGAATTATCATAGGCTTGGGAGAAAAAATATAGAAAGAAGAAGGGATGTATTAATATCTTTTTTTGGTGGAAGATTTCTAGATGATATGGGTGGAGAACATGTTGTGGTGGATACTCATAGTTATGACTAATCTGGACGATGGAATCTGCTGTGAACAAGGATGGATGGTTCCCTTCACCTTTGTAAGCAAAAGTTCATTTGCAGTTCTGAACTCCAATTTTATCGTTTACTTTAAGAATATTATTAACACACGGATTATGACTTGCTAATTGGAGCAATTCATTTTGCTATAATTTGTTATTGAACTGTTTGACAAAACTAAGGACCAATCCCTTCGAGAAGGTTTGAACCCCAAACTACACCATTTCAATGGCTTTCGATTTGGATAGGATTATGGATATCCTACTATGACGATTGACATAAAGGTTTCACTGTTCATGGACAATGTTAAACATGAAGGTGTAATTACTAGATGATTTGGATCTAGAAAATGTTGTAGTGGGTAGTGGGTACTCGCACTTATGACTGTGATATGGAACTATGGAAAAAGAAGCACAAGTGTATCCTGCCATCTGGATGAAAGGGAATTTTGTGCCTGGAGAGAAGGTATGTGTTCAATTTTGAATTATTAATTATTGAGAGGTTACACTGTTAGACGAAAGTGGGACAATAGTGGTGGATTTTGATAATGTGACAAATATTCTTGTAGATCAGGGAATAGTTACAGTTGGGACTATGCCATGTGAGCTGTTATAATCTTCTTTATGCTAAACTCCTTTATGTACATTGTAAACTTTTAAAATCGTATATGATTAAGCTGTTCCAAGGTAACATTTGTGAGCTGTGATTTCCATCAACAACGCACGATTTTTTTGAAGTCTGGCTACTTTTTCCGCATTCAGATTTTCTTTTGAATGATATAGTAATGATCATTCAAGATGTCATTTTGTAATTTTCAGTAGATAGTTGATTGATTGAAATCATTTTATCATTATAATTTATTTTAAATGGGTCTCAACATGTTTGTAGGTTCTCCTTTACAATTCTTTTTGTTTTAAATTTTCTTTCACATGTCATTGCGATGAAGACTTCTATGAACAGTATGGTAGTAATTGTTGGTGGTTCTGGAGTTGCCAATGAGTTTTGAGTGTTGTGGAAACTTGGTCATGTTCCGTTGGAGTTTCATTACAGTATTTCTGGATGAAACAAACAACGTCCAACTGCTGATTAATCGACTTGTGAGATTTTTCATCTCTGTGGTGGCATTGCCATGCTCCTTGCTGCCAACAATGCTTTCTTATCAGCGTTGGGAGGCATTGTCATGCTCCTTGGTGATGGAAGAATGCCAACCAATGTGTATATGAATGTATCGTAATTAGAATTATATATATATCTTTTGTAAGTTATTTTTATCTTTTATTTTCCATGCAGTTTATTTAGCATGGAAGGAGACTTCTCTTCGATCCTTGAGCTAGTTGAACTTCAAAAGAATTATGGATTCATGCAAGCTATCGATGATGTAAGTTGACTATCACAACAAACATCTCATTTTTTCCCTCTTAATATTTACAAGTCATTTTTACTACATCCCAATAAGGAAGATCGATGCTCTCACCCGCATTCGGGGTGATCTCATGACATGTATGTTTTACTTATATCCCAATCAAATTTATCTTCCACTTCATTTGTTAAATACTAATTCTGTCCATCTATTAGAGACACGACAAGGGATTTTCAGTGAAGTTCTCAAGGGGCAGGTAATCGATCTGCATTATCTGTGAAAACTGACTTTAAAGCATACTGCTTGTAGATGATTTCAATGCTTTGAAGATGGCTAAAAAAGGATTATCTTTTTGAAAATATCATGTGCACTTGTTGCAGCTCCTTCATGAGCGTGCACTGTGTAAGTGAGCTTCTTATTTTTAAATCCTTATCTTGAATTTAAAATTAAAACTAAATGAGTAGAACAATGCAGGGATCTTGTCAAATTTGCTCCACAATTATGTGATGAGTTGAGCGTGTTAGCTTCACTTGTTGCTGGTGTAGATATGGAGCTTAAGACTGAGGCAAGCCTTCATCGTGCTTGTACATTACCTGTAGCAAACCAGTTTAGTCAGGCACCCATGCAATTGATTTCATATGCTTTATTTTTTTGGGATTTCTTTAGTGATATCACCTCTTAGATTAATTGAGATCTCTTAGTACATGATGCTTGGTGCACATATTTTTCTATATTGTTGCTTAAACTTTACCAGAGTTTTCTAATTTAATATATAAATGAAAAAGAGCTTCTGCTATACAAGTATTTAATAGAATCTGATGATATTAGTATAAGATGCTTGGGCAAAGCTTACACATTCAATGTGAATTTTCCATTTCTTGTTTCAGGAGGTTGTGGCAGCCCGTGCATCCATTTCCATGAATTAAATGAAGTTGCTCCTATTACTGGATCCGAGGTGAGTTTCCAACATCACAAGGAGTTGCAGCAGAAAGAGCAGAACATGAACCTGATCGAACCAATTTTAACTGTCTCTATGACTTTCATATTAAAAGAAATTCGCTGTGATCATATTTTCGTTTCCCTCTGTTGTGCAGGACCACAAGCCTATAGTGAAAAGAGCCAGAAAGCACAACCTCTTAGTGGTTGATTGTTTCTGTAAAGCCGCAATCGAAGAAAGCTAAGACAGAATAGAACCATCTCCAAATTGCACTGTTGCTAAATCCACAAATGGCCATGAAAAGCAGCAAGTGAAGAAAGCCAAAACAGAGCCAATGGCCATGAAAAGCAGCAAGTGAAGAAAGCCAAAACAGAGCCAACTCCAAATTAAACTGTTGCCAAGTCCACAAATGGCCCTGGAGAGCGTATCTGCAACGATCGTCAGCCTGGATCTCTTGGAGGATTGGTTTCGTACAGTGATTACTATGAGGATGATATAGCTGACATTTGGACTGTTGTTTCGTCTTCCTTTATTGTATGTAGTCCAAGTCTATAAGGTTTAACTTTTGCTTGGTTATATCAATAGGTGTAGAATGTTTGGGGAACCTGTAACAACTATGTAATAGTTTTTAAGTGGTAATTTTAGATAGCCAACAATTGTTATTGATTGTATTTGTTGATTGTTTTTTCTTGTTCATAAGAGGTGCGAAGAAGTACTAATGTATCTAAAAACTTTGTCATTCAGAACAGGTTCATCTAAAAGAAATTTAATGCGTCAGATTTTCTGTTGCATAATTCTATGGCGACAGATTTTCTGTCACAAAAGTTTTTGGCGACGAAGGTTTTGGTGGTAGTTTTTCGGTGACGGATTAGTTGTCGCTTTACAAGAATCTGTCGCATCAACTTAAAAATCCGTCGCCATAGGTCCGTCGGTAAAAAGCATTTTTGTTGTAGTGTTAACCTAATATTATTAATCAATAAGGGTATAATTTTGAACTTCGGTTATATTTTAACCTTGTACTTTGTACTTCAGTTAAATTTTTTAAATTAATTTGAAATTATTTGAATAATTCTACCTTCTTATATCATTAATCATTTCAATATGTTGAACACCTTTTTATAGAAAATGTAGAATAACCGTAATGTTTAAATAAGTTCTTCGGTCTGTTAATATCACATCAAAATGTATATATCATTGAATTGATATAATTGCAAAACTAAGAGAACACAACTTCATCATTGGCATTTAATTAATAGAAGATTTCCCGAATATGTGCCTACTAACATCACATCAAAAATGCATATATCTATCATAGTTACAGAAAATTCCATCACATTAAAGAAACCTAACTCAAGACCTCGACCTCACCCGCTCTCCACGAAGTACACTCAAGCATGCATACTTCAATGCAATTGTGTAATGTAAATCAACCAGGTCTACATACAGATCTTCTTCATCATAGTATTCTGTGGACAGTTAAGTCTCGTTATGTAAGGAGTCCATTGTAAAAGGGGGCATGGATTGCGACGAGTAAGGGGTGAACTGAGAGTCGGAGTGGAACGTTTGAGGTTGCGATTGTATCTCCTCTGAAGCTAGTGGTGCTACAGTAGGAGGTGGCTGCAGTGACTGTGGTGGAGGGTGTGCTTCACAGTGCGATGTTCTACTACTAGATGGTCCACGTACTGCTTGAAAACAGTTGTCGGGAAGACGCATTGACTTACGAGCTGCAATACGAGTTTTTGCCATAACATGTACGGGTATAAGAACATTTGGAATCATTTATTAAAAAATCACATTTATATCACCAGTAATCACAAACAACAATAAAGTAAAGTATTGGTAAAATTTAAAGCTTTTCTCATTTCCACAATGGGGATAACATGTGACATTCGATGAAACCACTTCTTTGTGTAGTGTACAATATGTGATATTGGCCCCTTAGAAGAAGATCCTTTTCCTTTTCCCTTCTTGGACGTCTCTTCTACCCCCCGACCCGCCTTTACTCTTCTTGTTTCTCCCATGTCAGATGAACCCCTCCCCGCATCACCATGTCCCCTTCCAAGTGCAGTCATGGTTGAATGCTCCCCTCCTGTTGTGGGCCTACCACCCCGTCTTTGAGTTGTTACATTTGAGGTGTGGGGTGACTCCAACTGTGTAACCGTTGTAGACATGCTTGCACTGGATGCCTTGAGAAGATCCATATATGTTGTTTCCATGCACATGTCACCACTCTAGAGCCAAACGGGTGAGGCAATAGCTATCCAATGTCATAATCAGGGACACTGGTGTAAGTTGGCTGACTCTGACTGGGCCCCATTTGCTAGTATTGCCGAGCCTGAGTTGGTTGGGCTTTCTTGAGTGGGGAGTACATCATACGATGGACTAGGCTCATTTGTCCAAGAACTATATTGATTCCCCACTGTTGAGACAGAAATGTTGTGGGGTCGATGAATGATGTATATATGGGCAGGATATCGTGTATTCCCGGATCCACCAGTGACATGTTTTAAATTGTGTAATCAATGTAACCAATCAGTTGTTGCATTCCCTGCTCCTTCGATGTTCTGTCAACATTTTCCTCACGCGGAATAAGGAGTTCACCTATGGAATTAACATCTCAATCAGAAGCTACGAAATGATTATCGATTATATAATTAGCATGTGTGAGAAAATTTACTAGTTGATTCCACCTTGGTCTATGTGGTTCGTAAGCTTGTTGGGATGGTGGTACGGCCTTGGCGATCCAATGACGTGTAATCTGCCAATACCATGTAAAATAATCAGCTAGAATAGTAGTTGATTCCTTGTCCAAATCTCTCTCCACAACGACATTATCGATTTGCCGGTGTCATTGGGCCAAACGATCTTGGTGGTATAAACCTCAATAATAGGTTCATCATCTCTCGGTCTAGCACGTCTATCATCAGAGGATTTTTGTGGCATCGCCTCCGGAATGTGTTGTCGCATCCTGAATTCCCTCATTACCCGATCGAGGACATGCATGATGACAATGTTGAAGCATATCAGGATTGTCTTGCACCGCCATATAGTTTGACCCTCACGGCATATCGGAGATAGACACGCCACAAGCTGGTCCTCATAAGGTGTCCACCTCATCTATTCAGGGTAGTGTTGTCCATCACTGATTAAGGATTCCTTTCGAATCAGTTGAATGATAACCGTCCAAGTGACTAAGGTAAAGGTACAAAAATGGTCGTTGCGACCTCAATCACTCAGACTAAGTATATCAAGAAAAATCGAACCACTAATAGAAATAAAATCAATCAAACACTCAAATAGCGGTCCAGCTATGAGATTAACCTGGTATAGCACCCAGGGTCGAACTCAAGGAGCACAGGTTGGCCAAAGGCCTACGAAGTAGTAAAAATAAAATAAAATAAAAGACACGTATTTTTAGTGGTTTTTAATGATTTTTATATTTTTTATATTTTTAAATGTGAAGAAAATAAAAGAAACACAAAATCAATCACACTTTGGCTAATTATTTAATGTGTCAAAAACCAAGCAAAAATTCAAACAAAAATGTTTTTATGTTTTTTATGTTTTTTAGTGTTTTTGGTTAATTTTTGATAATTTTCTGATGTATATTTTATTTTCTAAAAATCAAACAGTGATAGAAAAGCAAGGTACTGTCCAGCCAGGACCAAAATCCCTAAATAAAATATCTAAGGATCTCAAGAGGGCCTGGAGGTATTTTTCCTATATACTAGACGAAACAAGGAAAATTTGAGTACCAAAATTATTGTTTTTGGGTTTTTTAAATTATTTATTATAATTTTTATGAGTTTTTAGGTGTTTTTGAATTTTTAGGGTTTTTACTCAGTGAAAAATAGCCAAAATTGGCTAGAAATTAAAAAAGCACAAAAGAAACAGTACCTAATTTTTATGGAATTTTTGAGGGGGTTTTTATATTTTTTTTGGGATTTTTAAAACTAGACAGTAGCTGAAATAAAGGTTTTTGAATTTTTAAAAATAACAAATAAACTCAAAAATGTCCTCAAAAATTCTCAAAAATCCTACAACATGGCAGGAGCCATGTGTCAAATTTTCATAGAATTTGGAGGTGATTTGATATTTTATTCAAAAATCAAAAGAGGGCACTGTACACAGGGACTGAAGTGCAAATGCCCGAAGTTCTGGGGGTCCAGGTGCAATTAACCCAGCAACGCACGCGCGCGGCGCGTGCCTGGGGAACTCAGGGACCTTTTGGTAAGAAAAACAAGTCCCGAGGACCTTTTGGTAACTCGTACCAAAAGTCCAGGGGTCTGTGTTGCAAATAACCCACTAAAAGACGCACATGTGCAATTAAAACACTCACAGGGGCGTATATGCAATTACTGAAAACATTTCATTTATTTACGAGCATCCAGAACTACAGGGCTAATGTTGCAAATACACCAAACATACACGTGACGAAGCACGTGGCTCACACAAACAGGGGCATAAGTGCAAATAACTAAAGTATGAGGTCCAATGTGCAAAATACCCTAAAACTAAACAACTGACGAAAGTAATTACAGGACTAAAACGAAATAAAAACAAGAGCTGGGCCTAAGGGTAATTTACCCTTTATTACACGGGCCGTCGGATGCGCTCCACGTGGATGATCTGACGGGTACGCTGGTGGGCGCTCCAGATCTCCTCTCCAAGGATCGGACGATGGCTGCTCCTCCTGGAATGGACGGACGAGATGGCAACTGGAGGTCGAGGCTGATCGGACGGCTAACGAGGATCCTCGAAGAACAGGTGGCCGACGAGTTTCGCCGGCCTCGTGCGAGTGCTGTGGTCCTCGTCTGCTGCTTCCAGAGATCGGAGAAGATGCGCGATGAAGCTCCGCAGCTGTTGGTGGTCTCCGATGGCCCAGCCGAGCCCTGGAGGGGCTCCGGCGAGGTCGGCAGAGGAAAGCTCCTGGCCTGGATGTAGGGAAGCCTCAGATGGCCTCCTCTGGACCTGCAAAGTAGCTCAGAAGCTTTGCGGGTCGAGGGCAAAATGCCTCGACCCGGTTAGGCGGCGTGAAGGTGGTCTGTGCATCGGAGCGGATGAATCCCGGCGAAGCGACGGCGATGGGATTCGAATCCCAGCTCCTGTGCGAGCTGGGTTGAACGGAGGGGCGGAGAAGGTGCGTGGAGGAAAGGCGGAGGTGATGACGGGTTCCGATGATCGAAAGGATGCGCGAGATAGCCGGAATCGACGGAACACGGCGGCGGTACGATTTGGGGCAAACTAGAAATTAAGCTAAATAGAGAAGCTAAGGGGTTACCTGGGCGGATGGTGAGACTATGCTGGAGCTGAGGTAGCTCCTGGTCGTGGCCTCAAGGGGTGTCTCGGCCCGAGGCTCGAGCTCCTGCTCTGGGCGGAGCACGGCGGCGCTAAGTCGCCGGATCAGTGGAAACCAGCCCCTCCCCTCGCTGCGACACGGGCAACCGAGAGCTATCACCTCAGGGGCTACTGTGGAGGTCACGGGACAGAGAATGGGGAACCAAAGATGCTCAAAGAATGCGGCGGAGCTGGGTATTTAAATGGCTGGGGGTCCGAAAAGAGGAGCTCGGGTAGGGTCATGGAGGCGCGCGGACCCCGAGGTAGATGCCCGGTGAGGGTGTCGGATGTGGGAGGTGTCAAACGGAGCCGGGGTTTGGGTGTGAGGCAGTCGGATCTGACGGGTAGAAATTGGAGAAACGGGTCGGGCAGGTCAGACCCGGCTCTGGTGGTCCTGGGGGGAGAGTTGACCGGGGGTCAACAATCCCCCGTGGACCAATCAGAGCCCGCCAAGCTTATTAATTTTGATTTATTTTTTTTTTGAGTTAGAAAATGACCGAATTTCTAAAAACTTAAAACATGAAAAATATTTATTTTATTTTTCTCTATTTTTTGGTGATTTTTAATTAATTTTTCAAAATAAAAATAAGGTATTTGCATAATAGGGCTATATATAGGTATATGTACAATATAGGGTTTTTAATTTTGATTTTTAATTAGTTATTTTTATACATTTTTATTCCTATTTTATATTTTATTTATTTATAGAATAAAATGAGGAATAAAAGGATATTTTTATTTTATTTTTATTATTTATATACATAGGTGAAATAAATAGTTATGTACAACTATGTACATGGCATATGTACAATATATTTTTATAATTTTAATTTTGTTATTTTTATTTGATTTTTGTTTTGATTCTTTTTATTTATTTTATTTACAATATATAACATAGAATATTTACAAAAAGTTTAGAAAATAATTTTATTTATTTATAAGGTTAAATAAATAAGGAGGCATGGTCTATGTACATGGTGAAAGGATATTTTTGGTCTTTTTGGTTTTTAGCTTTTTGTTTTGTTTTTATACTTTATAAATATGTACAAATATTTACAAACATATTTTTGGGTGAGGAAAATATAATTTTATTTATTTACATAAATATTTACACATGAGCCCCTATCTCCCTCTACTTTGGCTTTTATGCGGTCAGGCCCATGCTGAGCCCTCCCTTGGGCTAGGTTGCTCAATATTTATTCTAAATATTTCCCTCTTTTTCTTTTTCATCTTTATTCTTTTATTTTTGCACAAAAACATGCTAATTATAGATTTTTACAAGATGCATGCTTTTGCTAATTATTCCTATTTACAAGTATCTACATGCATTTGCATAGGTTTTTGTAGCTAAAATATAAGAATAAAGAGTGATGAATGGGTATTCATCATTGAACAACAAGACATCTCACATATTTTATGATCCTCTTGAAGGTCCAACTCAATACGGTAAAAAGACAGATGAGTGGTGGAGACATTCTCTCTATGCGACCTCCTTCCTCTCGTCGCCCTAAAGAAATAACATTGATGTAAGGTTCACACTGAAAAAAATATGTAAGTACAATAGAGAAACTGTCTGGTACCTTGCTGCGTATGGGGCTGATTGTGGAGTTTCCTCTCTCAGCTGGTACAGACGGGGTCGACCAATGTGGATGTGCTCTCAAGACCACGTCTACGTGATCATATAAGACGCAATTGTGTTAGATATGCTAGTTGGTACATTTACGTTTGCCAAATAGAGATTATTTACCTAGAGCAAGGTCCAAAATGCATAATCTCTCTTAACCTTCATCAACGAGAATTAGTCTAACTGAAAGTGCATCTATGCCAACACTATTGCACCCCATGCCCTGTGCACACAATTCCCAGTTAGTGCATGAGTATGAGGTGAGGAGATGTACCTTGTCTGCACTAGCATCCGGCAAGAGGCTTGATCCGACTTGATAAAGTGCTAATAGCCTAGAAACCCTCTCAGTCGTAAGTAGATCGATGGATTGGAGAGCCATCGATGTCAACAAAGTTCTCGCGATCCATGTTAATCTGAGCTTTCATCCCACTAGCTCGTGCTCCTTACTATCATCCGCATTGACACCGAACATCCCCCCGCAGTATAAACCCCAATCCAGTTGAGGATGTTCCTCAAACTCAATCACTGGCCACGGTTCCACCCTTAATCCGATCTTTGGTGAAACATCCTTCAGTGTGACAGTTATCTCACCTTGGAAAAGGTGGAAGCTTTGTGTTTACGTTCGCCACCTATCTGCCAATGCCTTCATCAAATATTGGTCTGTCGTGGCTCGCTTCAGGTTGGAGATGCAAAGAAAGCCAGCAACCTTCAACTATCGGTTTAGAGCATCACTACGCGGTAGTTCTAGTATGTGGTTAAGTGTTGGTCCATGCTCGACAAAGCGATGTGCATATGCATTCGCAATAAATGATGTCTCTACTCAACTCATAGAAATATATTCATACAAATTATTTGTCTCACCATATGGTCGACAAGATAAGTGTTCTCCCTGCCTGGTCAATATTGAGGTATCGACTGGGCCTGCAACTGTCTTTATTGCTATACCAAAAAATGAAAATGATGCACTAATGCAATGTCGATCGAATGTCATAAACAAAAAAGGATATAAGCGAATTATATTGATATTGCATTGGAGTGTATATTACATTTTACATAAACTGTTGATGCCTTCTTTCGCATGTTGTTTTGTTATGGCAGTGCTCCTTATACCAACTACACTTAACTGGTACTTTACCCATCTCATCCATGCTACTGCAGAGTTGCCTCCTTTGAGGTTGGCATGGTGAAAAAACTACGTTAGGGTGGAGCACCGATGAGGGCTCCAAAGGTGGCTAGAAGTGATGATCGGAAATTGGGACAAAGGCATGTGCGTATGTGGATCGGAATGAGGTCTATGTATACTAATCAAGTATAACTTCAGATGTCCCGTGCTGACATTGACATTACCACGTACTACAATTATATGCGAGCAAATTAATCTCATCTCATGCATGTAACCACATGTGCACACATACTCTTGACTATATATGTTGACTTTATAGCTTCTCTCTGAGGCCCGAACGTCGAATTCTATAAGCGTGAATTGCTCAATCATTAGGAAACGTGTCGATTGTACAAGACCATCTATGAGTTTCTCGTATTGGGGCATTAGGTGGCCGATCACCTTCTCACCGAACCTACGTGTTTCAACGAAGTAAGTGTCTAGACGATAAAACACTGCCAACACAAGTGTTAATACATGTATGTCATGTATGCCCCTCAGAACACTATTGAAACTCTCGGAGAGGTTAGTAGTGGCCAGCCTTCATCGACATCCCTCGTCATAAGCGCACACCCAGTACTGTCGATCCCTCCCTTCATGTCTCATTATCCAGTTATAAGCATTTGAGCCGGTTGTACGGATTTGGTTCATAATGCGCTCGTGATGTTCTATACGTGCACCGATTTTACTATCGACCGCCGGTTGATGCCCGAACTCATAAAATGAACCAACGGATATCTGCATATGACCCAACGGCATCTCCGAATATCTTCTTTGAGGCCTTCCGCTTCCCATTCCATGCTCTCTTATAAGATATGTGGACCATGTACCTTCCTCGACAAAGGATTGGATGACACTTGGAGTCAATGTCAAGTTGGATCTGAGTGTAGCAACAATGAACCTCCCAACAAATTTTGCAGTGCAAGCATGATTGTCAACAAGGGTTATTGCATTATGGCAAGTGTGTTCCGCACGATAACTAAAAACTTTCCAATTGTCTTGATGATTGATGTATGTTGCATATAACCTCCAATAGCAGTCCTCATAGATGCAGCTTGTTGTGTATTGGGTGCTCTTCGAGTCCTCTACCTTGAACTGAACATACTTTAACATGCTCCAAGTGCTCAACTCATCGATTAGGGTCATCTTTGAGTCGAAAGATCGATTCAACCAATACTCTTTCCCTGATGCTTCTTCAGTTGGAGGACCAGCAACTTCATTTAAAAATGTCACCTCCTCTGCAAAGGTACTAAAGATCCAATCATCCGAACAAAAGAAGTCTGGCAGATCATCCATAGAATCTAAATCCATCTCGTAGTCCACATGTGGATCAAAGATTGGTTCTTTGTTTATCAAACGAAGAAGAGATTCTTGACCTTGATCGATCACTACTCCCACCCTCACACTTGTAGTCTCCATGCAAGCTTGTCCGTTCACTCCATTTTCAGCTTCATCCACTCCCTCTTCGGCAAGTCCTTCTTCTTCTTCTTCATCCGCTTCTTCATCATCTCCATCTTCACCATTATTTCCACAGTCATTTTCAGCATCATCTCCCTCATATATGGATTGGTTAATATTCAATCATCGCATTGATGATGTTCCCACATCAGCTTGGGATGGAGTGATCTCTGCCACCTTAAGTAGAAGGTACATCATTCACACCTGTCGACTCACTTGCAACATCAAGTTTGTAATTTTATTTGTCCCAATCACGATCGGATGGAACGAGCTCACACTTGCCAGCCACTTGCATGTAATCTTAACATCGTAAATGTCGGGTATATATCCGGTAAGCCTGTATTTGTAAGCAAGTATATTGTTATAACTGCTAAATACATGCACTCCGATCATGTCATTGTAACCTCCTTCATAACCAATCTCAATATCCACATATTTAATCTGTCCACCCCAAAACACATAAAGCACAACAATATCAATTATTTCCTATACATAGTTAAAAATCACTAAAAGACCTGCAAACTTATACACCATAAAAGTCATTTTATTTCTGCATTGTTCGTCGTGGCTTCTATTTTACAAAGTACTGAGCAAGAATCATGTTCGTCATGGTTTCTATTCCACCTTTTTCGTCATTATACTTCAGAACACATATACTATGATTTTTATTTCCACTTATTGGACAAGAATCATCAATTACTAGCACTAATCACTCAGGTATCTAATTCAGATATTTAATTAAGATATTAACTACATCTGGACTTAAGTAAGATATTAGCTAAATATACAATGCAAATGCTCGCTATATACTAATTTAGAATTAATTAATTAAGATCAGTGATTAAAAACAAGCATCTAATATATTCAGAAAAAAATAGAACCTAATTAGGATTTTAACATTTTTATCGAAAATAGAATTATGGGTATTGGCAACACCATTATATTTACGATATTAATTATATTACTGGCATATATATATCCAACTACAAAAATAACATTACTAGCACATATGTCCAATTACAAAACTAACATTACATAACATATATGTCCAACTACAAAACTAACACTAGTAGCACATATATCCAATTATGAAACTAATATTACTAGCATATCTATGTTGCTAATGGTATTTAATATTGTGTTACTAATTTAATTTCAAATATAACATTAAATTTGCAAGCAACATTATATGTCAAATTATAATTGAATTAAAAAATCCACCAAAATAACATTTATAAAATTATTTAAAAAAGAAAACATACCTTACAATAGTGATGATGAGGCGAGGATATATGAGTGAATAAGATGAAGTGAGGAGGAGATAGTTATGAGGAAGAGTGAGGGGGTGGGGTTTATATAGGAGTTATGAGCGAGTTTGCCACGGCAAACCGTTTGCCGCAACCCTCTGATCGCCGATAAGGTCTGTCGCGACAAACGGCTTGTTGTTGCAGTGTATAGTCAAATCGCCCCTTTCACCGTGCCCTCAAAGATCGGAGTTCGACCTCGTCGACCGTGCCCCATAGCATGCGACGGCAAATATTTTGCCGCATCGCATAGTGCAATGGCAAACGGTTCGACGATACATCTCCATTTTGAGAATTTTTCGATTACATACCTATTTCGAAAAAAATTTTCCCCCATCCCTTTTTTTGGAAATAACTCTCACAAGATAGACATGCTCTTCTCCTCAATCTCACGTTCTTCTCCCAACAGACCTCTCCACTTCCTATTTCAAAACCTTGAATCCATCGTGAGATGGAGGAGTGATCGTGAGACGGATAACTATCAATTCGATAATGACCTGTTCTGACCAATCATTACCGAGTTATAACGAGCTGTTCGCATAGGTGACTACTCGGATTATATCATGAGTCACGGGTACCTGTAGGACATCACTCCCAAGGAAAAATATTAATATAAATAGATCCTCATATTATATTTCAACGGCCATGATTCGCATGGGTGGGGGGGGGGGGGGGGGGGGGCGATTTTCTTCCTGCACGCTATTCTTATTCTCGCAGCAAAAAAAGGACGGAAGGTCAAAGCTGTCATGTGCTTGGTTGGTTAAAATATAAAATACAGCAAGAGATTCAAAGATAGTTGATTTGATCCCATTTTACAACGGAGTCTGCAGATGAAAGTAAGTGCATAAAAAATTGCTGAAAAGGATCGGCCTCTCCCTCTGCTGTGCACAGTTATGGAGACACAGACCTCTCATTGCCATCATTAATCAGCCAAGCCCATTTTGAAATCCCCTCCGCTCCTCTCCTCTCCTCTCTTGTCTTGGGTGGTGCAGAGAGAGAGAGAGAGATGGCGGAGCCGTACGACGGTCACCCGGGGGTTGTGGCGCGGGAGACGGCGGTGCAGGCGCTGAACAGCATAATCCAGCTGCACTTCGAGAAGACGCTGGAGAAGAAGCGCGCGGTGGACGCCCAGAAGAAGGAGCTCTGGAAGCTCTACCACCTCTTCTTCCTCTTCCTCGCCCTCCTCTTCTCCGCGCAGGTCCAGTCACCCCCTTCCCGCCTCCAGTGCCGACACTGCTGGGCCCCCATCTCCCTCCTCTCCCTCTCCCACCTCCTCTTCTACGTCTCCGTGGCCCAGACCCTCCGCTGCATCAACGGCTTCAAGTACCAGCGCCGCTGCCACAAGCTCACCCTCGCCCTCGCCACGGACCGCCTCAAGCACCTCAAGCTCCGCTTCCAGACAGGAGAGGACCCCAACGCTGCCGTTACCGGTGGTGGCGATTTTGGAGACCTCGAGATCCACTACCAGGAGCCTCCCGAGAGCTACTTGGCCAAGTTCAAGAGGAACTGGGCCCTTCACTTTGTCTTCCTTGTATGCATCTTCGCATTCGCCGTCTCCTCTTCCGTTGTCATCCTCTGCTTTTAGCCGCGTCATCTTCTTCCCGCCGCCCTTCTGCTTCTGCAGTCTAGTACTATACTGTTATTTACTTGCGTCTCGTCTTCCCTGTTGTCTCCCTCCTCTCCTAGCGAAGGTGATCGCTTGGATGAGTAGAAGTTGTAGCTCTAGTTCCTGGGTAGATTCCTTCGGATACGACCTTGTTTGAGAATGGAAAACCTTGAGATGTAGCTGTGTTTTCTTTTTGTTGGCTCTCTGTCGAGGATCTGCTTCATGTAAAATCATTGAACCGGATTGCAGATCTGTATTCTTCTTTTTTTCCGATTGAGTAACTTTGAAAAGTGACCAATGTACTGACAAATCTGAACGAAAATCTGTCTTCAAACCTCGCTGATCACGTTTGTGGTGAATTCCTGTGTCGCTTGTAGTTGAGTGTGTATTCGCATTGTTCGAGCATTTGTACGCTTAAGAAATGCAATGGGAATTTAGGTTTAACTTTCCTTCTACCTTCATAACAACCAATTAGACGCATCAGTTAATAGTTTCAAATGCGTTTGGTGCATCCACCCAATGAGCATGTTGCTTGGTTGGCTATAAACAGTTTTTGAAGGTGTCCCTCTCCTGGTCCAACTAATAGCTTGAAGTTTCAAACTTGTTACTTTAACTACTATGATGGCATTTTTTTACTGGTTGGTGGGGAGAGGGGGAAGATTGGAACTCTAATCCTTTTAAAATGGGAGCCACTGCTTCTAGCACTAGACCATTAGAGAGATTCTAGATTATGATGGGATTTGCTAGTAAGTTAATCTGAATAACTAAGCATGAACGTAAAGAACCATCATGTGAACAAGATCGTAAACGCACGAGTATCTTCTTTGTGATTGATTTTATCAAAATCCTAATACAACAATAAAATAAAATTGAACCATGCTTTCATCGATTGCATTCGATTCGAGGTAGTCTTTGATTAACGCATAGGAACATCTTGTTACGTATCCCAATCATTGATAGATGACTCTATTGTGTGACTAATGCCTCTTAGTTTGTCTTTGACCTTTACTATGCACATCTATTTATAGGTTGGAGATGATAGCTTAACATCATCCTATAACAAACCATTCAAACGACCATCCATCAGCTAAACAATATAGGAATTGAGTATTTATTAAAATAACTTTAATTGCATTTGTTCAGTCAATCTATTAGTAACTCAATTGTGATTAATTTTATTCCAAAATTCTCTTGTTTCACATTATGCTTTTTTAGAGTGCTTGTCATTGTATGTGTTTTTAATTGAATCCTCTCTTTTGTTAGTAATTTATATCTCGAAGCTTTGTTTTAATAATAAACACACAATTACCAATAGGTACTCGTAATACTGTATCTGTGTACATCGTAGGAACTTATTATTTCAAGGCAAATTACCTCTCAAAGAATACAAAGTTGTTTACCTTGTTCATGTTCAACTTGATGCAGTATTATTGTTGTAAACGGGCCACAGATATTCATGCATATATGTATATGTATATATATAGAGAGAAAATGGAGCCTAAGCCCCGGATGTAGGTAACTACCTACACCC
This sequence comes from Ottelia alismoides, assembly GCA_037367405.1. Taxonomy (NCBI): domain Eukaryota; kingdom Viridiplantae; phylum Streptophyta; class Magnoliopsida; order Alismatales; family Hydrocharitaceae; genus Ottelia; species Ottelia alismoides. Next base: position 381,820 of record JAZKJV010003762.1, read on the forward strand.
GGCCTTTTTTTGCATGATTTTTGATTTTTTTTTGAAATGAAATCTTGGGGGAATTAGATCACTATGTACCACCATGGTGTCATTCAAAATTCAACTTAATTCGATACTTCTATCATCTTCATTAAGACTATCAAATTTTAATGGTCTCAGAATTACTGAAAATGACCCCTTCTAGATAAATGTGTTAGGAATGTTTGTTTTGCATGAAACTCGAAACACATATTTCTCTCAATATATTAAGAAAATTCCCCTAAGGTTTCATTCAAAAAAAACGCAAAAAACATGCAAAAAAGGCCGGGTGTAGGTAGTTACCTACACCCAGGGCTTAGGCTCCCAGCTCCCATATATATATATATATATATATATATATATATATATATATATATATATATTGGGTAAAATGGGGCTGCCCCCTGGGAGTAGCCAACTTGGCTACTCCCACCCTTATTTTTCCTCATTTTTTTATTTTTTTGGAAAATAAAAATTTGTATTTTCATCACTATATCCCTCTAACATTCTATTAAAATTTCGTCAGAAACAAAGACTCCTAGGCCCTCCATCAAGACGTTATTTTTTTAACGGTCGCAGGATTTTTTAAATCGACCCTGTTTGGATGGAGGTCGTAGGAGTCTTTGTTTCTGACGAAATTTTAATAGAATGATAGAGGGATATAGTGATGAATTTACAAATTTTTATTTTCCAAAGAAATAAAAAATGAGGGGAAAATAGGGGTGGGAGTAGCCAAGTTGGCTACTCCCAGGGGGCAGCCCCATTTAACCCATATATATATATATATATATATATATATATATATATATATATATAGGAAAGGGAGCCTACTTTGTGAAGTAGATAACCTTACCTACTTCACATTCCATTTTTGCAAATTTTTTTATTTTTTTGAAAAATGCCATCGTGGATTTTCATAATTATATCCCTCTGATATGTCATTCAAATTTCGTCAGAAACAGAGACTCCTACGGCCTCCATCCAGAACATGTAAAATATAGCAAATCTGTGACCGTTAAAAAATGACTGTCTGGATGGAGGCCGTAGGAGTCTCTGTTTCTGACGAAATTTGAATGACATATTAGAGGGATATAGTTATGAAATTCCACAGTGGTATTTTAAAAAAATAAATTAATTGCAAAAAATGAAATGTGAAGTAGGTAAGTTACCTACTTCACAAAGTATGCTCCCTTTCCTCATATATATATATATATATATATATATATATATATATATATATATATTAATAGAGAGAGAGGGGGGGGGGAAATGGGGCTGCCCCTAGGGGCCGCTGATGAATCCACATTTCATCATCTTTATTCTATCACTTTAGCCTCAAAAACCCTAGTAAATGCCTGTAAATACCCGTAATTATAGCATCTTAGCATTCATGCATGTATCTGTAAATAGTGTATAAATTACTGTAATTAAAGCCAAAATAATAGAATAAATAAAAGAAAAGAAAAATAATAAAATATTGTAAATATTTTATGACCCAAAACCCCGAGACCTAGGCATCTTGATGAATAGGTCGACAAGGAATAAAGTAGGGGGAGATAAGGGCCAAATACCTATACTTTTTCATTCATTCTTTATTCATTTTGGGACCTATTTTTGGTTCCACCTTTTATACATCAAATAAAGAAATTTTATACATGAAAGTTGTATATAATTAAATAAAGAAAAATACAAAATTGATTTCACTGAAAAATAATGTACAGATAAAAAGTTATGGTCTGAATAAGATTCCAGAATCCCAACTTCTCAGACCCGTATGTCACAAATAAAAACTCCAAATGCATTAAAATCACCTTTAATTGTATATAGAATAAAATAAGCTATTTAATGACAGTAGTTTCGCATCTGGCGGAGCTACGGTTTGAAAGTTGAGTTTTGGACCCTCATTGTATAATTGTACAGCTTAAAATATTCAATTTATTATTTATTCATTATTTTTATATTTTTATATATTTATAACCTTGTAAATATTACTTATAATAATTATGTATATTAAAATTAGAATAAAAGCCTAAATAAAATACAAATATATGTATATCAAATACACATGTATTATACATGTACCCATACCTATACAACGCACTCTTTTATTTTATCAAATATACAAAATAATTCAGAAAATTAAAATAAAAATACAATTAAGTGTATAAAAGTATTTTATGATTTTATAAAATACTAAATAAAAATAATAAAATTAAAAAACACAGAATAAAAATAAAAGACTAAAATATATAGGTATTATACCTATAAAGGGCATAAAAGAAAACTTATAAAATTATACCTCCTAAAATTAATTAAAAATCAGAATAAAATACTACATAAAATAACAAATATTTTTTATTAAATAATCATAATTTAATTCGCCCTTTTTCTATTTTTAAATGAATTAACAAGATTATTTTTTAGGGTTTTTCCTGGTTGGTCCACGTGGACCAACCAGGTGGCGCCCCCAGTTGACCCCGGTCAACTGGTCGCCTCCCCTCCTGCGCCTGTTGTCAGAGTTGGTTTTTGAGCCAATTTCTTGGCTTTTTCGCGACCGGATCTTGCACCTATTCATGATAAGTCCTTCAGCAAATCCGCGCCTCGATCATCCCTCTTCCTCGACCGGTGATTTCCTTGGGGAGTGGAGCACTGTAGTGTCTGCTCCACGTCGATCTTTGAGCTCCTTTCACCTTAGGTCAAACCAAATATATGGAGCCCTCCACTTTCGATTCAAAATCGAGTCCCTTCGGTCCACCCCTTACCGCCTCTCTTGTGCTCTGTGGCTTCTTGGAGGTGACAGCTCCACCGTGAGCCCTTCAGCCAAGGCATACGAGGTCGGAGGCGTCTCCACCACCTCCCCCAACTCCGGCGGTCGAGGTACACCTTTTCCTCTGGTTCCGGCCATTGAGGACCCCCTCTCCCCTATTTTTCATTCGCATTTTATTCCTGTTAGTTCTAGGATTAAAAACCCTCAAAAATCGCGAAGAATTGTCGCTTGAATCGCCCAAATCATCATCTTGGCCGGAGCGCACCTCCGGCCAATCACCGCCACGCCTCGTTTCGCTTCCATTCCACCATCCTGAGGTCCAGGCAGTTTGCCATGGACCTCCTAACCATTTTTGCAGGTCAACGCGCTTTGACTCGCACCTGGAGGCGATTTTGAAGCCTCACCGGAGCTCGCGAAGCCACCCAGCTTCGACGGCCACCCGCGAGCACCCCGGCCTTCGCCGTGGTATTTTGACGCCCCCAAGAGGAAGAGGAGACCCCCAGGAATCTCCACGTCCATTTTGAAGCCCAACCGCCACCGGAGGACGGAGATCTAGTGCGGCGAAGCTCGCCCTCGCCGGCGTTCTTCGTTGTTCTTGGACCCAGCCTCCGCACCGTTGGATCGTGGAGAAGCCCCAGATTGCACAGCATTCGTCCGATCCTCCATCGCCTTCACCGTCCGATCGTTCGAGGAAGATCTAATCTCAGCCGTGCATCATCGAAGCGTCATCGGCCGTCCGTCGCTCACCACGTGGATAAGTAGCCTAGTCTCCGCCATTGGATCGTGCGCGCAAGGGGTATTTTGCACCTTAACCCCTGTGCGTTTTGTATTTACTATTTAGTCCACAAACTTTCATCTGTAGTGTAATATTTTTGTAAAATTTGCAAATAGGATCTCGCACTTGTTTTATTTACACATAGGTCCTCTGCCACGTCACCTCGCGTGACCTGTTCACGTGAGGTGTGGGTATTTTGCAGAGAGGCCCTCGGTCTTTTGTTTATTCCGTTTTAATACCAGAACTTGTAATTGAAGTGAACTTTTTGGGGAAATTGCATGTAAGCCCTCAGGCTTTGTTGAAATTACATTTCAGTCCTCGCCAGGCGCGCACGCGCCCTGGTGGACATTTTGCGCTGACACCCCTGCGGGTTTAGGAATTTGTATTTGGTCCTCGAAATTAAATATTAAGTGTAATATTTTGTGGAAAATTGCTTGGATGCCCCTGAACCTTTGTATATTTGCACATATACCCCTGCTAGGCTGTGACATTTTTGCTTGCTTGTTCTATTTAATTAAGGCATCATTTTAATTCGAAAAACTCTCAAAAATTCAAGTTAAGCTCCTGTGTGCTTGTTCTTTAACGCCATATTTTTAGTTTTTGATTTTATTGCATTTTCGTATTTATTAAAAATCAAAAACTTGCCATTTCAACACTGTCTAGTTTAGAAAATACCAAAAAAATATTAAAATACCTCGAAAAATTCCAAAAATATTCCCTACTATCTATTTTTACCTATTTTAGTGTTATTCCAAAAAACACTAAAAATTGCAAAAAAACCTTAAAAATTTGAAAACACCTTAAAACTTCAAAACAATCTAGAAAATTATAGAAAACTCTAAAAATGCAAATTCAACTCCTGTAAGTTCTATATTTTATCCTCTTTATTTTAAAAATAGTTTGGAAAAATTTTGTGGCTGTTTGATATTTTTAATTCCTATTTTACCCCCAGCCAGTAGCTAATTCCCTGTTTTGCTTTATTTCAGTTTTAAAAATCTCAAAAATATTTTGAAAAATACCCAAAAATCACAAAAACAATATAAAATCATAAAAATACCAAAAAGATTTTATTTCTGAATTTTTGGCTATTTTTGCATATTTTTAAATATTTTATCACCCCTTTTATTACATTGTTTTTATATTCCAATATTGAAAAAAGAAAAAAATATATAATATATAAAAGTATAAAAATCAGAAAATTAAAAATCAAAATACAAAATTAAAAATTAAATAAAAAATTAAAAAAATTAAAACCCACAAAAATATTTGCTTGCATAGTGTAGACAGCACTTCACTCTCACTCACACACATACTTGTGCGACTACCATGTTTGCTCCCTGTGTTCGAACTCTCTACATACTTGCTTGATATACATCTTTTGTGCAGAGTTAAAAATAAATTTTAACTCCACATTTATTTCTAATTGTTTGATCTATAGTGTGGGTTAATTGTTGATTAAATTCAGAGTTTGATTGGTCAACACTTCGACTGTGTTCCCGCCTTGTGAGGAATACAAGACCGATAAATTTCTGGGTTTATCAAATGGCGCCGTTGCCGGGGAGCAACAACGAGTAGTTCATACCTTTGCTTGATTGTGTTAGTTGTCTTCATTATGGCTTTCACTTTGATCTCTCTTGTTTTTGATATATTCTGTTGAGCTTTCTGACCACTCTTTTGTCTTCTTGCGAGGGACCGCGGAGCGAGGCGGATCTCCTAGGGGATCCGAAGCAATCACGTGAGGCAGAGCCAGCTTTTCTTTAGCCAAGCTGGCAGGAGAGAGCAGGAGGAGTGAGAGAGTGCTTAGCTTATCTTGCATTTTATTTCGTGAGAGAGTGATTCATAATTTGTAATAACACAGGGACTTGGACACTCAGACTTCCGGGCCTAATTTCCAGGTGTTTGTTCACCCGGGGGCTCACCGCGGTTTTCATCGCGTTTTCCGTTTGTCATTTTCCGGTTTTGTTTTCATTTTCCATTTCTTTTGTGGATTGAGCCCTTAGACTCTAGGCTTGCTTGATCGATTAGATTAGGTCCAAACACACTAATAACCTTTGCATGTTCCTATAGATCGTATTTGGACTTAGTCTAATTAAACAGTTAGTCATTAGCTTTCGATCTGCGCGCCACGAGCTCATCCCGCCAAGCGCTTCTCCTAAACTCGATGTGTCGAGAGAAGGAGGGGTGAGCCTAGACCGGACATTAGGATTGGAGGTTAGTGGTTAGCTTGTGGTTCTTCACGCTAGCAGATGCCTATCTTAGGACGATTTCTGCATTGCATACCGGCATGTAGTTAGGTTTACAAATTCTGCTTTGCATCCCGCATGGAGAGAGCTGGGATTCGCTGTAAGTCTTCTTACTTTGCATCCATCATTTAGGCACAAAGGTGAGATTTCCACCTTGGTGTCGACTTGCATTGGCTTTTCCGACTCTATTCTCCCTCTGTTTTTGGACAAAGTAGGATCAAGAAAATACAAAAATCGTTAGGCGCTTGTTTGAATCAACTCAAAAGAAGCGATAACACCAAAAAAATTAAAAAAGGGACTGCTAAGAAAACCTTGACCAAAAATAAAATTGGTAATTGGATTCATTGATTGGGGAGAGTCACACCCTCACTTATATTCATGTTGCATGGGAAGGTCTCCTTCCAAGTGAGCAGAGTGCTTCGTAAGGACTAGAGCCCAAATCCCAGCTTGTGGTTGCCTTGTGTATCGCCTGGATTTCCGAAGTATTGGCGCTACTATCGTACGTAGGCGAGTAGGACTTGGTCGCCATTGGTGACTCACTATTGTGTGAGCACCGACCTTGTCCGAAGTACCGAGCATAGGCCACGCCTTCACGGGTGTGTCTGTCTCACCGTCTGCGTCCGAGTAAGATCTTACACGCTCACGGGTGATTCCGTTGCGAGCGAGATCCGAAGTATCGGTTTCGCCTATCGGCTTCCTCCCTCTTATTCTTTGGCTGAGTAGGGATCCAGGAAGGGTTACAAGGACCTTAAAAAGCGCAAGCTACAGGTGATGAATCCACATTTCATCATCTTTATTCTATCATTTTGGCACCAAAAACCCTAGCAAATGCCTGCAAATAACATTAAAATCACCATCTTAGCATGCATGCATGTGCATTCAATTAGTGTATAAAATGCTGTAATTAAGGCCAAAATTATAGAATAAATAAAGAAAAGAAAAAGAATAAAATATTGTAAATATTTTATGACCCAAACCCCCGAGACCTAGGCATCTTGATGAATAGGTCGACAAGGAATAAAGTAGGGGGAGATAAGGTCAGAAATACAGAGAAAAGACCTTTATATTCTATTCATTCTTTATTCATTTTGGGACCTATTTTTGGCTCCACTTTTTATACCTCAAATAAAGAAACTTTGTACATAAAAGTTGTAGATAAATTAATAAAGAAAAATACAAAATTGATTTCACAGAAAAATAATATACAGATAGAAAGTTATGGTCTGAATAAAAATCCAGAATGCCAACTTCCCAGACCCGTATCTCACAAATAAAAACTCCAAATGCAGCGTACTCGCCTTTAATTGTATATAGAAGAAAATAAGCTATTTAATGGCGGTGGTTTCGCATTTGGCGGAGCTACGGTTTGAAAGTTGAGTTTTGGACCCCTATTGTATACCTGTACTGAATAAAATATTCAATTTATTCTTTATTCATTATTTATTCATTTTTATATTTTCATAATTATGTATATATTACTTGTAATATATATGTGTACTGAAATCAGAATAAAATGCAAAGAAAATACAAAAATAAAAATACTTGTATAAAGGATACATAGGTATACTGCCTATACCTATACCTATACAAAACACTCTTATAATTTATTAATTATACATAATAAATCAGAAAAATAAAATAAAAATGTATTTATGTGTATAAAAGTATTTTATAATTTTACAAAATAAGAAACAAAAATAATAAAATTAAAATATACAAAATAAAAATAAAAAGATGCCATATGTAGGTATTATACCTATATAAGGCTATAAAGGTAACTTGTAAAAATACAAGTCATAAAATTAACTAAAAATCAAAATAAAATACTACATAAAATTTTAAGAATTTTTTATTTTATGACTTTTATTAAATTTGGCCTTTTTCTATTTCTTATTGATTTTATAAAACATTTATCCTGGATTTTTCCTGATTGGTCCACGTGGACCAATCAGGAGACGGTCCCAGTTGACCCCGGTCAACTGGCCGTCCTTCCCCATGTGCGACGTCAGAGGCTTGGTTTTTGAGCCGATTTCTTGGCTTTTTCCCAGCTAACCCTTTCACTATTTTGCCTCACACCCTTCTGCAATCTCTTTCCCCTACCAACCACCTTGCCCGCCTTGTGATTTCCTTGGAGATTGCGTCACTGAAACGCTCCAGAATCATTGGCCTTTGGACCCCTGCAACCTCGGGTCAACTCACTTAAAACCAACCCCTCACCTTTCGATTCGAATTCGAACACCTTTCGGTCCACCCCTCACGCCTCTTTCGTGCTCCAGAGCTACCTGGAGGTGACAACTCCGACGTGGGCTCTTCAGCCAAGGCTCCCGAGGTCGGAGGTGCTTCCCCTACCTCCCGCGAAGTCGTCGGTCGAGGTTCGCTCCTCCCTCTGGCTCCGGCCATTGAGGGCTCACCCCCGCCTTTTTTATTTAGCTCATTAGACTCCTGTTAGCCGTAGCTTCGAAAACCCCAAAAAGATTTGAAGTTCCATCGAGTATTTCGCCAAATCAAGCACTTGGCCAGAGCGCACCTCCGGCCGTGCATCTCCATCGCGATCCGCACCTCTCCCCGACCATCCAAGGGTCCAGGCAGTTTGCCCTGGACCCGTTGACCATTCTTGCAGGTCGAAGCACAAGCGAAGACACCTGGAGGCGAGTTTTGGAGCTCGCCGGAGCAGACGCAGCCCACCAGCTCCGCCCGCCACCCGAGAGCACCACGGCCATCGCCGTGGCCTTTTGACGCCGCCAGGAGATAGAGGAGGATCAGAGGAGACTCCAGCTCCAATTTTGAAGCTCAGAAGCCATCGGAGTCGGCCGGAGGAGCTCGAGGAACCTCGCACAGCCGGAGCTCTGGGAGATCTAATCGTAGCCGCTGATCCACGAAGCGTCATCGGCCGTGCATCAAGCGCCACCTGTCTAAGTGGCTCCTTCATCGCCGTCGGATCACGCGTCGAGGGTATTTTGCATCTACACCCTCGCGCCTTTTTGTATTTATTATTTAGTATTTAAACTTTTGTCTGTAGTATAATAGTTTTGTAATATTTGCACAAAGACCCCCAAACGCTCTATATTTGCATCCAGGTCCTTCGCCACGTCACCTCACGTGACCTGTACACGTGAGGTGTGGGCATTTTGCAGAGGGACCCTCGGTCGTTTGTGTATTTTGTTTTAGTACTAAAATTGTGATGTCAAGTGTTATATGTTTGGATATTTTGCATCTAGGCCCCCAGGGTTTTGAGATATTACATTTCAGTCCTCGCCAGGCGCGTGCAAGTCACGCGCCCTGGTGGGAAAACTTCTAAGAGACCCAGGCGGTTTTTGTAATTAGTTTTTGGAGCTATAAATTGAATATTCAGTGTATATTTTTGTGGAAAATTGCATGTATGCCCTTGGATGTTTGAGAAAATGCATAAATACCCCTGCCAGGCCTGTATTTTGATTGGATGCTTGTTGTATTTATTTAACCTATCATTTTAAATCCAAAAATTCCACAAAAATAGGGTTAAGCTCCTGGACACGTGTACTTTGACGCTACCATTTTAGTTTTTTATTTTATTTTATTGTTATAATTATTAAAAATCAAAAACAAGCTTTTTCTCTACTGTCTAGCTTAGAAAATGCCAAAAAAATATTAAAACAATTCCAAAAATTCTAAAAACTTCACCTAGTGTCTATTTTATCCTCTATTAGTGTCAGTCCAAAAATCATTAAAAATCTCAAAAGAAAAACACTAAAAATTTAAAAAGACTCAAAAACTTCAAAAAAAATATATAAAATAGTAGAAAACTCTAAAAAATACAAACTCAACTCCTGTTTGTTCTCTATTTCAGTAGCTTTATTTGAAAATTATTGTGAAAATTTTTGAGTACTGGTTGCTATTTTTAATTCCCATTTTATTCACAGCCAGCTCTTGTTTCACTGTTTTGACTTACTTAAGTATTACAAATACCAAAAACACCTTGAAAAATCCCCAAAAATCACAAAAACAGTAAAAAAGCTTTAAAATACCAAAAACACTCCATTCCTGAATTTTTGGTTATTTTTGCACATTTTTATAAACATTTTAGCTTGCCTTTATCATATTGTCTTTACTTTCCAATATTGAAAAAGAAAAAGAAAAAAATATAAATTATAAAATTATAAAAATCAGAAAATTAAAAATCAAAATACAAAATTAAAAATTAAATTAAAAATAAAAAAATTAAAAATTAAAAACCCACAAAAATTTATTTGCTTGCTTGCTTAGTGTAGATATATCACACACACACACTTGAGCACAATTTTTGAATTACCCTGCTTGCTCCCTGTGTTCGAACTCTCTACATACTTGCACCTATATATCTTTTATGTAGAGTTAAAAATAAATTTTAACTCCACATTAGTTCTAATTTATTGATCTTTAGTGTGGGTTAATTGTTGACTTTAGTCCAGGTTTAGTGTGGTCAATACACCGACTGAGTTCACGCTTTGAGTTGAACTTAAGACCGCCTATTTTTGGCTAAATCAACAGGTTACACAGGAGGAGGACAAGTACGGGAATACTTTTCCGGCAGTACTCTCTCTCCTTTAGGCGTAGCGCTCTAAGGACTCGTGAAAAGATTAATTCCTGAATTCAAGCTAAAATTGACAAGATAAAAGCCGAACCTTTACGGCTTCATGTGTTGAGTTGGTGAACTCACCCTTGTTTTGTGTTTGATTGCTAGTTCTATTTAGGTCAAGATCAAAAACACAGCACAATTGTGCGCAATTTTGTTTCTCATTTCTTTCCTCTTCTGCCGCATTCACCTTGCTCTTCCCAATAATCAAGATGATGGGACGGAGGTCTCTTAGGCTGACTTTATCGGCACCGCTATCCAGCACTCCTCCTCATTCATCTAGGACGACCTCGGAGAGTCCGCTCTCCGAGCCTGAGTTTGCCTCCACCCTGTTCCCCCTCGACCACCCTTCTCATTCTCCTTCCATTAGTCCAAGAGTATCAGAATTTACTGCATCACAGAGCTCTGGGCATTCGACAACACCTGAGATGGCCTCTTTTTCTTTTTCAGAGAATCCCGAGATGGCTGACAGAGGCGAGCATCCAGATGACCATGAGCACCCACCATACTTCATTGATCAAGCCGCCATCAATAATTCACTTCTTGCATCCTTGGAGACCATGCAGAGGCAGATCCGAGACCAGAGAACCTTCATGGGTGATCTCATGCGCGAGATAGCACAGATGAGAGAAAACCGACTTGGGGGCGGTGGCGGTGGTGGAGGAAGAGGAGGACCTGATGCAGGAGGTGATCCCGACGCTGAGAGACCGCCACAGACCATCATGAGGGAATTGCACAACCCAGCCGCATCCCTCACTCATCGTTGGATCAGACTCCCGCCTATCCATGGAGATTTCACGCTTCGGCCCCATACCATTCAGCTTCTACCCAAATTCCATGGGTTGCCGACCGAAGAGCCACACCTCCACCTCCAAGAATTTGAGATGATATGCAACACGATCCATGACAGGCTGATGACTGAGGACACGATCACGATGATCGCCTTCCCGTTCTCCTTGGTCGATAGAGCCGCATACTGGCTCAAACACCTGGGGTGATTCATCGACACATGGGCAGATCTCCGGACCGCGTATTTGAAGAAGTATTACCCTCTCGGCCGGACGAATGCAGACAGAGCTATGATCAACAACTTTGTCATGATCCCAAACAAACAATTCCATGAAGCCTGGGATCGATTCAGAGAGCTCATTGATCGGTGTCCACATCATGACATCTCCAAGCCCAACTTGGTTCAGAGTTTCTTCTGTGGGCTAACACCAGAGCTGCAGGGGCTTGTTAACGCCTCTTACGATGGGTCCTATTTTTTGAAGGGTGAAGACGGCGTTTGGGCCATCTACGAAGGCATGGCAGAGAACTCAACTGTGATGGCCCAAGCACGTGTTTACACACAACAGAAGCCCCTGCAAGGAGCGGGATTATTCTAGAGGATCGCACGCATCGATGCCGTTCCTAACACATCATCGGCAGCCGCAACCCAAGCTGAATCAGCCGCAGCCGACATGGGAATCATCAGTGAGAAGCTGGACCGACTCGAGATCCTCGAGAAGAAACAGATGCAAGGCATGGCCCAGATGGACCAAATTGCCAAGACTATGAGTGACCTGAAGACGTAGATTCTTTGCGTCCAGGAGGCACAAACTTCTTCCTAACAGTCTCCCAGGTCACGGGCTGACCCCAGCAGTAGCAGTTCCAACCAACCCTCTACCTCGTACCGCCAGGTCAACCATATCCAGGCAGAGCCGGCTCCACTGCTACAGTACTACCCAGCGCAGCCGCCATCTCCAGACACTCAGATGGTGGTCTACCAGCCGGAGCAGCCACTTGCAGTTCTTCCTCCACCCTCCTTTGAGCAGGAACCATTGATGGAAGTCAATGGGATTTGGTACGACCGCTACCCTCAGCCTGGGATTCGTCGCGATCACCCAGGATTCCGTTGGGGCAACGGTGGCTCCACATCCCAGCAGCAGAATCCAGCTCAAGGATAGCAGAGCAACCAGCAACAGCAGCAGCAGCAACCCCAATATGCCCACCAGCAACAATATCAGAGTGATCCTCGTCCCGCCTATCAGGGACAGCAGTGGAGGCAGCATCAGCCGCCTCATCAATCTTATTCCCAGCTGACCCAGAATAATCCATACCAGCAGCAGCAGCAACAACCTCATTTCCAGCAGGGAAACCCATCCGGTTCTCAAGCCCCCGCTTTTGAGAACCCAGCTTTCGATGATCTTGCCCGCTTGCTCTCCGAACAGCGAGCATCCTTCAGGCAAGAAATGGATGAATTCTGGCAGGAGATGAGGGAAATCATCAAAGGCAAGGCCGCCATACCCGCTCAGATTGAACCTAACCCGAACAATCTGAAAAGAAAGTATGAGCAGGTAGAGTTTACAGAGGATACCTCTCCTAGTGACTATTTGAGTGGCATATCTCTTTCTTTGTATGATGCTGATTTTGTGACTACTAGGAGCGGTAGGATGCCAGCCGGCGGCGTCTCTTCTGAGCAACAACCACCAGCTGAACCAGGAGCGCCAGAGGAGCAGAGTAGTGGTGCTGATGCCGCTAATGATGAGGTTGAAGACGGTGGTGCTGAGGCTACCAATGAAGGAGATCCAGACGACGGTACTGAGGCCGTCGTGATACCAGACGCAGACGGTGGTGCTGATGCCACCATTTTGGATGCTGAGCCAGAGCGCGGTGCTGATGCCGCGAACACAGGTGCCGGTGGTGGTACTGAGGCCACCACATCTACTTTAGTTGAGCCTCCCTCTGTGATGTTACCACCTTTTGTATCTATGGACTGTGGTAACAAAAAGAAAAACAAAAATATTAATAAAGGAAAGGTTTCTATTCACATTGCGGATCCATATGTGTTGAATGATGATGATTTTATGGATGCACCTCCTTCACAGGCACAGGGACCTATTCCTAGTCCTCCATCTGAGGAGGCCCCTACCATCCCCTTCCCTGAGGCACTCCATCGAGCGAAGGGGAACAAAAGAGAAAATCCAAAAAAAGGATCAGCAGGTAGAGTTCAACAATCAGATGATTGACAGGTTCCACATTCAGCTGACTCTACAAGAAGCACTTGAGCACATCCCCCTCTTCAAAAAGAACTTGAAAGAGAAGAATACCGTCCGCAGGAAGAGGAGGAACCACAGAGATCAGATCCATGTGCTCACTCATTCCACTTGCTGCACTATTCAGAACAAACTTCCAGCCAAGAGACCAGATGCAGGAGCTCCCTATGTCAGATGCGAGATTCAGGAGCAACAGTTTGATTGTACTCTATTAGACAGCGGCTCTTCAATCAACCTTCTTCCGGCAACCTTACTCGACCGATTCGAGTTTGATCCTCTTCTTAGGAGCAGGACAGTCCTTCAGTTTGCTGATAGGTCGACTAAGAGGCCAAAGGGGTTATTGAAAGACGTGGTCGTTACCATTCAGGGCCTGAAATTCCCCGTGGACTTCGTCATGTTGGACATGGAGATCCCTGAGTCAGTAACTGATTTCCCCATCATTCTCAGGCATCCATTCTTGGCCACAGCCAAGGCGGTGACCGATCATGATAGTGGGAAGGTATGTTTTCGCGTAGAGGGCAAAACCATACAAATAGAGACGATCGAAGAAACCAGAGCCAGAGAACTTGAATGCTCAGAGCAGTCCAGCGAAACAACGCAGATGACCGAGGAAGAGCTAGACATCCACCATGAGTGTGATTTTCTGATGACAGATGATGAATCTAACTGGACAGATCTTGTAGCACCGACCCTTGCCTTGCCTACAGATTCACTATATCTAAAGCTTATGGCAGTTGAGAGCCGGGAGAGCACACCCCTGGACGAGGATATACCTGAGGTTGACAGTGTTGGGACGAATGGTGCTGATGATTTTCAATCATGTTCATCTTCTTCTGATCCCTCAGATTCAGACATCGATTGGATGATTTCGATGACTATTTGCCTCGTCTGATTCCTTCTGAGCCAACAGCCATGACAGAGTGCGAGCCAGTGCAGTTTATTGATGATTCAGCAGGTCGCCCTTCGTCAGAGATTCATGCAGAGCGAGAGTTCTCCCATGCAGACCTGGTCACCTTCACACAGACATATCAGAAGTCAGATCTGCCACCTCCCAGTTGTCCAGAACTGAAACCTCTACCGCATTTGTTGAAGTATAGATTCCTTGTGGGTGAGCCCGATATGCACCCAATCATTATCTCAGCAGGTTTGACTGGAGAGCAAGAATCTCGTCTAATGGAGGTTCTTGAAAGAAACCGCAAGGCAATAGGTTGGAGTATAGCTGATCTCCAGGGGATTAGTCTAGCTCTGTGCTCTCACCACATCTATCTTGAGGATGACGCTAGGCCGCCGCGTGAGTTCCAGTGACGGTTGAACCCGAATCTTCGAGACGTAGTCATGAAAGAAATTTCGAAATGGTGGAGCGCCGATTTTATCTACCCCATCTCCGACTCCAAGTGGGTTAGTCCGTTGCATGTGGTACCCAAGAAGACGGGTATCACTACAGTTGTCAATGAGTCTGGAGAGGAGATCGCTACCCGAGTACCCACTTCTTGGAGGGTCTGTGTGGACTACAGACGATTGAATGAGGCCACCAAGAAGGATCACTTCCCGCTACCCTTCATTGATCAGATTATCGAACGGCTAGCTGGGAAGAGTCATTATTGTTTTCTTGACGGGTACTCTGGATATAATCAAGTGGTCATTGCGCCCGAAGACCAGGAGAAAACGACATTCACCTGTCCGTTTGGGACTTATGCTTTCAGACGGATGCCCTTTGGTCTATGTAACGCTCCAACGACATTCCAAAGGTGCATGTTGTCCATATTCTCGGACATGGTGGGTGACTGTTTAGAGGTCTTCATGGATGACTTCTCGGTCTATGGTGATGGGTTCGATGCTTGTCTTGACTGCCTAGACCGTGTGCTTCAGCGCTGCATAGAGGTCAATCTTGTATTGTCTTGGGAGAAGAGTCACTTCATGGTGACTCAAGGGACGGTCCTTGGTCATATCGTCTCCAACAGGGACATGGAGGTCGATCCGGCCAAGGTGGATATCATTAGAAAACTCAATCCACCGTCCAATTTGCGTCAATTGCGATTTTTTCTGGGGCATGTCGGTTTCTACCGACGGTTCATTCAGGACTTCAGTCGTATTGCCCGACCGCTTACTGATCTGCTGACGAAAGACACCGAGTTCATTGCCAATGATAAGTGTCTTGCGTTTTTCGAGACTCTCAAAGATATGGTTGTTTCAGCTCCTGTCCTTTAGCCGCCTGATTGGTCTCTCCCATTCGAGATCATGACGGACGCTTCAGATTTTGTCGTTGGGGCTGTGCTTGGACAGAGGAGGGATGGATTACCTTTTGCCATTCACTACGCCAGCCGGACTTTGGATGCCGCTCAGCGGAATTACACTGTGACTGAGAAAGAGATGCTGGCCGTAGTCTTTGCTTTGGATAAGTATCGATCTTATATTCTCGGATCTAGAGTGGCAATTTACACTGATCACACCGCCATCCGGTACTTAATGGCTAAGAAGGATGCCAAAGCACGTCTGACCAGATGGATCCTTCTGCTCCAGGAATTTGTTATTGAGATTAAGGATAAGCCTGGAGTCAAGAATGTGGTGGCGGATCATCTCTCCAGATTGGAGAATCTTGAGGAATCTGAGCTCAGCGCACCTATCACAGAGACGTTTCCAGATGAGGCGATCTTGGCTATCACCTCGCTCCCGTGGTACGCTGACATTGTGAACTATATTGTCGCCAAGACAGTCCCACAAGGTTGGCCCAGGCAGAAACTCGAGACCTTCCTAGCGAAGGCCAAGTTTTACCATTGGGAGGATCCCGTCCTTTATCATGAAGGAGGGGACAACATCTGGAGGAGGTGCATTCTCAAGAAGAGCATCACAGCATCCTCACATACTGCCACAAGCTTGAGGCAGGAGGACATCATTCTGGAAAAAGGACAGCACAGAAGGTGCTTCAATCCGGCCTATGGTGGCCTACTCTCTTCAAGGATTCTGATGAGTTCGTGAAGAGATGTACTGACTGTCAGAAAATGGGAACCTGCGGACAGAGATACATGATGCCCATGCAACCCATTCACTTCTGTGAGGTTTTTGATGCATGGGAGATTGATTTCATGGGCCCATTTCCTAAGAGTCAGGGATTCGAGCATATTTTGCTCGCTGTTGATTATGTCAGTCGATGGGTTGAGGCCATCCCCGCCCGAGCTGCAGATGCTAAAACCGTGTGCAAATTTTTGAGGAAAAATATTATTTCACGGTTCGGGGTATCTAGAGTCTTGATTTCAGACGGGGGGTCTCATTTCATCAATGACAAGGTTCAGGCCCTTACAGACGAGTTCGGCATTGACCATCGGGTTGCCACACCGTATCACCCTCAGACTAATGGTCTTGCCGAAGTCTCGAACCGGGAGATAAAAACTATCTTGCAGAAGGTTGTCTGCCCAGACCGAAAGGATTGGTCACAGCTTTTAGACTCGGTCTTGTGGGCCTATCGGACTTCTTTCAAGAATCCATTGGGGACATCTCCCTTTCGTCTCGTCTATGGCAAGCCGTGCCATCTGCTAGTGGAGATCAAGCATAAATCCTTTTGGACAGTCACTGAGTTACTGTTAGACCCCGAGAGTATAGGAGACCAGAGGAGAGCAGAGTTGGCAGCCCTGGAGGAACTGAGAGATACAACCTTTTCCAACAGCCTACAGTACAAAGAGAAAGTGAAAACATGGCACGATTCTCATATCAGCTATAAACGGTTTGAGCTAGATCAGAGAGTATGGTTGTTTGATTCCGGGCTGAAACTATTTCCAGGGAAATTACAGAGCAAGTGGAAAGGTCCTTATGTGGTCAGGAAGGTACATGACAATGGCAGCATCAACATATCTGAATCGTCATCTTCCTCTACCTTCCGTGTCAATGGTCAACGCCTGAAGCTATATCTAGATCATGATCCGCCGACCATCGACGTTGCCCCCATTCTTCTGGTATGAGATGTGTTCTTTGACTCATATCATCTGCATCTCATACATGGTGATCAATTCTATCTTCCGTTGTACAGATCCATCTGTCCATATCACTCTTTCATCTGTTGATTTATTTTCTTCTTTTCTTCTTTTCTTTTTCTATTTTCTTTATCTATCAAAAAGGTGCCGCCCCTTGTTGATAGTTTTCCATATTTAGGACGTACTTTGTCCTAAGTATAGGGGGGTGTGCACCCCGAGTTTCTTCTATTCTTTTCGATCCTCTCCATTGTCTCCTCTTATTGTCTATACTTAGGGATACTTTACCCTAAGTATAGGGGGAGACAATCTGAGTACGATCTGTTCATTCCCACCCTTGACCCTCCCTACGTTGTGTACAGTCTGCTATACTTAGGATTACGTGATCCTAAGTATAGAGGGTACGGTCAACTTCTCATTGGTTCGTTTATTTATTCTTTAGACTTGCCTATACTTAGTACAAGTTATGTCTTCTCTTTTCTCTCCGATCTATGAGGACATAGCTCAAGCTAAGTATAGGGGGGTCGTATATACTACGTATATACTTTAGCCATAACTCGTACTTTCGTATTTTCCTAATAATATGGCTAATAATTCTTTAAAATTCATTAAAATCCTTAATAAAAAGGTGTCTTGTTCCTCAAAATTCTTTTTGGTATTTACTGATTAATAAATCAGGTGAAAATGTTTTTTTGCAAAATATTTGAAAAATAGTTTGAAAATCTTTGTGAACATTTATTGAAAACTAGTTTGAAAACGTTTTGTTACATGTTTCAACCTTTGTAAAAATGTGTGATTTGTAAAAATTTATTTTCTTTGTGTGAAATAAAAGGTTTGAAAATGATTTGCAAATGGTATGAAAAATGGTTGCAAAAATATTTTGAAAGATCTATATATACTGTTTTGAAAGCCTTTGCAAAATGATTTTCAAATGTGTGTACATGTTTGCAAAATTTTTGTAAAAACTATTTTGGACTATAGTTTTCAAAAATTATGTGAAAAACCTGTGTCAAATAAGTTTGAGGAATATATGAACATCTCACCAAAATCCACTATGTATTTAAAAGTTTATCACTTACCCTGTAAATTCTCAAAATCCACTTCTTGTAAATATGAGAAGCATGCCCGTGTACATATTTTTCACCTAGTTTTTATCCAAAATCTTTTTGTTTTCAAAAATCCCAAAAACATTTGCAAAATTAAAATCCAAAAAAAACATTTGAAAAATCTTTTTGAAAAAATACAAAAAATGCATATGCATCATCATCATCATCTTTTCAAAAATCCATAAAAAGTTCAAAACTCTTGAAAATTACATCACAAAAATATTTTATGCGTCGCATTGCATAGCATTCGCATTTTCCGGATTGAGTTTGATAGTTGAACAAGTCTAAGTAAAATCCAGAGATTGGAGCTTGATTGGACCTTAAAATCTACCTAATAACAGGAACCTTATAGGAACTGGGTTTGAGGTACTTTAGGTCTAGTTGACTTAATTCTTTGAGGATCACGGGACTTGGTTCAATGGATTCTTGACTGCCTAAGTAGAGTATTTCGGAGCACACGCACGACTCTTGTTGATAATGACCTAACTTGGACATCTGCACCTTTCACATGGCTCAACTCGGTTGGAGTGGTGAGGGGATTGGATTTGCCGGTATGAGACACACACAAGTGGAAACATTTGTCCTCCTCTAGGGAGGGAAGTGCACCCCAACCCGTCCAGTGATGAGGAAGTCTAAAGACAGGAGAATGTTGGTTGCAATAAAGCTTCAAAAGAGGGATAGTCTACTGGCTCAAGAGGAAAAACTCCTTATGTAAATGCTGCTGTGAATAGTATTCAAAAGAAAAGAAAAGAAAAATATGTTCAGGCATGTACAAAAATAAAAAGCCTGCAAAGTATGTACAAATGTTGTAAAGCCAATAAGCAAGCTTGAGTTCCAAAGTCACATCATGTGAGCCTGCAGCAGGATGACTTGACTACACTGGTCTTGCATCCCAGGATAGGTAGCTACACTGGCTACCGTCCATTCTTCTCTTCACCCCCTCCACTTTGAGATGGTTGCCACTTGAACTTAGAAGGGAATACCCCGCTCCTCGAGGATGGAGTTGTTGGATTGGGGAATCATTGGGTTGTCGTACTGGAGAAGTCAGTCTCTTTGTCATTCTAGTTGGGGAGAGCCACCATCACTTACACTGTACGAGTCATATTCATAGTCGTAAGAGTTTGCGTATGAGTTGAAGTATTTCTGACCTGGCTATTGAGGAGACTTGAGCAGAGTTTTGAGATTCTCAAGGACTGTTGGATTTCAAATTCAGTTCTCACTAAGGTTCCACCCGCACTAAAATTCCAAAGGTCCGACTTAAGCTCCAAACTTTGATTTTGTGAAGACAAGTTTGATAATTAAATTAAATCCAAGTTCTTCTTTTTCTTTTCTTTCTTTTCTTTTTGCACTTATTGCATAAGTGTTTGCTAGGGACTAGCAAAGGTAAAGTATATGGGGATGATGAATCCACATTTCATCATCTTTATTCTATCATTTTGGCCTCAAAAACCCTAGTAAATGCCTGTAAATACCCGTAATTATAGCATCTTAGCATTCATGCATGTATCTGTAAATAGTGTATAAATTACTGTAATTAAAGCCAAAATAATAGGATAAATAAAAGAAAAGAAAAATAATAAAATATTGTAAATATTTTATGACCCAAAACCCCGAGACCTAGGCATCTTGATGAATAGGTCGACAAGGAATAAAGTAGGGGGAGATAAGGGCCAAATACTTATACTTTTTCATTGATTCTTTATTCATTTTGGGACCTATTTTTGGTTCCACCTTTTATACATCAAATAAAGAAACTTTGTACATGAAAGTTGTAGATAATTAAATAAAGAAAAATACAAAATTGATTTCACTGAAAAATAATGTACAGATAAAAAGTTATGGTCTGAATAAGATTCCAGAATCCCAACTTCCCAGACCCGTATCTCACAAATAAAAACTCCAAATGCATCAAACCCACCTTTAATTGTATATAGAATAAAATAAGATATTTAATGATGGTGGTTTCGCATTTGGCGGAGCTACGGTTTGAAAGTTGAGTTTTGGACCCTCATTGTATAATTGTACAGCTTAAAATATTCAATTTATTATTTATTCATTATTTTTATATTTTTATATATTTATAACCTTGTAAATATTACTTATAATAATTATGTATATTAAAATTAGAATAAAAACCTAAATAAAATACAAAATACAAATATATGTATATCAAATACACATGTATTATACATGCACCCATACCTATACAACACACTCTTTTATTTTATCAAATATACAAAATAATTCAGAAAATTAAAATAAAAATACAATTAAGTGTATAAAAGTATTTTATGATTTTATAAAATACTAAATAAAAATAATAAAATTAAAATACACAGAATAAAAATAAAAGACTAAAATATATAGGTCTTATACCTATAAAGGGCAAAAAAGAAAACTTATAAAATTATACCTCCTAAAAATAATTAAAAATCAGAATAAAATACTACATAAAATAACAAATATTTTTTTATTAAATAATCATAATTTAATTCGCCCTTTTTTATTTTTAAATGAATTAACAAGATTATTTTTTAGGGTTTTTCCTGGTTGGTCCATGTGGACCAACCAGGTGGCGCCCCCAGTTGACCCCGGTCAACTGGTCGCCTCCCCTCCTGCGCCCGTTGTTAGAGTTGGTTTTTGAGCCAATTTCTTGGCTTTTTCGCGACCGGATCTTGCACCTATTCATGATAAGTCCTTCAGCAAATCCGCGCCTCGATCATCCCTCTTCCTCGACCGGTGATTTCCTTGGGGAGTGGAGCACTGTAGCGTCTGCTCCACGTCGATCTTTGAGCTCCTGTCACCTTAGGTCAAACCAAATATATGGAGCCCTCCACTTTTGATTCAAAATCGAGTCCCTTCGGTCCACCCCTCACCGCCTCTCTTGTGCTCTGTGGCTTCTTGGAGGTGACAGCTCCACCGTGAGCCCTTCAGCCAAGGCGTATGAGGTCGGAGGCGTCTCCACCACCTCTCCCAACTCTGGCGGTCGAGGTACAAGTTTTCCTCTGGTTCCGGCCATTGAGGACCCCCTCTCCCCTATTTTTCATTCGCATTTTATTCATGTTAGTTCTAGGATTAAAAACCCTCAAAAATCACGAAGAATCGTCGCTTGAATCGCCCAAATCATCATCTTGGCCGGAGCGCACCTCCGGCCAATCACCGCCACGCCTCGTTTCGCTTCCATTCCACCATCCTGAGGTCCAGGCAGTTTGCCCTGGACCTCCTAACCATTTTTGCAGGCCAACGCGCTTTGACTCGTGCCTGGAGGCGATTTTGAAGCCTCGCCGGAGCTCGCGAAGCCACCCAGCTCCCCGGCCACCCGCGAGCACCCCGGCCTTCGCCGTGGTATTTTGACGCCCCCAGGAGGAAGAGGAGACCCCCAGGAGTGTCCACGTCCATTTTGAAGCCCAACCGCCACCGGAGGACGGAGATCTAGCGCGGCGAAGCTCGCCCTCGCCGGCGTTCTTTGCTGTTCTTAGACCCAGCCTCCGCACCGTTGGATCGTGGAGAAGCCCCAGATTGTACAGCATCCGTCTGATCCTCCATCGCCTTCACCGTCCGATCGTTCGAGGAAGATCTAATCTCAGCTGTGCATCGTCGAAGTGTCATCGGTCGTCCGTCGCTCGCCACGTGGATAAGTGGCCTAGTCTCCGCCGTTGGATCGTGCGCGCAAGGGGTATTTTGCACCTTAACCCCTGTGCGTTTTGTATTTACTATTTAGTCCACAAACTTTCATCTGTAGTGTAATATTTTTGTAAAATTTGCAAATAGGATCTCACACTTGTTTTATTTACACATAGGTCCTCTGCCACGTCACCTCATGTGACCTGTTCACGTGAGGTGTGGGCATTTTGCAGAGAGGCCCTAGGCCTTTTGTTTATTCCGTTTTAATACCAGAACTTGTAATTGAAGTGTTAACTTCTTGGGGAAATTGCATGTAAGACCTCAGGCTTTGTTGAAATTACATTTCAGTCCTCGCCAGGCGCGTGCAAGTCACGCGCCCTAGTGGACATTTTGCGCCGACACCGCTAGGGGTTTAGGAATTTGTATTTGGCCCTTGAAATTAAATATTAAGTGTAATATTTTGTGGAAAATTGCTTGGATGCCCCTAGACTTTTGTATATTTGCACATATACCCGTGCCAGGCTGTGACATTTTTGCTTGCTTGTTCTATTTAATTACGGCATCATTTTAATTCGAAAAACTCTCAAAAATTCAAGTTAAGCTCTTGTGTGCTTGTTCTTTAACCCTATATTTTTAGTTTTTGATTTTATTGCATTTTTATATTTATTAAAAATCAAAAACTTGCCATTTCAGCACTGTCTAGTTTAGAAAATACCAAAAAAATAATAAATACCTCGAAAAATTCCAAAAAAATTCCCTACTGTCTATTTTGACCTATTTTAGTGTCAGTCCAAAAATCACTAAAAATTGCAAAAGAAAAACCTTAAAAAATTGAAAATACCTTAAAACTTCAAAAAAATCTAGAAAATTATAGAAAACTCTAAAAAATGCAAACTCAACTCCCGTAAGTTCTATATTTTATCCTCTTTATTTTAAAAATAGTTTGGAAAATTTTTGTGGCTGTTTGATATTTTTAATTTACATTTTACCCCCAGCCAGTAGCTAATTCCATGTTTTGCTTTATTTTAGTGTTTAAAAATCCCAAAAATATTTTGAAAAATACCCAAAAATCACAAAAATAGTAGAAAATCATAAAAATACCAAAAAGATTTTATTTCTGAATTTTTGGCTATTTTTGCATATTTTTATAAATATTTTATCACCCCTTTTATTACATTGTTTTTGTATTCCAATATTGAAAAAAGAAAAAAAATATATAATATATAAAATTATAAAAATCAGAAAATTAAAAATCAAAATACAAATTTAAAAATTAAATAAAAAATTAAAAAATTTTAAAACCCACAAAAATATTTGTTTGCATAGTGTAGACAGCAATTCACTCTCACTCACACACATACTTGTGCATCTACCCTGTTTGCTCCCTGTGTTCGAACTCTCTGCATACTTGCTTGCTATACATCTTTTGTGCAGAGTTAAAAATAAATTTTAACTCCACATTTATTTCTAATTGATTGATCTATAGTGTGGGTTAATTGTTGATTAAATTCAGAGTTTGATTGGTCAACACTTCGACTGTGTTCCCGCCTTGTGAGGAATACAAGACCGATCAATTTCTGGGTTTATCAGCCGCCAACATGGTTGCCCCCACCTCATTTTTTGCAAAAAAAATTATTTTTTCGAAAGATATCACCATGTATATTCATCCCTATATCCCTCCTATATGTCATTCGAATTTCATCAGAAATAGAGACTCCTACAGCCTCCATTCGGACGTCATTTTTTTAACGGTCGCAGGATTTTTAAAATCGACCCTGTCTGGATGGAGGCCGTAGGAGTCTCTGTTTCTGACGAAATTCGAATGGCATATAGGAGGTATATAGGGATGAATATACATAACGATATTTTTCAAAAAAAATAAAAAAATTTACCAAAAAATGGGGCGGGGCAGCCCCATCAACCCCCACATATATATATAGGAGAAACTTCAAATGATGCAGGGTCTCACCAATATTATGGTGAGCCCTCAATCTCGTCCTTCTATTTTTAATCCCACGGCTAGATTTATTGACACATTAATTATATTAATTTAATGGTTAAAAACCTATTTAGGTCATTTCGTCACATTCTAAATATAGAATGTGATAACTATTTGACCTAATCTCCCTCTTTTCTCTCTCAATTGATTGTCGGCGCCCCCTCCCCCTCTCCATAGCCTGCGCTCCGACGCGTCGCACATAGCAAGGTGCCCCTGCGCGGCTCCTCCGTCGCACTAGTGCATCGCGCACCCCCGCGCGACTGCTCGTCTCCCCGCGTCGTTCCCCACGCGACGTTGGCCGCGCCCCGCTGCCTCCTTTCCAACCACCGCCCCAGCCCAGCGGCGCCGCACAGCCCATCCGCGTAGTGCGCCAGCAGCGCTTCCTCCACTGCCTCCTGACGCCGAGCCACCGTGTGCGTCGGCCCTCCATCCACCGCTCCAGATCGTCCGTGGCGGCGACGGCTGTCCCTTGCTTCCTTTTCTTTATCGGTCGGTGACGGGTTCCAGACGCGATGGAGGTGTTGCATCGAGCAACGGTCGGCGGTGAAGGTGGTTGTGGCCGCAAGTGTGAGGTAATGCCACGTATTTGTATTGTGGTTTAATAATTTACATAATTGACCTTTTGATTTACATATTGATTCACTTTTTTTACAAATCACATTGTTGTTTTATCTTATTTTACAGAGCACTCCACAAATTTTACAAAAGAGCGTGATATAGTTACAAAAGGTTACACAAATTTTACAAAATGAATATATACATTTACAAAAAAAAACCGAAGTTTACAAAGAGGATAATTACTCTTACAAAAATCATGAGAGTTTACAAAATGAATATACCCATTTACAAAACGAAATTACCAATTTAGAAACAAAAATGTGAAAAACAAAATCATTAACAAAATTACAAAAAGAACATACATTTTCACAAAAACTCGCGGGCGTTTACAAAGATATGGTTTAACCCAATTCATTCGGCGCAAAATTGGAAAACGACCATTAAAGGTATGATTCAAAAATGTCAAATCCAGAAAATATTAAATGGTAATTCAAATCCATTAAATGAAATTCGAATTTACAAAAAAAAACGAGATGACGGAAATACCCTTTTGGATAATATTTTTGATGCCACCGTCAGATTATGATCTGACGAATCTGATTGATGGCTCACCACAATATTGGTGAGACCCCACCCCATTTGAAGTGATCCCTATATATATAAGCTAAGGCATATGTATTAGGAAATCAGTTCAAGCCATTCTTACAATTTACCCAAAACTATCGATAAACTTGAAGTTCAAGATCGACCAATCTTGATCTTCTAATAGATCAAATTCAGAGGAACCATTCTTGATGATCATTGATCGATCAAGTTGTACTTTGAACAGTATGATTTGAAATTAAGTTGAGTAACATTATCATCTAACGATTATCTAACATTCAAAAAGTGATCGATCAACTTGATAATTCTAATTGATCATCAATTGATCAATGAACCTGTTTTTTATTATCAATCAACTTTGCTTCTCGATTGTTCTTTTCAAAGGCATAATACTTCCTAATTGAGTTCCAATGTATATGATTATTAAACACGTGAGATCCGGGCAAACCATTTCTACAATAAATGTTATTGTTATCCTTTTTTATATATCAATAAAAGTCATTGATGTTCACTCTCTATCTGAGATTAATGAATGAATGCACTTATAAAGTCCCTTAGTACAATTAGGATTATGTATCATGGTTGCCTTGATAATCATACCGCTATTGATTTAATGGTTGAATCATAAAGGCTGGTGCATGGATGATATCTAAAGAGTTAGATTCAGGACTCATCTAGCACCATCAAATGATTGTTGAAAAAAGGATCTCCAACTTGAGAAGGAGATGACAATCCTTACTCCAAAGGCTGATATCTGACTGACCTCTTGATGTAGGTCCTCTGCATAGGAATATAGATTCGAAGGTGTTGGGTAAGTTAGATCAAATAGTTGACATAACGAGATCGAGATAACCAAGACTTATGTCGTATGTTGTCACGATAAATGCACGCATCCTTTGATCAGAGACAACTGTGTTACTATATGTCTAAGTATGTACATTAGGAATACCATTAGGTTGAGGACCTCATCAAGGTTCATACACCGTGAGCTAGTGTGCATACGATTGCATATGAGTAAAAGGGAATATATGTTCAACATGAGCTCACTCATAAGATATTGTGATCAACCAAATTCCATCGATGGTTGTCATGCTTTGGAAGCATGATAGGATTTGTGGTATGATATATGCTTTTGGAAAGCATATGATCGATACTAACTCCCAATGATCAAATGAGAAATTTAATGACAAAACCCTGAAGAAGACAGTTCAATAGAGGTCAAAAACTTCGTGTTTGTTCTCGATCTTCCAGTTTACAGGGTGTATGGGTATTAGGAATAGTCGAGGGTGATGTGATCTTAATCGATTGTATAACTGTGACGCTTCTATTTCGAGGGAATGATGAAATATGTTTGTATTTTAGTAAATCCACTCAGAAGATTTATTAATCGAAGCTTAATCGAAATATTGGATACTGATCTAAATATGATTCAGATTCAATGAGAGGATTAGATGTCATGTCTGACTTAATCAGTCATCTCTGAGTGGTATTCTATATATGGATATGAGTTTAGATCTCTGTATCCAAGTCACTATACATGGAATATACAGTCACCGTGTCTTTATCTCCAAGTATCCACAAAGAAAGCACATTGTTCTTGAAAGAGTTCAAGAATAATTCTATTATTGATAATATCTGAGCATTGGATTAATGATAATTAAATATGATTTAATTATCATTAATAATATGGATATGATTCACATTGTTTGTACACATGTAGAGAGACATCTAAAATAATTAAATTAGAGTTAATTATCATAAATATGATTAATGTGGATAGCACTGTCTACAATAATATATTTGTATTGTGAAATGACTCATAATATCATAAAGAGTTTAATTGTAAATAGATTTACAACTTATTAAGTAATGTGAATTAGATTCACGTTATACAGTTAAATGTAAATGAGATTTACATTTGATATTAGATGGATGAATATTATTCATAATTATCAATGACATAATTGAAATAGTCACAAAAGAATTTGAAATTATTTTGAAGAAAATTCAAGAAACAAAAGTTGTTTCAAGCATGTGTTAAAATAGGGTGAGATTTGAGAATCTCATCAATAAGGAAAGAAGATGTAGGGCCCACTCCCGCCCATCCAGGATACGAGTTTACATAACACTCATAGTATCATGTTCGCTAGAGATCGCATTAGGTTATTGAAATTCAAGGAAAATTTTTGAATGACATTCATATTTTACTAACAAACCATAGAACTAAAGATGTGTCACCAATTTATATTGCATAAATTTTTATATAATTTATCATATAATAACAGAAACTGCATTATGTACATGAATCCCAAATTTTAGCAGAAGAGAAAGAAAAGCATTTATAATATCATGAACAAAAACTATTGTAACGCTCGTCCCCCTAGGATCTGAGCACTCGGCAAACCAATCCACACACATAAATTCCACATTCGAATATTTGACATTAACAAAAGAAGGAGAAAATAGCAACATGTTTGGGAATTAAAAAAATATTCTTGCATTGCATTCAACCTGTTCACAACAACTTGTATTCCCATTCATTCATTACATACACCAATTCCATTGTCCATTTCCATACATTCCACATCCATGTCCATAAAATATACATTATGTCATGTCTTTCAAAAATTAGAACCAACAAGTACATAAAACAGTAAAAGAACTATCAACCATTGTATCACAAAAAGGGGGGAAGCAACACAAAAAGGATGATGCCTTCAACAAATCACTGTTGCGAACCTGTGGATCCACACGTAGATACGTTATGAGCAAAGTTGCTCAATACGATTTAAACAAAACTATACAAAAAGAAAAGCAGGATATAATTTAAACATGTGCAAAAGAGAAAGAAACAATGTAACATGATCTAACAAAAAATTACATTCTAGTTATTATTAGTAGATATAGATATGAGTAACCAAGCTTTGTGGATAGTCTGTGGTCTTGGTCTAGATGAGACCTTACACTATGACTCTAAGGTAAAAAGAACACCTTAGGATTAGGGTACCTCTGTAGGCATGCCGTGGGGTAAAATGCACCCTAACTAAGTTCCCAACACATCTACTTAGCCCCGCTTCCCAATGGTAATTCTGATTCACAATTTAGTTTCCAACCCGCGAATCATCGCAAAAACCCAATCCTCCTTGTACCCATGAGAACTATATCTCATTCTCAACTTCATTTATCACATTTCCCGGAACTCCCCTCTTAGCGCTCTCACTCGGAATACCGACCAATGTGGCCTACATTGGCCCATACATGAGTGTTAACTCTAAGTGACTAGAGGAACACTAACCGACCAATCATGACTACTTGGCATGTGCTCAAGCACCGGACTAAAGCACGCAAGTGCCGAGGCCAACACCGTCAGACTAGCACCTCGGTGTGCCAAGCAACATGTCCCCCAACCATCGCAGCTACAATACCAGTTGGGATCGCGGTCATCCAGGCTTCTACCCGAGGCCCCAGGGGGTACAAGCCCCTCCCTTGACGACACCTTCTCTATCTACCCGATCATTGTGAAGTCTCTTCCGAATGATGGTAACCACTTCATATGCATTATTATCGCATGCACTTGGAAATTGTATTATTGACGAAATCATGTTGGGATAATTACACCCATAACCCTGAGTAATTTCGCAATAACATTCATAACCCTGCATAATCGCGAATTACATGAGAAACCCCGAGTAATGCTTAACTCTTACATGACATAACCCTGGGTTCAGTTCCGTTTGAAATGTCCGTAAACTTTGACGGTTTCCGTTGAAGAAGACAAAATTGCCCTTATTGTTCACTCATATTTGCAAAACATGCCAGCTTCTCTAACGCCCTCCCTCCCTCCCACAGCATCGACGCTCGCCCCTCTCTCCCCTGTCGAGCACCATCTCCTCCTCCCCTGCTGTCGAGCTCATCCCCTTCGCCCCACGGCCCGCCGTCCTCGTCGATCTCCCTCTACTGGAATCTGGAGCCGTTGACCTCCCTCTGCAAGCAAAGTTCCTGCTCCCGTCGTCCCCTCCCCCCTCCCCCCCGGTGGACCTCTCCAGACCCACAGATCCCCACGCCCCTGCCAGACCCACCTATGGCCCTAGCAACACCCCCCCACCCCCACCCCCCTGATATCCCTGGTCGAAGTTGATCCCCCGTCGCCCCTAACAACCCCCTCGCAAAGCCCCCCACCCCCTGATGAATACTCATTCATTACTCTTTATTCTTATATTTTAGCTACAAAAACCTTTGCAAATGCATGTATATAGTTGTAAATAGAAATATTTATCAAAAGCATGCATTGTGTAAAAACCTATAATTAGCATGTTTTTGTGCAAAAATAAAAGAATAAAGATTAAAAAGAAAAAGAGGGAAATATTTAGAATAAATATTGAGCAACCTAACCCAAGGGAGGGCTCAGCATGGGCCTGACCGCATAAAAGCCAAAGTAGAGGGAGATAGGGGCTCATGTGTGTAAATATTTGTGAAAATAAATAAAAGGATTTTCCTCACAAAAATAGACTCAAATTGGTTTGTAAATACTTGTACATATTTGTAAGTATAAAAACAAAAGAAAAATATAAAAATTAAAAAGGAAACAAAAACATCACCTTGTATAAAGTTCCATCATTCCTATTTATTTAACCTTATAAATAAATAAAATTAATTCCAAAATTTTTGTAAATATTCTATATTGAAAAGTGTAAACAAATAAAATAAATTAAAACAAAAACCAAATAAAAATAACAAAATTAAAAACATAAAAATATATTGTAAATAGACCATGTACATATATGTACATATGTATTTATTTCACCTATGTATATAAACAATAAAAAATAAAATAAAAATGTCTTTTTATTCCTTATTTTATAATATAAATAAATAAAATATAAAATGAGAATAAAGTTGTATAAAAATAACAACTAAAAATCAAAAATTAAAAACCTATATAGTTTATATATACCTATATATAACCCTACTATGTATATACCCTATTTTTACTTCTAAAAATTAATTAAAAATCACTAAAAAATAGAAAAAAAATAAAATAAAAATATTTCATGTTTTAACTTTTTACAAATTCGGCCGTTTGTCACTTGTTATTTTACTTCCAAATATTATCCACGTGGCTGATCCCTATTGGTCTTGGGGATGTTGACCGCCCGGTCAACTACCCCCCCCCCAGGACCACTTCCTACAGGCTTAGGCGCCTGACCCGATTTCCCCAATTTTTTAGCGCCTAAACCCGATTGATTCCCACCTAAACCCCGGGTCAGATCCGTCCATGACATATCCGAGACCCTCGCCGGAGCTCCTGCATCGGGATCCGCGCGCTCGATCGCCCTACCCGCACCTGTCTTCCCAGACCCTCCACCCTATATATTTTCAGCTCCGCCACCTCAAAGCTCATCTTTGGCCATTCGATTCCACCCCCAGTGAGCTCCAGCGTGTGCGTGAGAGTGACAGCTCGCGTCCTGTGCTGTTGAAGTGAGGAGAGGGAGCGAGACCACTGATCCGGCGAAGCTTCGCCGCCTTGCTCCGCCACCAGCAGGAGCTCGAGCCTCGGAGGGAGACGCTCCTCGAGGCGACGACCCAGAGCTACGCAAGCTCATCCCCAGTCTCATCGGCCACCCAGGTAGTCCCTTAGCCTTCTCTTTTTCTTTGATTTTTCCATTTCCCCCAAATTGCTGCTCCGCCGTCCCCAGCCGATTCCGATCGATTCCGACCACCATCCGACCATCGGGCTTCACCATAGCCATCGCCTCCTTCCCGCGCACCTTCTCCATCCCTCCATCCAACCCTGCTCGCACAGGAGCTGGGATTCGAGCTCCACCGTTCCCCCTTCGCCGGAAGCTCGCCCACTTCGACTCTCCGCTCACCGTCACCCCGCCTAACCGGGTCGAGGCAGTTTGCCCTCGACCCGCGAGTCTCCTGGTCTTCTTTGCAGGTACTCCCCAACCCATCTGAGGGCTTGGGTCATTCGGGCCAGGAGCTTCACCTCCGCTGACCTCGCCGGGGCTCTCCAGAGCTCGGCTGGATCGTCGGAGTTCACCAGCAGCTGCGGAACATCATCGCGGAGCTTCTCCGATCTTCAGGCGTAGCAGAGGAGGTCAGGAGCGCGCACCTTGGGCCGGCGAAGTTCGCCGGTGAACTGTTCTTCCTCGACCCTCGTTCACCGTCTGATCAGACCTCTAGCTCCAGTTTGCATCTGGGCCGTCCGTTCAGGAGCAGCAGCCACCGTTTGATCTGAGGAGGATAGATCTGGACCGCTCGATGCTCGAGGGTTAGCCACAGAGAGCCACGACCGTCCGATGCACCATGTGGCTTAGCCCCAGCCGTCGGATCACAGCGAGGACCCCAGCCTTGGAGCGCCTGCCGATCTCCACCGTCGATCACTCCACGTGGCGTCCATCCTGCGGCCCGCATTAATAAAGGGTAAACTACCCTTAGGCCCTTCTGTTTATCTCATTTCGCATTTAGTCCTGTAATTACGTAATATAGTTGTTTAGTTTTTGGGATATTTGCATAGAGGACCTCGTGCTTGTTTTTAATTGCTGATATGCCCCTGTGTATGGTGTGACACGTGCATCGACACGTGATCTTCTGGGTTTTTTACATTATCTACCCTGTAGTTCTGACTGTTAATGAATGAATGAAAGTTTTTGTTTATTTGCATTTATACCCCTGTGCGCGAAACATTTGAGCATGTGCGTTTATTTTTGGGTTATTTGCAGATAAGCCCCTGGGCTTTTGGTACATGTTACCAAATAGCCCTCGGAACTTATTTTCATTATTTTGGGTCCCTGAGTGCCCCAGGCATGCGCATCACACGTGTCTTGCTGGGTTAATTGCACCAGACCCCCAGACTTCCGGGTATTTGCACATAGGTCCTTGTGCACAGTGCCCCCTCTTTATTTTTGAATAAAATAGCAAATTACCTCCAAATCCAACGAAAATTGGATACATGGCTCCTGCCATAGTGTAAAATTTTCGAAGATTTTTGGAGATATTTCTGAGTTGATTTGATATTTTTTAAAATTCAAAAACCTCAATTTTTGTTACTGTCTAACTTTAAAAACCACAAAAAAAATATGAAAAGTCATTTAAAAATTACAAAAAAATTGTCTACTGTTTGTTTATGCTTGCTTGATTTTCTAGCCAATTTTGGCTATTTTTCATTACTGAAAACCACTAAAATTGAAAAATACTCAAAATCTTTTAAAAATTCTAGTAAATAAATTAAAAATCCAAAAATAATAATACAGGTGCCTAAATTTTCCTTGTGTTATTCTCTTTACAGGAAAATTACCTCCTAGCTAATTTGGGGCCATTAGATATTTTATCTAGGTCCTTTTAGCTCGGCTGGACAGTACCTACATTTTCAGTCACTGTTTGATTTTTAGAAAATTAAATAAACGTCAAAAAATCCCAACAATTCACCAAAAACATTAAAAATTATAAGATACATAAAAATATTTTTGTTTAAATTTTTGGTTGATTTTTAGTATATTTAATAAATTGTTGAAGTGTGTAGTTTCTTTACTTTTATTATTTTCTTAATTCACCAAAAATCCAAAAAAAATATAAAATAATTAAAAACCACCAAAAATATTTTCTTCTTTTATTTTATTTCTTTTTTGACTACTTCGTAGGCCGCAAGGCCAATCCGGGCTCCTTGTGTTCGACCCTGGTCGCTATACCAGGTTAAACTAATAGCAAGACCGCTATTTTGTGTTTGATTGATTTTTTTTTTATCTATCTGGTGGTCTATATTTTTCTTGATTGTTCGCACTTGATCGCTTGGGTCGCAATGACCGATTAACACCTTATACCCGATTGGTCATTTTGCGTACATCACAATGGCGCCGTTGCCGGGGAGCACGACTTAGTAGTTTTTATTTTTACTTCGTTTTTGTTTTCGCGGCTCTTTCAGAGCTCGCGGCTTTTAGCGGCTTTTGTTTATATTTTATTTTTGTTTTATTTTGTTTTCTTTTCTTTTTTTTCTTTTGTTTTTGTTTTTGTTTTATTTTGAGTGTTTATTTTATTTTGCATTTTTGCATATAGACCCTCATTTCAGTTTCATTTATTTTTCTTATTATTATTATTTGATTATTTTGGTCTGACCACTTGTCTCTGTTTCTTGCGAGGGCCCGAGGACCGAGGCGGCCCGATTTCGAGAGGCCGACGCAACCGAGGAACTTGGAGGCGGCTCCCTTCTGTACGGAGCCGTAGGAGAGCGTGAGAGGAGAGCTGAGTGGGAGAGGAGTAGATTAGGTTCTATTTTATTTTATTTGATTATTATTGTAATAATACAGGTACTCAGAGACTCTTGGACTTGATTGACTTAGCGGGTCTGTTTTGCCGAGCACCGGTGTGCTCGGAGGACCCTTAGGTGCTTTCGCGGCTTTTTCGCGGTTTTGTTTTCTTTTCTTTTTACTGCCTTTTCCAGTGTTTACGCGGTTTTTCATCGAGCCCCTAGACTTAGGATTTTCTGCTTGCTTGTGCCGTAATTAGTAGGGTCCCCACACCTAATTATCTACATGTTCCTATAGTGCGCCTAATTGGACCTACTAATAATCAATTAATAAAAATAACTGATTCATCTCCTTCGTAGCCTACGTGCCGCAGCCTGTCCCGTAAAGCGCTTTCTCCTACCCCCGATTTGTCGGGCAGAGGAGGGGTGGGCCAAGACCGGACCCTTTGGCTTGGAGGTCGGTGACCAGTTAGACGGTTCTGCGAGTAGACTTGCTCATCTAGGACTCGGTTTTCACCGCTGCATCATTTAGGTAGTTTATTTTCTGTCTTTAAATTCTACGCGGATCACTTGCATGTAGAGTGCTGGAGGCAAGGTACGCATTTCTATCTCAGCATGCATCATTGATTTCATCGCGCATCGGCTTTTTTGTCTTCTCCCCCCTGTTTTGGATTAAATAATCAGGAAAACCGAAAAATTCGTTAGGCCTTTGTTTTTATTGAAAAAAAATTAAAAAGAAAAACCATAAAATTGGGACTGCTAAGACTATTGACCCTAAAAGACACTCCACCTAAAAATTTGTCTTGGGGAGAGCAACCCCCTCATTGCTTGGTTTGCTTGCGCGAGAGAGTGACCCGCACCCTAGGTAGAGCCCTCCGGTGCTATTTCCAGCTGACTACCGACTCTTCCGTGCGGGCCAGTCGGTTAGTAGTATCGGGTATCCTAACAGGTCACGTAAGCGCTCTGATAGACTGTTTGTTCACCCAATAAAATTGGACAAGATAATTTCCGAGCCTTTACGGTCTTTCAGCTCGTGTTGTGTTGGTGAACAGAGGGTTTTGGTTGCTCATCATAGTTTTTCCAGATCTCATCCGCCCTACTCGTCAGATCACGATGATGGGTAGAACGCTCTCTTAGGCAGCCTCTGGCTGCACCGCTTTCGGGCACGTCTACCCAATCATCTAGGTTGGCCCGCGAGAGCCGAGACCAGATCTCCGAGCCTGAGTATGATTCCACCCTGTTCCCCCTCGACCCCTTTTCTTTCGGTTCTGAGAGATATGAGCCAGAGGAGAGAATAGCAGATTTGACAGCACCTGAGTTTGGCTCATTTGATTTTGCAGACGTCATGGCCGGTAGTTCAGAGGATCGCTCCAGAGCAGAGCACATTGTGATGGACCAGGGAGCGATCAACTCCACCCTGATCGCCTCGTTAGAGACAGTGCAGCAGCAGCTGAGGGATCAGGGAGCTTTCATAATTGAGATGAGGAGAGAGTTGGAGCGACTCAGAGCAGAGAGAGATCAGAGCGAGCATGAGGACGGACCAGATGCAGAGGCACGAGCCGCAGCAGCAGCAGCAGCCGCCACCGCCGCAGCGGCAGCCGCCGCGGCAGGAGGACCACCGAGACCGATGCGGGAGTTGCATAACCCCGGATCTACACTGATGCATCATTGGGTGGTGGTACTGGCTATCGTTG
Source organism: Ottelia alismoides (assembly GCA_037367405.1). Lineage (NCBI taxonomy): Eukaryota > Viridiplantae > Streptophyta > Magnoliopsida > Alismatales > Hydrocharitaceae > Ottelia > Ottelia alismoides. Next base: position 417,031 of record JAZKJV010003762.1, read on the forward strand.
GGGACTTTAAGTTCCCCTCGAACACCCTGCAGTTGCTTCCCCGTTTTCACGGACTTGCCACCGAGGAGCCCCACCTCCACCTCCAGGAGTTCTTGATGATCTGCAGTACTGTCCATGACCGCCATGTGGACCAGGATACGATTCGGATGATGGCCTTCCCCTTCTCCCTAGCAGACAGAGCAACCACCTGGCTGAAGCATTTGGGGAAGTTCGTTTACACCTGGAAGCAGCTCCGCACCGAGTACTTGAACAAGTACTATCCACTCGGGCGGACCAATGCAGCGAGGCCCTGATCAGCAACTTCTCCATGCTCCCCAACGAGCAATTCCATGAGGCATGGGAGAGGTTTCGTGAGCTTACTGACCGATGCCCGCACCATGATATCTCGAAGCCGAACCTTGTGCAGAGCTTCTTCAGCGGGCTGACACCAGAGCTCCAGGGCTTGGTGAATGCTTCTTGTGGCGGGTCCTATTTCGCCAAGGATCACGACCAGATTTGGGCCATCTACGAGGAGATGGCCGAGAACTATATGGTGATGTCCCAGACCCGGTTATACACTCAGGGAGACCCCAGCAGCAGCCAGGACCCGTGCAGTACCAGAGGATAGCACGGGTCGACGCCGGTCCATCCAGTTCATCCGCAGTTGCAACAGCATAGGCAGAGTCGTCCGCTGCGGATATGGGCATCATTAGCGAGAAGTTGGATCGGATGGAGCTGATCGAGAAGAAGCAGTGCCAGAGCATCACGCAGATGGAGCAGATGGCACAGACTCTGAGAGACATGAAGACCCAGCTCATGTGTCTCCAGGAGGCACAGACGGCTTCACAGCCCCGTCTTCAGTCGCGAGGCGATACCGGCGGCAGCAGCAGCTCGTCCCAGCGCTCCAGCTCCTTTCAGTAGCCTAGACAGGTTCACCTTGTACAGGCGGAGCCATACCAGCAGCAGCATCCCTCTTACCAGTCACCACCATCTCCAGACATGCAGATGGTGGTATACCAGCCGGATCAGCCTCTGGCAGTACTCCCGCCAGCCCAGTTCGATGCAGAGCCGTTGATGGATGTCAACGGGATTTGGTATGACCGTCCTCAGTCTGGGATCCGACGAGACCATCCCGGATTCAGGTGGGGGAGTGGAGGTACCCAACCCTAGCAGCAGTCATCCGGTCAGGGAGGGCAGTATAGCCAGCAGAGGGATCACCAGCAGCAGCAGCCCCCAGCCTACCAGCCACACCAGCAGTCGTCCTTCGTTCCTTGTCCCTATCAGCAGCAGGGACAGCCTTGGAGACGTGAGCAGCAGGCTCACCAGCAGCACCCGCAGCAGCATCCTTCCTCTTACCCCTCTCAGCAGCAGCAGCACCAGTTCCAGCAGCCTCATCACCAGAGAGGCTACCCGTCGGGCTCCCACGAGAGCCCTGTTTTGTATGACATAGCCCGCCTCCTCACGGACCAGCAGGCCACCTTCAGACGGGAGATGGACGAGTTCCGCCAGGAGATGCGGGACATTGTGAGAGGGAAGGCCGCCATTCCTGCCCAGATCGAGCCGAATCCCAACAGCCTGAAGCGGAAATCTGAGCAGGTGACTTACACTGAGCACGCCACTCCTAGTGATCCATTTGTTGATACATCTTCGGATCTTTTTGATGCTGATTTTGTTACGCTTAGGAGCAGTAGGACACCAGCAGGCGGCGGCGCCTCGTCTGAGCCACACCACGAGGATACATCCGGGGCGCCAGATGAGGAGGAGGAGAGCGGTACTGAGGCCTCTCATAATGATGATGGTGGTACTGATGCCACCAAGGATGCTGATTCCACCGGCGGTACTGAGGCCGCCGCTTCACCAATTCGAGGAGGTGGTACTGACGCCACCAGGAGAGCCGAGCCAGCACGCGGTACTGAGGCCGCGAGACGTCCAGGAGAGCCAGCCCTTGGTGGTACTGAGGCCACCAGTGATCATGTAGAGAGAGCAGTTGTTTTTCCTCATTCTCATGTATCTCAGAACACTGTTGTGAATAAAGGAAAAGGTTTAGTTTCTTCTGGTCCCACTGTGGTGATTGATGTATGTGCGGATCCGGCCGTCGAGCCGTCTAGACCTATTCCTAGTCCTTCATCTGAGAAGGACCCTGTGATCCCCTTCCCTAGAGCCCTTCAGATGGGGAAGGGGAAGAAAAGAGAAAAAGACCCAAAAAAGAGAGAGCAGGAGGAGTTCAGCCAGAGCATGATCGACAGATTTCACATACAGCTGACCCTTCAGGAGGCTTTGCAGCGCATCCCCCTTCTTCAGCGTTCTTTGAGAGACAGGACTACAGTCAGGAGGAGGAGGAGGAACCATCATTCAGAGATACATGTGCTGACGAAAGCCACGTGCTTCGCGATCCAGAACCGTCTGCCGGCCAAGAGGCCAGATTCAGGAGCCCCGTATGTTAGATGCCAGATTAGTGAGCAGAGGTTCGACCGGACTCTATTGGATAGTGGATCGTCTATCAACCTCCTTCCGGCAGCCCTTCTCGACCGCTTCAAGTTGGGCACTCTTCGACAGAGCAGGACAGTCCTTCAGTTTGCTGATCGATCTGTCAAGAGGCCGAAGGGGTTGTTGCGAGACGTTACCGTCATTATTCAAGGCCCGCAATTCCCCGTGGACTTCGTAGTGTTGGACATGGAGATCCCTGATTCAGTGACCGATACCCCCATCATCCTCGGTCGTCCGTTCTTGGCCACACCCAAGGCGGTGACTGATCATGATAGCGAGAAGGTATACTTTCGCGTCGAGGGCGAGAGTGTACAAATAGAGACGGTCGAGGACTACAAAGCCAGAGAGAGAGCATGCTCAGAGACCAGCACAGATACAGAGCAGCTGACAGATGCCAGGTTAGACATCCACCAGGACTGTGATTTTGTGATCACAGATGATGAGGCAGCATGGGCAGACCCTTCAGCACATGCCATCCTCTCATTTCCAGACACCACTGATGCAGAGATGACAGCAGAGGAGAGCTTGGAGAGCACAGCCCTGGTCCAGGATACTTCAGTGGCAGCAGAGCCGGTTCCCGATCGCGACACAGAGTCTAGTGATGGTGGTACTGAGGCCACCTTGTGTGATGGTGGTACTGATGCCACCTTGTTTGATGCAGATCCCTCAGATTCAGAGTCTGATTGGGCATATTGTGATGATCAAATGCCAGACTCGAGTCCACCTGAGCCTACAGATGAGGAGGAGGTAGAGGCAGAGCAGATCAGAGACAGCATAGTTGAGCAGCCTCCTCCAGATCCAGTTTGCGAGAGCTCGTATTCTTTCTCCCAGGCAGATTTGGCAGATTTAGCAGCATTCACGCACCTTCTTCCGAGGCCAGATTTGCCAGCACCCAGCTGTCCAGAGCTGAAGCCGCTCCCTACTTCGCTGAAGTATCGGTTCCTTGCGGGCGAACCTGAGATGTACCCAGTCATCATCTCCGCCGATCTGACTGGAGAGCAGGAATCCCATTTGATGGGGGTTCTTGAAAAGAACCGCAAGGCAATCGGATGGAGCGTAGCAGATCTCCATGGTATTAGTCCATCAGTGTGCTCCCACCATATTTATCTCGAGGAGGGGCGAAGCCGTCGCGTGAGTTCCAGCGGCGACTGAACCCCAACCTGAGAGAGGTCGTGATGAAGGAAATATCAAAATGGTGGAGTGCAGATTTTATTTATCCCATTTCCGACTCCAAGTGGGTCAGCCCCTTGCATGTGGTGCCCAAGAAGACGGGCATCACGACTGTGATCAGTGAGTCGGGAGAGGAGATTGCTACACGAGTACCCACCTCTTGGAGGGTCTGTGTTGACTACAGGAGACTCAACCATGCCACCAAGAAGGACCATTTCCCCCTGCCTTTTATTGACCAGATCATTGAGAGACTGGCAGGGAAGAGCCATTATTGCTTCCTGGATGGGTACTCGGGCTACAACCAGGTGGCCATCGCTCCTGAGGATCAAGAGAAGACCACCTTTACCTGTCCCTTTGGTACATATGCCTTTCGACGCATGCCATTTGGGCTATGCAATGCCCCTGCGACTTTTCAGAGGTGCATGTTGTCGATCTTTTCCAGACATGGTAGGGGAGTGTTTGGAGGTCTTCATGGACGATTTCTCGGTCTACGGCGACGGATTCGATTCCTATCTTGACTGCCTAGACCGAGTACTCCAGCGATGTATTGAGTACCATTTGGTTCTATCTTGGGAGAAGAGTCACTTCATGGTGACTCAAGGGACGGTGCTTGGCCATATCATCTCCAACAGGGGCATGGAGGTTGATCCGGCCAAGGTTGATGTCATTAGAAAACTCGCACCGCCGTCCAATTTGAGGCAGCTACGGTCATTCCTGGGGCACGTTGGTTTTTATCGGAGATTTATTCATGATTTCAGCAGGATTGCCCGGCCATTAACTGACCTCTTGATGAAAGACACCGAGTTCCTTGTCGATGACAAGTGTCTTTCGTCCTTTGCGACTCTCCAGCAGTGTATGATTGAGGCTCCTGTCCTCCAGCCGCCTGATTGGTCTCTCCCATTCGAGATCATGACGGATGCCTCCGATTTTGCCGTAGGGGCCGTGCTGGGACAGAGGAGGGATGGAGTTCCATTTGCTATTCACTACGCTAGCCGCACATTGGATTCCACACAGCGGAATTACACGGTCACAGAGAAGGAGATGCTAGCCGTAGTGTTCGCCCTAGATAAGTTTCGATCTTATATCATTGGATCTAGAGTGACCTTGTACACAGATCACACCGCCATCAGGTACCTCATGGCAAAGAAGGATGCCAAGGCCAGACTTACTAGATGGATCCTTCTACTCCAGGAGTTCGACATTGAGATCAAGGATAAGCCTGGAGTCAAGAATGTGGTGGCGGATCATCTCTCCGTATAGAGCAGCCTGAGGAGTCTGAGCAGATAGATCCCATTTGTGAGACCTTCCCAGATGAGGCGATCCTTGCTATCGCCTCACTCCCGTGGTATGCCGATATTGTGAACTTTCTCGTTGTTGGGAAAGTCCCACAAGATTGGCCCAGGCAGAGGCTTGAGACCTTCCTTGCGAAGGCCAAGTCCTACCACAGGGAGGATTCCATCCTTTACCACGAAGGAGGGGATAGCGTCTGGCGTCGGTGTATTCCTCAGGAGGAACACCATAGCGTCCTCACTTACTGCCACAAGCTTGAGGCAGGAGGACATCCTTCTGGGAGGAGAACGACACAGAAAGTGCTCCAATCCGGCTTGTGGTGGACTACCCTCTTCAAGGACTCTGATGAGTTCGTGAAGAGGTGTACTGACTGTCAGAGGATGGGCACTTGTGGACAGCGTGATATGATGCCGATGCAGCCCATTCACTTCTGTGAGGTTTTTGACGCATGGGGCATCGATTTCATGGGTCCATTCCCTAAGAGTCAGTGATTTGAGTACATTCTGTTGGCCGTGGATTATGTTAGTCGTTGGGTTGAGGCTATCCCCGCCCGAGCCGCTGATGCAAGGACAGTTTGCAGATTTTTGAGGAAGCACATCATCACGCGGTTCGGGGTTCCACGAGTTCTGATTTCTGATGGGGGTCTCATTTCATCAACGACCAGGTGAAGGCCCTTGCTAGCGAGTTCGGTATAGACCATCGTGTTGCTACACCTTACCATCCACAGACGAATGGTCTAGCCGAGGTGTCGAATAGGGAGATCAAGACTATCTTGCAGAAAGTCGTCCGCCCTGACCAAAAGGATTGGTCACAGCTTTTGGACTCGGTCTTGTGGGCATATAGGACGTCTTTCAAGACACCATTGGGCACATCTCCCTTTCGCCTCGTTTATGGCAAGCCGTGCCATTTGCCTGTTGAGTTGAGGCACAGGTCACTATGGGCAGTTACTGATATTCTTATGGATCCAGATGGTGTAGCAGACCAGAGGAGGGCAGAGTTAGCGGCCCTGGAGGAGTTGAGAGATACAACTTTCTCAAACAGCCTACAGTATAAGGAGAGAGTGAAGGAGTGGCATGATTCTCGCATCAGAGAGTATGGTTGTTTTGAGATTGGACAGAGAGTATGGTTGTTTGATGCGAGGCTTCGTTTGTTTCCAGGGAAGCTACAGAGCAAGTGGAAGGGACCCTACTTGGTCAGGAAGGTATACGACAACGGTAGCATTGACATATCCGAGTTGTCTTCTGAGAGTACCTTTTGAGTAAACGGCCAGCGGCTCAAGCCATTTCTAGATCATGAGCCGCAGGTCGCTGATCTTGCCCCTATTCATTTTGTGTGAGATGTGGTCTTTGACTCACATCTAATGCATCTCACGCCTGAGTTTCACTGATCTTCCGCCTTGTATAGATCCAGATGTCTATATCACTACATTCTTTAGTCCCACATCCCTTTCTTCATCTTGTGATTATGATATACTTAGGGTGCACTTTACCCTAAGTATAGGGGGGATGTGAGACCTTTTGGGTATTTCTTTTGTTTCTTTCTACCCCTGTTTTGCTGCCTATACTTAGGGATATTTCACCCTAAGTATAGGGGGGTAGACCCTGTACATTCTCCACTCGGTTGTCCCTTAGTGTATAGCCTGCTATACTTAGGATTACTTGATCCTAAGTATAGGGGGAAGACCCGAGACCCTCTTGACTTTTCATTCATTCGTCTTTGTATATAGCCTTCCTTTTCACTTCCCTATACCTAGCACGAGTTATGTCTTCTTCATCGCTCTTGACTCTGAGGACATCGTTCGAGCTAAGTATAGGGGGGTGTGTATATATTTCATATATACTTTAGCCATAACTCGTACTTTGTGTGAGTGTGTTAATAAATAAAATGGCTAGAAATCACAAAAATTAAAAATTTTTCATGTACATAAACTTCTTTTATTTGCACATAAATAGCTAGTGTACAAACTATTTTTGTAAAAATGATTTCAAAAATCTTTTGTGTAAAAGCTTGTGTAAATATTTTTGTATCAAAATTATGTATATAGTACAAAATTTTTCCAAAATGTTTTGAAAATCAAGAGTTTGCATAAATCTTGTGTAAATTTGTGTAAATATCTTTTTGCAAAACTTGCACTTCATGCATCATCCATACATGATTTCAAAACATTTTTCAAAAATTTTGCATGATTGTAAACTGTGTGTAAATAGCTTCTTTTGTACATATGTATATAGTTTTTCTGGATGATAGTTGACATTTAAACTAGCCTGGAATCAAATTGAGAAATGGAGCTTGATTAAGATCTTAATCCACCTAACTTCTAAGAGGCACCTTATAGGGCTTAGGTTTAAGGCTTTTCAGGTCCATGGTGACTTAATTCTTTAAGTCCACTAGGTTATGATCACATGTCATCTCAATGAGCCTAAGTAGAGCACTTAACAACAACACATGACTCATATAGATTATGGCTTTACTTGGACACCAGCACTATGCACCGAGCTCTCTACGGATGAGGTGGTGAGGAGGCGGTCTTCCTTGACTTGGGGTAGCATATGAGGGTAGTACTTCTAGGCGGAACCTCTCTTCTTCTTTTAGTGAAGGAAGTGGGTCTCAACTTGGTCTGGTTGCCATGAGGTCTAACGACGGGAGTTGTGGGTTGCAATAAAGCTTCAAAAGAGGGACAGTCTACTGGCTCAAGAGGAAAAACTCCTTGTATATATATGTTGCACATGTATATGTTGTATAGATGCACTTGAAAAAAAATGCAAAAAGAAAATAACTCCAAAAAAGTGGTGGGTCTGAGAGAAAATGATAATCCCACCGGAGTATGTATATAGAGTGCAATAAGCAAAGCTTGGTTTCATGATCCACCTGATGTAGCTTGCAGCAGGGAGACTTGGCTACACTGGTCAAGCTCCCAAGGGTACTTGGCTACACTGGCCTTGATCCATTCTCTTCTTCCTCCTCTTCTTGGGCCGGTTGAACTTGAACTTAGAAGGGAATACCCCGCTCCTCGAGGAAAGAGTGGCCAGATTGAGGTCATAGAGTTACCTTGTTGGGGAGGGTTGTCAAGTTGCCATTTCTGAGGTGGAGAGCTTAGACCTCACATTCACAGGACAAGAAAAGATTCATGGTCTTCAGGGTTTGTGATTGATGACTTCTTCTGATCTGGAGCATTGAGGAGTCTTGGTTATAGAATAGTGGAACTTAGAGGCTGTTGAGTTTTAGACTTAAGTCCAAATGAGGTTCCGACAAATTAATAATCCAAAGATCTGATCGAGCTCCATACCTTAATTTAATGAAGGCAAGTTTAATAATCAGCCTTGATCCATGTACATTCTCTTTTTCTTTTTCTTTATTTCTTTTTCACTTCTTTTTCAAATAAGTGTTTGCTAAGGGACTAGCAAAGTTAAGTATAGGGGGTGATGAATACTCATTCATCACTCTTTATTCTTATATTTTAGCTACAAAAACCTTTGCAAATGCATGTATATAGTTGTAAATAGAAATATTTATCAAAAGCATGCATTGTGTAAAAACCTATAATTAGCATGTTTTTGTGCAAAAATAAAAGAATAAAGATTAAAAAGAAAAAGAGGGAAATATTTAGAATAAATATTGAGCAACCTAACCCAAGGGAGGGCTCAGCATGGGCCTGACCGCATAAAAGCCAAAGTAGAGGGAGATAGGGGCTCATGTGTGTAAATATTTGTGTAAATAAATAAAAGGATTTTCCTCACAAAAATAGACTCAAATTAGTTTGTAAATACTTGTACATATTTATAAGTATAAAAACAAAAGAAAAATATAAAAATTAAAAAGGAAACAAAAACATCACCTTGTATAAAGTTCCATCATCCCTATTTATTTAACCTTACAAATAAATAAAATTAATTTCCAAAATTTTTGTAAATATTCTATATTGAAAAGTGTAAACAAATAAAATAAATTAAAACAAAACCAAATAAAAATAACAAAATTAAAAACATAAAAATATATTGTAAATAGACCATGTACATATATGTACATATGTATTTATTTCACCTATGTATATAAACAATAAAAATAAAATAAAAATGTCTTTTTATTCCTTATTTTATAATATAAATAAATAAAATATAAAATGGGAATAAAGTTGTATAAAAATAACAACTAAAAATAAAAAATTAAAAACCTATATAATGTATATATACCTATATATAACCCTACTATGTATATACCCTATTTTTACTTCTAGAAATTAATTAAAAATCACTAAAAAATAGAAAAAATAAAATAAAAATATTTCATGTTTTAACTTTTTACAAATTCGGCCGTTTACCACCTGTTATTTTACTTCCAAATATTATCCACGTGTTCGATCCCTATTGGTCCTGGGGATGTTGACCGCCCGGTCAACTACCCCCCCCCCCGGACCACTTCCCACGGGCTTAGGCGCCCGACCCGATTTCCCCAATTTTAGCGCCTAAACCCGATTGATTCCCACCTAAACCCCGGGTCAGATCCGTCCATGACATATCCGAGACCCTCGCCGGAGCTCCTGCATCGGGATCCGCGCGCTCGATCGCCCTACCCGCGCCTGTCTTCCTGGACCCTCCACCCTATATATTTTCAGCTCCGCCACCTCAAAGCTCATCTTTGGCCATTCGATTCCACCCCCAGTGAGCTCCAGCGTGTGCGTGAGAGTGACAGCTCGCGTCCTGTGCTGTTGAAGCGAGGAGAGGGAGCGAGACCACTGATCCGGCGAAGCTTCGCCGCCTTGCTCCGCCACCAGCAGGAGCTCGAGCCTCGGAGGGAGACGCTCCTCGAGGCGACGACCCAGAGCTGCGCAAGCTCATCCCCAGTCTCATCGGCCACCCAGGTAGTCCCTTAGCCTTCTCTTTTTCTTTGATTTTTCCATTTCCCCCAAATCGCTGCTCCGCCGTCCCCCGCCGATTCCGATCGATTCCGACCACCATCCGACCATCGGGCTTCACCATAGACATCGCCTCCTTCCCGCGCACCTTCTCCATCCCTCCATCCAACCCAACTCGCACAGGAGCTGGGATTCGAGCTCCACCGTTCTCCCTTCGCCGGAGCTCCCCACTTCGACCCTCCGTTCACCGTCACCCCGCCTAACCGGGTCGAGGCAGTTTGCCCTCGACCCGCGAGTCTCCTGGTCTTCTTTGCAGGTACTCCCCAGCCCATCTGAGGGCTTGGGTCTTTCGGGCCAGGAGCTTCACCTCCGCTGACCTCGCCGGGGCTCTCTAGAGCTCGGCTGGATCGTCGGAGTTCACCAGCAGCTGCGGAACATCATCGCGGAGCTTCTCCGATCTTCAGGCGCAGCAGAGGAGGTCAGGAGCGCGCACCTTGGGCCGGCGAAGTTCGCCGGTGAACTGTTCTTCCTCGACCCTCGTTCACCGTCTGATCAGACCTCCAGCTCCAGTTTGCATCTGGGCCGTCCGTTCAGGAGCAGCAGCCACCGTTTGATCTGAGGAGGATAGATCTGGACCGCCCGATGCTCGAGGGTTAGCCACAGAGAGCCACGACCGTCCGACGCACCACGTGGCTTAACCCCAGCCGTCGGATCACAGCGAGGACCCCAGCCTTGGAGCGCCTGCCGATCTCCACCGTCGATCACTCCACGTGGCGTCCATCCTGCGGCCCGCATTAATAAAGGGTAAACTACCCTTAGGCCCTTCTGTTTATCTCATTTCGCATTTAGTCCTGTAATTACGTAATATAGTTGTTTAGTTTTTGGGATATTTGCATAGAGGACCTCGTGCTTGTTTTTAATTGCTGATATGCCCCTGTGTATGGTGTGACACGTGCATCGACACGTGATCTTCTGGGTTTTTTACATTATCTACCCTGTAGTTCTGACTGTTAATGAATGAATGAAAGTTTTTATTTATTTGCATTTATACCCCTGTGCGTGAAACATTTGAGCATGTGCGTTTATTTTTGGGTTATTTGCAGATAAGCCCCTGGGCTTTTGGTACCTGTTACCAAATAGCCCTTGGAACTTATTTTCATTACATTTGGGTCCCTGAGTGCCCCAGGCACGCGCATCACACGTGTCTTGCTAGGTTAATTGCACCAGACCCCCCAGACTTCCGGGTATTTGCACATAGGTCCTTGTGCACAGTGCCCCCTCTTTATTTTTGAATAAAATAGCAAATTACCTCCAAATCCAACGAAAATTGGATACATGGCTCCTGCCATAGTGTAAAATTTTCGAAGATTTTTGGAGACATTTCTGAGTTGATTTGATATTTTAAAAAATTCAAAAACCTCAATTTTTGTTACTGTCTAACTTTAAAAACCACAAAAAAAATTAAAGGTCATTTAAAAATTACAAAAAAATGTCTACTGTTTGTTTATGCTTGCTTGATTTTCTAGCCAATTTTGGCTATTTTTCATTACTGAAAACCAATAAAAATTGAAAAATACTCAAAATCTTTTAAAAATTCTAGTAAATAAATTAAAAATCCAAAAATAATAATACATGTGCCTAAATTTTCCTTGTGTTATTCTCTTTACAGGAAAATTAGCTCCCAGCTAATTTGGGGCCTTTAGATATTTTATCTAGGTCCTTTTAGCTCGGCTGGACAGTACCTACATTTTCAGTCACTGTTTGATTTTTAGAAAATTAAATAAACGTCAGAAAAATCCCAAAAATTCACCAAAAACATTAAAAATTATAAAATACATAAAAATATTTTTGTTTAAATTTTTGGTTGATTTTTAGTATATTTAATAAATTGTTGAAGTGTGTAGTTTCTTTACTTTTATTATTTTCTTAATTCACCAAAAATCCAAAAAATATAAAATATTAAAAACCACCCAAAATATTTTCTTCTTTTATTTTATTTCTTTTTTGACTACTTCGTAGGCCGCAAGGCTAATCCGTGCTCCTTGTGTTCGACCCTGGTCGCTATACCAGATTAAACTAATAGCAAGACCGCTATTTTGTGTTTGATTGATTTTTTTATCTATATGGTGGTCTATATTTTTCTTGATTGTTCGCACTTGATCGCTTGGGTCGCAACGACCGATTAACACCTTATACCCGATTGGTCTATTTGCGTACATCAGCCGGTCAACTGACCTCTACAAGCAAAGTCCTACCGCCGTCGTGAACACCCCCCTCCCTGACAGAGACCCACCAGCATCCCCTGCTCGAAGATAATCCCCCACCGCCCCCAGCAACCCCCTCGCAGACCTCTGCAAGCGAATCCACCCTCCCCCCCAAACCCCGCGGACCTCTCCAGACCCGCCGCCTAAAGCCCCCTGTCGAAAGCAACCCCCGCCGCTGAGCCTTCCCCTCCCTGCTCCAAGCCCCCGTCGAAGAACTCCCCCTCCCGCGCCGACCCTTCCTCGCTCCCCACCCCGCAGAGCTTCTCCTCCTGCTCGAAGCTGGCCAACGACCTCTCCTCCATCCGAAGCTCAAAGCCCCACTCACTCCCAACCAAGCTTCCAAACCCTCCCCCACCGACCTGCAACGGCTCTCCCACCGGCGCCGCTCCTCCTCGAACCCCTGTGCCCTGCTCGAACGCCACCAGCCACCGACATTTATTTTTTTTCCTTCTATTTTTTATTTGGCTAATCCTAGCCGTTAGATCATAGTTTGGTTAGATAAACCCACTCATATGGTCGAGTTAACATATTAAACTAACGGAGGGTTATGTGTGTGAAACGGAGTAACTATCCGAGGTTTCACATGTAATTCGCGATTATGCAGGGTTATTGCGAAATTACTCAGGATTATGGGTGTAATTATCCCAATCATGTTTTAGTCCAACATATGCTCTAATTAGTGATGATCGTAAGCATAAACCCACATTGACATTTTAGATAGTCTATAGTGAACCAATTTAGAAGAACCTAATTAACTGTGAATATTGTAGATTCAAGTCCCACTATTAATCGGGGTACGTTTCCATAGACTATTCTGAATTTTATAGGATCGACATATTTAAGTGTATGGCAGCATGGGAACAACATAAAATTTCAAATCTCATATACAGGGGTAAAGGCATCCGATTTAACTTAAGCAAGACCATGCAACAACATGGTTAGCTAAAATTTGGAGTTTGGACTAAAAGTCTAAATCCTACCCCATCCACCGAAAATGTATCCGGAAGATTATCTCTTTTCAACAACAATACAACATGCAAGTGAGCTTGAGACCCATTGGCTTGCAACATGAAAAAAGACACAACAAAAGACAAAACGACATAGTAATCATAGTCTACCGTATTATCTTCGTCTAGGAAATCATCTTACATAGGAATACCTTTATCAAGTGAGGTGAAGTACTTCCACTGCAATTCAAATGGCTTATATTGCCCAACCCTTACCATAACTAGTGCTGCACATATGCCCTTGTTACAGCACTCTCATGAGTGTTTTCTCAAGTTCTTTAAATGGAACGAATCATCCGAAATGGGCATCCACAAGTAACAAACTGAAGCATCCTTGTAATGGGATTAAGCACTTTATTAATCAGAGCAGGGTCTAGTTATGACCACATATGGGCTATGATTTAGCTTCTGCTCTTAACATATGCCTGAATGTTTTGCATGCAGTTATGAAGATGGAGTTCTAACCTTTTACTTATTCATGACTACCCCAAACAACTAAGGTTAGGAGATGACCAGAATTTAAAGAGGGGTAACAGAACCCAATTGGATTGTCCATAATATATATATATATATATATATATATATATATATATAGGATTTCTTTCAAATAGGACTTGGTCCTTCCATCCCTAAGGAAGGCCAACCTCTTTTTTGTATAAAACATGATGACTTTAGTAGAATACATTTACAGTTTTGTATTATAATGTGAAGTTTTACTGTTTGTATTATAATGCGCAGTTTTGTATGCGGCTTTGTATTTATAACGTGCACTTATAATACAAACTTTATACGTGTTCTACTAAAGTGTTCGTGATTTATACAAAAAAGGGCCGGCCTTCCTGAACTCAGGAAGGACTGCGTCCTATTTGAAAGGACCCATATATATATATATATATATATATATATATATATATATATATATATATATATATATATATATATATATATATATATATATAAACAACATTATCCGTGGGTCATGCCAATGTAAACTTGCATTAGCAATACAAACTTGGTTAGAGTTTGCAAGGAATGTAATCATACTCGAGTCCACCATCCTTAGTCTGCTTTTATTGACCAAACTTTTTTTTTGGATCACTTGATGATTTCAACATCTTATATGCATAGCATGATTTCAGTTGCTAACTGGGTACAGTTGCTGGACGAAATAATTTATCAGCAGAATTTAAAGGGCATTATAGAAAAATGGTGCCGATTAGATTCTCAGGAAAATCTCATTCAAGAACTCCGGTAAGACGTGTCCTCTCAAATATCCAGACTTTCACCATTGAAATCATCTCATTTAACTTCACCCCCCCCCCCCCCAGCCCAACAACCAAACGCAATGACTGCAGCTTTATCCACAAATCAGACCAAACAATGCACATCAATCAAAGCTTCGAATCCATATTGTCCATTCTCCAAGCATAACGTAAGAAGGGAACATATCCATTTGATTAATAAAATTTAAGCTCAAAGATTACTATGATATTTGATCCGTTCCTCTCTCCCTCGTTCAAAACATACAGCTCTTGCTCAAAAGATCACGGATTCAAATACGAGAATCTTAAGGCTTTATAGATATTAAAGCAAATGGAACCCAAAATATATATACGATCGAGAATTGTGTGGAAATTGCAGCAAGAAGAGAGGGAATATCGTATCTCAAAAAAATCCGATTCCTTGGAATATTCACCCACGAAGAACGGCACAATCGGTACCCTGATGATGATGCAAAATCACATACGAGAATGCCTTGGACCTTCTCTACGTGGGGGTGGTCTCGAATCGTCGATCCGAGGCGCTCCGGCGAGCTCCGGTGGAGCTCCAACGAGGGAAAAGGGAGGAGGGAGTGGCTGGAATTTGGTTTTGGGTTTTAGAGGCGTTTTGGGAGATGGGAGGGCTGCTTATATGGGTTGGGACCTGGATTCGGATCCGGGTCCGAATCCGAATATGGCATGGACCCACTTCCACTAAAATAGTCGTAACTCGGTCTTCTGAAGTCGGATTTTCATGCTCTTGGACTCGTTGGAAAGCTATCGACGAGCATTACTCAATAGACTTCTTACTTGAATTTTTTGGTTATTGAAAAAATACAGATTTTACAATCAATCTCAAACTCGGTCAAGATTTGCATTTTAGTCTGGTTCGGTTTTCGAGGGGTTTCACAACTGTAACATGCATACTTGACAATAGTAACTGTGGAAGCTGAGACTCAACTCTCCCAATATCACGATGTGGGTATTTTGCCTGCAATCCATGCAATAGGGAGAATAGAAAATCAATGAAATGTTGAGCCCATCTAGTTAATTAAAAATAACAAGAAATTTAGTAGCTCCAAAAGAAAGCAAGTATTTGTCAATTAAATTTAATAAGCAACTTGCATTTGAAACATGTTTTCAAGTTGTTCTGTAAAGGTGAATCTTCTGACTTACCCATCCTACCTCAATTACCCATATTTAGTATTTCATATGTTGGTTGTAGTTAGCATTTCATATATTGATTATAGAATTCATACTTAAGCTATTGTCCTTTTTTTTTAAATTATGATTCATCTTTAATGGATCTTGATGTTGAAGATGATGAGACTCCTATTTTGATCTTTGTCTTTTGTCAGACCATATACAATTGTATATGATTTCTAGTCTTCCTTATTCATCTTCAAGTCTCAAGGATTCATTAATTCTTTGATTCATTATATACTTATTATGATTGAGGTGATTCGGATCTCTTTCTGATGTTTTTGAATCATGTAGATGGATCATAATAAGTGTATATGATGGGTCTGGTATTTTGATTCTTTTCTTGTTGAATTTTTCAAGCTTAGTGGATAGTCTGTGGTCTTGGTCTGGGTAAGAACTCACATTATGACTCTAAGGTAGTAAGGAAGCTTTAGGATTGGGGTGCCTCCGTAGGCATGCAGTGGAGTAAAATGCATCGTAACTAAGTTCCCAACACGTCCACTAGTTATGTTTAACAACCATGGTAGTAACTCATAGTCTGATAATGATAATTTTCATAATATGATCTTTTCTCTTTGCTAGGAACCACTGGTGGAACAATAACTAGCTCAACTAAAAACGAGCTCAACTGTATCCAAACTTAACAGTACTCAACTCAACTAAAATCCAGCTTCATTGTAACCAACTTATTTATGACTCATTCGAAGCTCAATTGTAACTTTTCCAAATTCAACTATAACTGATTTAGATGTAGCCATAGAGGATTCAGAGCCATCGCCAAGCCTATTGGCAGAACGGGAACCAAAAGTTCAAGTGATGAGGTAGTCTCCTAAGAGAACCTTCCGTCTCGCCCTCTAAGGGGCAGTGCGGTCCAGTAGAGGGATAGGTCTACTCTAAAACTACATTACTGAGACGGGTGAGAGAGACTCTCTGGAAAAGTCACTCTAGAAATACCGGCCTGATTGGACGGGCAAACGAGCTCGTAAAACTAAAACCGAGGGCCCTCCAGCCTAGGTACCCTAAAGAATAAGGTTCAGCAGAACTGATCTTTAAAAGAAAACATGTAGATCTCAGAGAGGCGTAAAAACTCCGAGCACTCATGAAAAAACGAGAAAAAAAACCAGGATCCTAGACCCACACACTAAGCGGTCGTTGTCCTAACTAGGCTTCCTATCTCCCGCCTAGTTGAGGGTCACCGCACCCTCGCACAGTCAGGTGTAAGGGTCACCATGTTTGGCACTCTTAATTATTAGTCATCAGTGAAACACTATTGCTGACTTGATTTCTCATCCTTTCTCGATCTCTGTTATGGTTGACTATACAGATCTAGATCTTTTGATCATCGATCATACTGATTCATTATTGATTTCGCTTATTTTTCTACCCCATTGGCAATTCTATTATATATATATATATTTAAGTATGTAGTTTGTTTGAAGATGATAGTGACTAGGGTGAATTCAATCATTGTAAGATTACGATGGTATATTTATTACATAAGGAAATTATGGAAGTCTTGATATAATAAAAATTTATAGGATTTTTATCAATTGTGTCTCTCTGAGATATTGCAATTGGATAAGATTTTAGGGATTATGGTATAAAATCCCCTGCATTTTATAGGATAGTGATGATCGGCCTTATCTTAAAATGAAATGAACATATTTTTTTGCTACCTCTGTTCGGTGTCCCATTCCCATATATAGCGAGGGAAGAAGTGATCTTACAATGCTTTGGCTGATGAACAAATAGTTGCATTGTTTATTTGAAGCAAATCCGAGTCATATACATGGTTCGCATCATCATAATTAGATGAAGGTGTTTCAACAGACTCATCATCGTTCACAAATTCTTCCCACTTTTACACAAGGCAAAAGTAATTATTTTTACCAAAAAATGGCAAATTAACTTTACAAAGATTAAACGGACATTTGTGTAAAGAAAGTTCGGGAGGAGTATCTCAGTAATACGAAGGGCATTGTCTAACTGTCTTATAATCCTTGTTTTGGTTTTTAGTATCTTCTTAATTATAAGATGCATGAAATGTTTGGCAAGATGGACCAGAATAAATAATATTAGAGAGAAAAGTCATTCCCTCGCTTCTTGACTTATTATTTTTTTTAGGAAACACTTTTCAAGGTTGATAAAAAATGGTGTGTTGTCATCTGGTCACCATTTACCGATCAGGTGCTAGTTTCTAGGCTCAACAATTCATATTGCTCATGTGGCCTGTTAGTACATATTAGATATGCTAACCCAAATGTAAGTAAACCACCCAAAATTCTTTCATTTCATGTACAAAATTTATAATTATGAATGATCTGAATTTAGACTAAAATGTCAAGTTATTCATAAATATTATAGAGATTATGGTGTGCTTGAACATAATTTTAAGCTCCCTGTACTTCCAGCCAACACACTTTTTAAACACTCTGATTTTATAAGTTATCTCATATATGCCACCTTTTCCGTATTAATTCTTTCAACATGTCAGAATGTGTAATGATTTAAATAAACAAGATCTGTGCAATAATTTCTTGTTCTAAATGATGATGAATGCTAGTGTTCTCCAAGAAAGCCACCTTTCTTACTGAGATTTGAAGTTCTTTGTGATTGTTTGTCAATGGGATCTAAAGTTCTTGTTGATCTTCTTACATTCTGAATTTCTATTAGAATTCAAAATATACAGTGGTCTGAAATTGAGGGTGAATACATGCATGGAAGCCAGCTAAAGAGGGGAAAGATTGTACCTTTGATCTTTTAAATTTGAAGGGTATTTGTGGCTTCATTTAACCTGCAACGATAGCTAAAATACCCGCTGGACAGTAACATAAAAAGGGAAAAAATTGAATTATAGACTCCAACATTGGCTTTAATGAGAGTAAAGAGAAGGGGGATTTGTACCTTTGAATATCTCCACTTTGGAGATCTAAACTTGCATGTAGCAGCCTATTCTTGACATGAGCTTCAGTTCATTCAGATCTAGATGTTATAGAAGAACCCTCCATTTCCTTATAAGGAGTGGACATCCACATGGAGGACTTCATGGTGCCTGTCCACCCTAATTAGGAAGGAGGCTCTCCTCCTTCCTTATTAATTCATATTTAATTTATTTAATGAGAATTAAATATATTATAGAATTTATTCAATTTTTTATTTCTTTTAAATTAATTAATTATTGTTGCAATGTTACAACAAAATATATATCATTGATTTCAATTAGGAGTTCATCCCATCCATCCAAAATTGTATAAAGGAATAGCCAACCCTAGGCTTTTCTATACATAAGTTGAAGCAACAAGAATCTCTCTCTCTCATATACACATCCAAAATCACTCTCTCCCTCCCCCCTCTCTTAAACTATAGTGGTTGTCTGCTTCAAAGCTTTGTAGAGAAAACTCCACCGTCATTGCATTGTTGTTGCGTTGCCTGATCGACTACTCATAGATCTCCGTCTTCTTTGATGCATCATGCTCGTGAGGAAGATTATGAATTTTGTGAGATGAAATTAGGAGGTTCTGAGATCAGATCGGATCATCAACTTGGATTGTGGAAAGCACGCATCCTCAAGTGATCGCTTCGTTGGATCGGACTTGAAATAAGAGGTCTCTTCGTTTAGAGACACGAGGATTGCGATCATACTACAAGAGGTAACCCTAATACTTATTTGTGATCGAGATGAAATGACTTGAGAATAGTTCCCATGTCATGTGATTTCATTGAAAAAAATTTAATTTACGATGTCCATTACGACTAGTGTGACTAATCAACCTAGATCTCATAAGATGCATTCTCCACACTTCTGTAATATATGCAGCTAATACCCTTGTCTTCAAATGGTATCAGAGCCTTGGTTGAAGGACTTGGATGTGATCCAAGCTCTGAGGAAACAAGATTTTGATATCGGACATGCGGGGACTTATTGTTTTTTAGTAGATGTGTTTTTCGTATGGTTTTATGCTCATATGCAAAAGTTGATGTTTGTATCTTTTTTTAATAAATTTTTGAGATACATAAATGTATTTAGAATGTTTGAATATGCCCCCAAAAGATTTTCCAATAGTTGGCATCAAACGGACATTGTTTAAAAAATCAAAGTTATTGTAGTGTTGTTGTTTTTGCATATAAACTCATATATGTAATTAAAGGAATTTATTTACTATTTTCATGTCATGAAACATGTTATAAACACATTAATTAATTTAAAAATCTACTAGAGAATCGTTCAAATTTATTTCGCGTGATTCCGACTCTGTTTGCCCTAGATGTGTGATATTTAGTGAAGATGCCTCGGAATATGATTGGATCATCTCAAGAACATTTTTTATATACTTTTCATTCAATATTAATCACGGAAATTATGAATTTTCCATGATTAAATGATGTTTCATATATTTATAGAAATATTTGATCATCATCAACCTCGATTAGATGAATGTTTCATAACAAAACCCTAGTTCAAACTAAATAGTTGTAGTTCAATTTTTATATGCAGAACCAAACTTATTTGCTTGATGACTAGAAATTTAAGACATTAAAAATATTTTAATATGCCTAGGTTTCTGAGTGGTTATTATATAGTATCATGTCGGTCATCAAGTACATATAAATGGTAAAACCTCTTAGTATAATTTGTACTAATTATGTTATCTTGAATTGATTCGGTGATGGTGTATAGGTCGTGAATATGCTAATGGGTTAACTAATTGGCACCTGCATCGCATTTATAGTGGAAGCGCTCCGTGTTAGCATTATCTGTCCGACCTGGCTTGAGAAGCCTCTGCGTACTTTAAAAAACTAATTGGAATAATACAAT
Source organism: Ottelia alismoides (assembly GCA_037367405.1). Lineage (NCBI taxonomy): Eukaryota > Viridiplantae > Streptophyta > Magnoliopsida > Alismatales > Hydrocharitaceae > Ottelia > Ottelia alismoides. The sequence goes on from JAZKJV010003762.1 coordinate 437,358, forward strand.
TGCATTATGCGAGAGTCTATACTTGATGAATCTCTATTTTATCACCTTTATTCTTTCATTTTGGCCTTAAATCCTAAGTCAATGCATGTATATAGCATGAACTTATACAAAATAACATGCACTGTTTATTTTGTAAATAATGTATAAAATATTATAATTAATGCCAAAATAAAAGAATAAAGGAAAAAAATGAAATACAAAAGGTATTGGATGACCATAAATCCCGAGACCCAGCCAGCATGATGAATTGGTCGACCAGGAATAAAGTAGTAGGAGATAAGGGCCACAAACAATAATAAAAATCCTAATTTATTTTGCCAAATAATTGAGTTTTTGAGATCTATTTTATTCTTTATTATTTTTATATCAAATCAATAAACTGTGTACATGAATATTATAGATAAAAATACAAAGAAAAATACAAAATTGATTTCACAGAAAAATAATGCATAGTGTGCCTAGGACACACAAAATAAAAAGACAAAATAAAAACTTCATAGACCTGTATCTTATCAAAATGGAACAAAATCACCTTTAATAACTTTTAATAAGCTATTTTAATGAAGGTGCTTTCATTTAATTTGGAGCTAATATGCAAAATTTAGGTTTTGGGCCCATGTTGTGCAATATATCGATACATTTTATTCAATATATTTATTCTTTGTATTTTTCAATTTCTTTCATTTTTATAATATTATATATATTATTTAAACACATATACATAATTAAAATAAAGTAAACCATCAAAATAAATTCAAAATAAATAATTCATTTAAATACATTGGTAAAATATACTATATATACCTATAATATACATATACATAACTATTTAAGTACATAAATAAACTCATAAAAATAAAAAAAATACCTAAATATGTAATTAAATAAATAAACAATAGCTATAATATCTTTATATGATAATAAAATATACAATACAAATTAAAAATAAAATACTTACAGGTATTTATACCTATATTTTACATGTAATTATTAACTTGTAAAGTTGTAATAAAAAGCCTCATAAAAATAGATAAAAATCTATATAAAATACTACATAAAATTATAAACATTTTTTATTTTATAACCTAATATTAATTGATTCATTTATTAATTTTTACGAATTTACAAAAAAATTGCACCTCCCTTTTTTCTGGTTGGTCCACGTGGACCAACTAGAACCCTTTGACAGTTGACAGCTCTGCTCTTTTGACTTTTGTCAGAAGTCACGAGTAGCCCCTCTTCTCCCCATTTCCATGCTTCCACCATGTCCCCTCTCCCTCGAGTCATTCCATTACTTCATAGCCTGATCATCCAGGATCTCTGCTGACCATATCTCCATCATCATCCCACTCTCGATCACACGTCATCGCTCATCAAAAATCCCCGTCCACCCCTCTATAAATTGCAACTTCACCTTTTTGAGGTTGTTTCCCTTTCTATCTGATCTTAGCCCCTCTAACCACCTTCGTGGTGATGTTACTCATGACATAAGCTACTTGTCGTGGTCCGCAACGAGGAGGAACGGTGTAGGAGACAATTCCCATCCATCGCCGGAGCTCCGCTCTAGTTGGTCCTATCTCCTTAGCCTCCGACCAAGTTGAGGTCATTTTCCTATGTATTTTAGGTAATTTTATTTTATGTATTTTCATTTCACATTTATTCGATGCCTTTATTTCGTGTTTTAGTGTAGATTAGCTCGATCTTAGGTCACTGGAGCTTTAGAGCTACGGTCTTCATCTCCTCCGTTCTACCCTTCTTCCGACCCATCCAGATGCTCCATTACCTCACCCCTCAATTTCTCCATCATCTGCCACTCACCAACCACCCGGATCTGCACTAGATCTAGAGATCGAGCTCCGCTCCTCTACCTCACCTGAGACCTCACAACCACCTCCATCTTCACCACGAGTTCCATCAATAAAAGCCCAGATCGCCTCATACGATCTTCGTCTTTGTTTCTCTGCAGCTCATACATCTGGAAGAGCCCATTTGAGGCTAATCGAACCATGAACAACCACCCAGGTCTTATTCCGAACCCTCAAGCTCCAGGGCCTGATCAGTGGCCTCTGGATACATCTGAAGGCTTTGGGAGGCATGGAACAACGGCAGGGGCATGAGGAACCATTTACTGGGCTCCAGGTGCTAGGAGACTCACGCTTCATCAGATCCAAACTCACCAAGGATGAGTTCTTCTTCATTTCTTCCTGGGCCATCCCCGATCATTCGATCAAGAACGGAGCTCTAGAAGGAGTAGGTGTCATTGGATGTAAGCACCAGCAACCGTCAGATCCTCTTCTAAGGATCTATTCCCAGCCGCCCACGGTGAAGCATCATCACGCAACCAGGAGGTGGCACACGTCCAAGTGAACCAATTCGCACCATCTGACCGCGTGCCTTTTGGAGGTGATTGCATAAATATCCCCACCCTATATTCTATTTTTGTTTAGTTCTATAAATATTTAGACCAGTTTAATATTTTTTGTAAAAATTCAAGAAGATCCTCGAACTATTTGGATATTGCTTTTAGGTCCTTACTAGCACAGCTCACGTAGTCCCACACATGAGCTAGGTATTTTGCATATATATCCTGGAGGTTTTTGTAATTGCACTTTAATATCAAAATTTTGAATTTTAGTTCAAAGTTTCTGGAAAATTTGCATGTTGCCCCTATCTTATATTTATTTGCAAATATGCCCCTACTAGCCTGATTTAATTTTATTTATGCATTTCTTTTTATTAAAAATAGCTTCTGTGCTCTAAAAATTGTGCAAAAATAGGTGTATATGCAAGATAGGTTGCTTATTCAGATATTAATTTTATTTATCATTTTGCATATATTTATCATTTATTAAATATCATTTGGACCTATTTTATTCCATGTTTCACTTACAAAAAATATATAAAATATATAAAACCTTTTCTAAGAATTCAAAAAATAGTTCCTATTTATTATGTTATTTATAACTTCATACTAAAAAATACAAAAAAATCTTAAAAGAAACTCTTAAAATTAGCAAACCCTTGCTAATCGTATAAAAATGCAAAATATTTTTGAAAAACCTAAAAATATTATTTTTCATTCTATATTGTTATATATATTATTGTCTATACATTAAAATTGATTTGGAGGAATTATGAACCTTTTCGCTATTTTTAAGTCCCAAATCAATTCAGTCTATTTTAAAAGTCCTTGATTTTGTATATTTTAGAATTTAGAAATACCTACATTTAGTAAAAATACCTAAAAATCATAAAAAAAAGATGAAAAATATAAAAAAATATTTAATTTTGAATATTTTGACTATTTATAGATATATTATAATTATAGTACCCGAATTGTATAATACCTATATATAGTTATATATAATTAATATTATTATTAGTTATTATACATACCTTATAAATATTTTAAATCATTTAAAAAAGGATTGTTATTTATGCAGCTTTTCTGATTTTTATACATTTATTATATATTTTATATTATATATCACCTATACTATACATATTATATTATATACATATATATTGATTTATATACCATTTATTATATATTAAAAATAAAAGGAAATAAAAATCAGAAAATTATAAAAATAAAATAAAATTTAATTAAAAATTAAAAAATATGGAATTAAAAAATATGAAAAATATAAAAATCCACAAAACATTAAATGATTAAATAAGTGAATATTGTACATTTATATCTATCTTATTTATTCATTATTTATTTATAAATAATATATCTGCTACACCAACTTGTTTCCCTGTCTTCGACCTCTACCTGCTTATAAACTATATACATTCATCATACGGTATAATAAATTTCCATCCACATTACATGCTTTGATTGCTTTGTTTATTTTATTGTTGGTTGATTATTGAATAATTTGGATCTTATGAGCGGTCACCTCAATGATTGTGTTCTCGCTCTATGTGGAATATCAGATCTTCGCGAGATCTGAGTTTTCAAATGGTGCTATTGCTGGGGAACAACATAGTGTAGCATTTTCGTACATTATTCCTCTTTCATTTTTGCGATTTATTTTTTATAATTATTTGACTGTTCTAATCCATATTTCTTTGTTGATCTTTCTTGCGAGGGACCACTGATGACGATCGCTTCTTAGGAGGCGGACACACCCAAGTCGTGAGGAGACCGGTGCTTCTACTCGTGAGCTGACCAGGAGAGAGCAAGTGAAGGAGGCAAAGAGAGAAGGAAAAAGAGCAATCTCTTTTTGTTTTTTTATTTTATTTTGTGAGGGAGTGTTTTCTTTTTATTTTTGTAAAATTAACTTGTAATAATTTTGAACTTGGACATTCATATTTCATGGGGTCCATTGTTCGGGTGTCGGTTCACCTTAAGGGGGCTCATCGTGGTCTTTCGTTGTTTTATCGTTGTTCTCTTCTTTGCTTCTCGCATTTTAAGTTTTCGACTTTTTTTTAATTTGATTTATGTGATTGAGACCTAGTTTAGGATTTGCTTGATCGATAGATTATGTCCAAAGCCCTAATTAATTGCATATACCTATAGACTCGCGCTTGGATTGAGACAAATCCAATTGTTGATTATTTGGATTCGAAATCGTGCATCACGAGAGACTCTACACAGTGCTTGCAGGACCTGTTGTGATGGGCACCAAGGAATCTCCAAGATCGGACTCTAGGTTTCTTTTCTATATATTCAGTCCTTGTTCTTCATGATACAATAACTCCTGTTTCTAGGGTGTTTTCATCGGCTTGCATTGCATATAGAGTAAGTTTCAATTCTGTATAGCATCATGCACGAAGAGAGCTGGATGAAATGTTAGCATCTCTATCCTAGCATGCATCATTGATTTACGCTTGTATTGCTTTTCTGACTCTCTCCCTCTGATTTTGATCACTTAGGATACTAAAGGAATTGATACCTCATTAGGATTCATGCATTTATTTAAAAGTATCCAAAAAAGTGATAACCAGTTAAATCGGGACTGCTAACTCTACTCGACCCTAAAATAAATCAAAAGGACAAATCATTTGTTTTGGGGAGAGTAACCCCATCCTTTTACGCAGGTTGCATTCATACTGAGTGAGGCATGTACACCTAAGAAATAGAGGCCCCATCCATGAACTTGGTGCCTTAAGCACTTGGGTCGGCTCTTGGGCCTTGTTATTGCTAGAAGCACTTGTCTCAGACATTAGACGAAGTGGTCCCGATGCTTAGTAGGTGTGTGGCACTGACTAGAACACAACTACTCTAGGTGACTGCACCTGTGAGCTTGTAAATATTTGTTTTCTCACCTAACTCTAAATTTTGACAAGATGAAAAGATCGAACTTTCACAGTCATCACCGAGTTGAGTTGGAGAATTGAGATGCTTGTTTGTTCATATTGTGTTTGTTTGTGTGCATACTCGATCTTCTTTGCGCATTTGTACCTTTTTCTTGCATATCTTGACTCGACCATCGTGGTTTCCTGATCCCCATATTTTGTTTCAAAGATGGCCGACTGGAGTTATTTTTGTCTATACTTCAGGAATCCTTCTTACTCATTAGTCGATCCACCTCCATTTTATTAGGAGGACTTTGCACCTGACTTTTCTTTTTGTACATATCCATCTCATCCATAGTTTCAGGCATCGAATTTTTACCCACCACCACCATCACATTTCTCACCATCTCACCCACTCGAGACTGATCTATTGGAGTCACCTCTCACGACACCACTCTTGAGTACTGGACCCAGGTAGTAGAGCAGATGAAGACGAGGATAGATGACCTCACTAGTATAAATAAGAGCCATACTGACGCTTCACCTTCCTATGCCATGGATTCACCAGAGGACACCCATGAGATCTTGCAATCGCCCAAAATACAAAAGAATGAGAAAAACATATAAAATATAAAAAATGGGAGACACCTAAATGAGTCAAGCTGTGAGGAGAGGGCACCCTTGCCATATCCCATGCCCACACACACATTCACCACAGTTCCCATCTTCTTCACCCCTAAGGATGACACTGTACAATGTTCTTAGTCATCCTTTGTGTAGATGATGATTTCGATCTATTAACTTGTATGGAAGAGATAGAAAATTTTTAAAAAATAATTACTAATATGGAAGTGGTGGCAGCTATTCACGATATTATTGAGGCCCAACTTCAAAAGGTCATGAACCAATTATCTACACCCCCACCCAAGAAAAGAAAGCGACGAAGCAGATCTGAACGAAACCTTCTCACAATGGCCACTACCTACGCCATCACTCACCATCCACTCTATAGGAAAGGGAACACTAGTACACCCCTCATGAGATGTGCCATTTCTGACCACATGTGTGATCATACTATCCTTGACAACGGTGCATCGATTAACATAATAACCTTCTCTCTTTGTTAGTCTCTTCATCCTGGCCTCTAAAGAAAATCAGGATGATTTGTCAATTCATTGATGGATCAATAAAGAAGCCAAGGGGTATTCTTAAGAACATCGTCATTCAGATCTAGGGCATGAGCTACACTGTAGATTTCGTTTTATTGCCCACGGAGACCTCCACCCCCGTGGAGTGCTCTCCAATAATCCTAGGATGACCTTTTTTCGTTGTTGTGAGTGTCGTTATTGATATGGATATGGAGAGGTACAGTTTCATTCTGACAATGAGAGTGGCTTGATCACTACACCCACCACGGACTATAAACCTATATTTGATGAGAGTGTACCCGTGTCAGTCGACTCCGAGGACTATGACCTATCTACTGATATCAGAGAGGTTTGCTTTACCATGGATGATACTAAGACCCGTGAATTCTTCTTCAGGGAGGGAGACTCATATAGTATAGACCTTGGAGTTCCCTCTTCCTATGCATGGTGATGTGTCGATGGCATCCCCGACATTTACACCATAAATACCTTAGTGTAGAGGTCAGACTTAGGAGAGACTTCAAAGATCGAACATGACCACACTACTTCCATTGATGAGTTCGTGCCTATTCATTTTGAGATTCTCAAGACTTCCCAGGCCGAACCTGACCACACTACTTCCATAGACTAGTTCTGCATTTTCGCTTTAAGACTACTGAGGCTCTATACCATGTAGATCCTGATCAGCTTGAGTCAGATGATGATCCTTGATATTAACTTGCACCTTGTTAGATCCTTTCCTCAGCGATCACGCAGGAAGGTACATTTTTACATTCTTGATCTCTGTATAGCCTCCACATTGTATATCCGCTTCAGTTATTTACTTCCTTCTATGTACCGTTTTCCTCATCCACCTCGTTCTCTGTGTCTGCCTTACTTAGGATGTACCTTGTCCTAAGTATAGGAGAGGATGACGAATCAAGTGTTCTTTTTTTGTCATGTTTCATCACTCTTATCTTTGCCTATACTCATGGCTCTTCTACCCTAAGTATAGGGGGAGTGATGCGTACATTCCTCCAACATATTTTTTTTCTTTTTATTGGTTTTTATTGGTCCCCTCAACTGTCTCCTCTCTTGTTGATAATTCTGTCTATACTTAGGGATACCTTACCCTAAGTATAGGGGGAGATAGACCGAGTTGTGATCTGTTTATTCCCACCCTCAAGCCTCCTCATACATGTAGAATACAATATGCTATACTTAGGATTAACTGATCATAAGTATAGGGGGGACGGTTGACTTCTCATTCTTCAATATTTCATCATCCACTCATTGTAGTATAGGCTCTTCTACACTCAATATAGGTTATGTCTTCTCTTTTTCTATCTGATCTACGAGGACATAGCTCAAGCTAAGTGTAGGGGGGTCATATATATGTTGTATATACTTTACCCACAACCTCATCTCCTTCCGCTCTTCCTCTTTCATCTTCTCTAGCTTCTTTTCTCTATCATGGAGAGTTTTCACAAGTCCTTCTCGTGTGAGTATATTCTTCACCCATTGTCGCCATAAGGTGAAGTGATTCTTTCTGTTGAAGGATTCCATGGAGAATGATGCACCCTTCGATGTAAATTTCGCCATCCGCTTTGTTATCGTACCTCCTTGTACGATCTGAGAAAAGAGTACAATCCTCTTGATCCGAATCATCCAACTCACCCGGAATGTGCAAAACACTCTATCTAGACTCCTGGATCACCTCAATCAGACTCCCGGATGCTACTGATCTTAAAGGTTCATCGTAGCCGTTGGTTCTTCACAGCCTTTGAAGAAGGCACACCTGTTGTGTCACATCATCTCCTTGATGTTGAATCTCGCTCTGATCTGCCACATCATATCCCTTGCTATTGTCAAACCAAGCTCTGATACCGGTTGTCGAGAACGAACAACCGGATATATATGCGATACGCAATTGACCACCACCACGGAAGCACGTCAAAGAAAGACACAACCAGATATAATGGTGGTCAATCACCTCTCACGACCACCAGAGAAGAAAGACCAATATAAGAAGAACGAGTACAGCTCTCTCTGTTACCTCGCTCTCTCACCTCTTTCCCCTCTCTCTCTCCCCCTTTTCCCTCTTTTCTCTTGTGGTATCCCTCTTGTTGTGAATTAACAAATAAATACCAATAAATTCAATAAATTAATAAAATAATACTTGCAATGAAATTGAATTAATAATGTATATTAATCTTGTAAATAAGTTTGTAAAATAAATTAGAATAAAAATCATATAAAATTACATGTGAATAGCTTAAACTTCTCTCTTTTTTAATAAATTCATGCTAACTACGATTGGTACGAATTCAACTTCAATATGCACATCTCACTAACCAAAATAAATAAAAATGCTAAAAAATATTAACTCTTATATATGTGAAATAAAATTTACAACTTTCATGAAGGGTAAAAATGAAAAATAGGTCAATGATAAACACGGATCTCACGAGGGTCTAAATTGGTATCTCACACAAGGCGGAGATAACCGTCGCTGTTGCGACTCTCAAATGAAATCCGTATTTGATCAACAATTAACCCACACTAAGATCAATAAATTAGAAACAATTGTGGAGTTAAAATTTATTTTTAACTCTGCACAAATGATGTAAAGGGCAAGTATGCAGAGAGTTCGAACACAGGGAGCAAACAGTGTAGTCCAAGCAAATGAATGCTAAAGTGTGTGTGAGTGTGTGATGTGTCTACACTAAGCAAGCAAGCAACTACAATTTTTGTGGGTTTTTAATTTTTATTTTTTTTATTTGATTTTTAATTTTGTATTTGATTTTTGATTTTCTGATTTTTATATTTTATATTTTATATTTTTTTATATTTTCTTTTTTTTTTTCAATGTTGGAAAGTAAAGGCAATGTAATACAAGGCAAAGTAAAATATTTATAAAAATGCACAAAAATACTCAAAAATTCAGAAATAAACTGTTTTTGGTCTTTTTAATATTTTTTACTGTTTTTGTGATTTTTGGGGATTTTTCAAGGTGTTTTTGATATTTTCAAATATTAAAATAAAGCAAAACAGTAGAAATCAGGCTGGCTGTGACAAAAATGCAATTTAAAAATACCAACCAGTAGCAAAAATGTTTCACACTATTTTTCAAATAAAAGTAACAAGATAAGGAAGAAACAGAAGCTGAGTTTACAATTTTTGGATTTTTCTACTATTTTCTATATTTTTTTGAAGTTTTTGAGAGTTTTTAATTTTTTAGTGTTTTCTTTTGAAATTTTTAATGATTTTTGGACTGACACTCAAATAGGATAAAATAGACACTAGGTGATTTTTTTGGAATTTTTGGAGGTGTTTTAATATTTTTTTGGTATTTTCTAAGCTAGACAGTGCACAAATAGGGAGTTTTTGATTTTTAATAAATAGGAAAATAAAATAAAATCAAAAACTAAATAGCTGGCGTTAAAGTATAGGTGCACAGGAGCTTAAGTCTATTTTTGTGGAATTTTTGGGCTTAAAATGATATTTTAAATAAATACAACAAGCATCCAAGCATTAAACAGTCCTGGCAGGGGCATAAGTGCAATATCCAAAACTTCCAGGGGCATACACGCAATTTTCCACAAAAATATACTCTTAATATTCAGCTTTTGGCACTAAAAGACAATTAACAAACCCTCCTGGGCCTCCTGGCAATTTACCCACCAGGGCGCGTGACTTGCACGCGCCTGGGAGGGACCAAAGTGCAATAAAACAAAACCCTGGGGGCCAAGTTGCAAAATGTCCAAAAATATTACACGTGCTGTGAAAGTTTTAGGGCTAAAGCGAAATACACAAACACACGGGGGCTCCTCTGCAAAATGCCCACCACCTCACGTGTACAGGTCACGTGAGGTGACGTGGCGAGGGACCCAAACGTAAATAAACAAAGCTTAGGGGTTGTTTTGCAAATATTACAAAAGATTTAAACTACAGATACAAGTTTAAATGCTAAATATTAAATACAAAAAGGTGCGAGGGTTTAGTTGCAAAATACCCTCTGGCGCGCTATCCAACGGCGGATGGAGGGCCACTTAAACACGTGGCGCGTTGAGGACGGCCGATGACGCTTCGCGGATGTGCGGCCAAGATTAGATCTGGCGAAGATATCGACGGTGGGAGCGTGCCAAGATCTGACGGCTGCGGCTTGATCTGGAACGGGCCGAGGATCGGACGGTGGAGACACACGGAGGAAGAACAGGGAAGAACTCCGCTGCGGCGAAGTTCCTCCGGCGAGCTGACGCGCCTCCGGTTGTCTGGGCCGCTCCAAGAAGGACCGGGAGACTCCTGCGGTGATGCTCTGGCGTCTGGGGCTCTCAAAATCGCCGGAGAGGCTCTGAGGTGCTGCTGCAAAGGCGGCGGAGCTCGAAGCTCCAGGTATCTCCGGCGAGGGTCGAATCCGAGCCCCCAGGCGCTGTTATGCTCCAGGTACCTGCAAAAGGTGGTGAGAAGGCCCAGGGCAAATTGCCTGGGCCTCGCGGGGACCTAATCTAAGCGCGAGGTGGAGTGTATGTCGGTGGCCGGAGGTGCGCTCCGGCGAGGATGGTTGAATGGGTGAAATAAGCGATGGAACGTCAAATTTTTTTGGGGTTTTCGATCCTAAAGCTAACAGGAATAAAAACGCACGAAAGAAAAAGCGGGGTGGAAGCCCTCGATGGCCGGAGCCAGAGGATGAAGTATACCTCGACGCCGGCGGTTGGCGGAGGTGCTGGAGCTTCCTTCGACCTCGTTCGCCCTGGCTGAGAAGCTCGCGGCGGAGCTGTCACCTCCGGCAAGGATCCTAGCACTAGAGAGGCGGAGAGGGGTGGACCAAGGGGACTCGAATTGAAAAGGAAAGAGGGGGGTCGGTTATATGGGGTTTGACCCGAGGTGGCAGAGGCTCAAAGATCAAGATCCCTGGAGCGGCTTCTTGATCCATAGCCCAATGTAAACACTCCGCGGGCAAGATGAATCTACAGGGGAGATTTTTGCAGAAGGAAATGATATGAAATAGTGCAAGACTCGGCTGGGAAAAAGCCAAGAAAAGCTCAAAAACCAAGTCTGACAGGTCTACAGGGGGGTAGGGCAGGCAGTTGACCTGGGGTCAACACTGACTGCCTCCTGGTTGGTCCACGTGGACCAACCAGGAAAAACCCCAAAATAAAATCTTATTAAATCAATTTAAAATATTAAATGGCCGAATTAAATAAAAGTTATAAAATAAAAAATGTTCAAAATATTATGTAGTATTTAATTCTGATTTTTATTTATTTTTTATGACTTATATTTTTACAAGTTACATTTTTTAACCCTATATAGGTATAACACCTATGTATTTTGATATTTTATTTTTGTTTTGGTATTTTTCAATTTTATTCTTTTTGTTTATTATTTTCTAAAATTATAAAATACTTTTAGATACATAAATCTATTTTTCTTTTATTTTTCTGATATGTTTTGTGTATTTAATAAAATACAAGTGTATGTTGTATAGGTATGTTCAAAGGCAGTATACCAATGTATTGAAAATATACAAGTGTTTTATTTTAATTTTTCTTTGCATTTTATTTCAATTTTAATGCACATATATAGTATAAGTAATATTTACAAAATTATAAAAATATAAAAAATGAATAAATAATGAATTAAGAATAAATTGAATATTTCATTCAGTACAAGTGTACAATGGGGGTCCAAAAGTCAACTTTCAAACCGTAGCCCCGCCAAATGCGAAACCACCACCATTGGATAGATTATTTTATTCTATATACAATTAAAGGTGAGTACACTGCATTTGGAGTTGTCGTTTGTGAGATACGGGTCTGGGAAGTTGGGATTTTGGATTCTTATTCAGACCATATCTTTTCATCTGTACATTCTTCTTCTGTGAAATCAATTTTGTCTTTTTCTTTATGAAATTATCTACAATTTTTATGTACAAAGTTTCTTTATTTGATGTGTAAAAAGTGGAACCAAAAAATAGGTCCCAAAATGAATAAAGAATGAATAGCAAGTATAGGTATTTTGACTGTGTTTCTGGCCTTATCTCCCCCTACTTTATTCCTTGTCGACCTATTCATCAAGATGCCTAGGTCTCGGGGGTTTTGGGTCATAAAACATTTACAATATTTTATTCTTTTTCGTTTCTTTATTTATTCTATAATTTTTGGCCTTAATTACAGTAATTTACACACTGTTGAGATGCACATGCATGAATGCTAAGATGCTTGATTTAAGGTTATTTACAGGTATTTGCTAGGGTTTTAGGTGCCAAAATGATAGAATAAAGATGATGAAATGTGGATTCATCATCCCCCTATACTTTACCTTTGCTAGTCCCTAGCAAACACTTATGCAATAAGTGTAAAAAGAGAAGAAAGAAAAGAAAAAGAAGAACTTGGATTTTATTTGATTATCAAACTTGTCTTCGCAAAATCAAAGTTTGGAGCTTAAGTCGGACCTTTGGAAATTTAGTGCGGGCGGAACCTTAATAAGAACCGAATTTGAAATCCAACAGTCCCTGAGAATCCCAAAACTCTGCTCAAGTCTCCTCAATAGCCAGGTCAGAAATACTTCAACTCATACGCAAACCCTTACGACTATGGAATCTGACTCGTACAGTGTAAGTGATGGTGGCTCTCCCCAACTAGAATGACAAAGAAACTGACTTCTCCAGTACGACAACCCAATGATTCCCCAATCCAGCAACTCCATCCTCGAGGAGCGGGGTATTCCCTTCTAAGTTCAAGTGGCAACCAGCTCAAGAGGAGGGGGTGAAGAGAAGAATGGACGGTAGCCAGTGTAGCTACCTATCCCTGGATGCAAGACCAGTGTAGTCAAGTCATCCTGCTGCAGGCTCACATGATATGACTTTGGAACTCAAGCTTGCTTATTGACTTTGTACATATTTGCAGGCTTTTTATTTTTGTACATGCCTGAACATTTTTTTTTTTCGAATACTATATACAGCAGCATTTACATAAGGAGTTTTTCCTCTTGAGCCAGTAGACTATCCCTCTTTTGAAGCTTTATCGCAACCCACAGCCTCCTGTCTTTAGACTTCCTAATCACTGGATGGGTTGGGGTGCACTTCCCTCCCTAGAGGAGGACAAATGTTTCCACTTGTGTGCGTCTCGTATCGGCAAATCCAATCCCCTCACCACTCCAACTGAGTTGAGCCATGTGAAAGGTGCAGGTGTCCAAGTAAGGTCATTAACAACAAGAGTCGTGCGTGTGCTCCGAAATACTCTACTTAGGCAGTCAAGAATCCATTGAACCAAGTCTCGTAATTCTCAAAGAATTAAGTCAACTAGACCTGAAGTACCTCAAACCCAGTTCCTATGAGGTTCCTGTTATTAGGTAGATTATAAGGTCCAATCAAGCTCCAATCTTCGGATTTTACTTAGACTTGTTCAACTATCAAACTCGATCCGAAAAATGCTCATGCTATGCTATGCAGAAAATATTTTTGTGATGCAATTTTCAAAGATTTTGAACTTTTTATGGATTTTTGAAAATATGATGCATGCAGATGCATTTTTTGTGCTTTTCAAAGAGATTTTTCAAATGTTTTTGGATTTTAATTTTGCAAATGTTTTTGGGAAATTTTTTAAAACACAAAGTTTTGGCTGAAAACTAGGTTAAAAATATGTACATGGGAATGCTTCTTCATATAAACAAGAAATGGATTTTAAGAATTTACAAGGGTAAGTGATCAATTTTATACATATATATATATATACAGTGGATTTTGGTGAGATGTAAGTATTCCTCAAACTTATTTGAAAACAATGTACACACAATTTTTGAAAACTATAGTCCAAAATAGTTTTTACAAACATTTTACACACCTTTGAAAACATTTTGCAAAGGCTTTCAAAACAGTATATATAGGTTTTTCAAATCATTTTTGCAACCATTTTTCAAACCATTTGCAAATCATTTTTCAAACATTTTATTTCACACAAAGAAAAGAAATTTTTACAAACCACACATTTTTCACAGGTTGAAAACACGAAACAAAATATTTTCAAAATAGTTTTCAATAGATGTTCACAAAGATTTTCAAACTATTTTTCAAACATTTTGCAAAAAACATTTTCACCTGATTTATTAATCAGTAACTACAAAAAGAATTTGAGGAATAACCACATCTTTTTATTAAGGATTTTAATGAATTTCAAAGAATTATTAGCCATATTATTAAGAAAATACGAAAGTACGAGTTATGGCTAAAGTATATACGTAGTATATACGACCCCCCTATACTTAGCTTGAGCTATGTCCTCATAGATCGGAGAGAAAAGAGAAGACATAACTCGTACTAAGTATAGACAAGTCTAAAGAATAAAGAAATAAATGAATGAATCAATAAATGAGAAGTTGACCGTCCCCCCTATACTTAGGATCAAATAATCCTAAGTATAGCAGACTGTACACAACGCAGGGAGGGTCAAGGGTGGGAATGAACAGATCGTACTCAGATTGTCTCCCCCTATACTTAGGGTAAGATATCCCTAAGTATAGACAAGATGAGGAGACAATGAAGAGGATCGAAAAGAGTAGAATCACTCGGGGTGCCAACCCCCCTATACTTAGGACAAAGTACGTCCTAAGTATGGAAAACTGTCTACAAGGGCGGCACCTTTTTGATAGATAAAGAAGATAGAAGAGGAAAAAGAAGAAAAGAAGAAAAGAAGAAAATAAACCAACAGACAACAGAGTGCTATAAACAGATGGATCTGTACAGCGGGAGGTAGCATTTGATCACCATGTATGAGATGTAGATGATTAGAATCAAAGGACACATCTCATACCAGAAGAATGGGGGCTACGTCAATGGTCGGCGGATCATGATCAAGATATAGTTTCAGGCGTTGACCATTGACGCGGAAGGTAGAGGAAGATGACGGTTCGGATATGTCGATGCTGCCATTGTCATGTACCTTCCTGACCACATACGGTCCTTTCCACTTGCTCTGTAACTTCCCTGGAAATAACTTTAGCCTTGAATCAAACAACCATACTCTCTGATCTGGCTCAAACTGTTTATGGCTGATATGCGAATCGTGCCATGTCTTCACTTTTTCTTTGTACTGTAGGCTGTTGGAAAAGGCTGTGTCTCTCAATTCCTCCAGGGCTGCCAATTCTGCTCTTCTCTGGTCTCCTATACTCTCGGGATCTAGAAGCAACTCAGTAACTGCCCAAAAAGATTTGTGCTTGATCTCCACTGGCAAATGGCACGGTTTGCCATAGACGAGACGAAAGGGAGATGTTCCCAATGGATTCTTGAAAGATGTCCGATAAGCCCACAAGACCGAGTCCAAAAGCTGTGACCAATCCTTTCGGTCTGGGCGGACAACTTTCTGCAAGATAGTCTTTATCTCCCTATTCGATACTTCGGCAAGACCATTAGTCTGAGGGTGATAAGGAGTGGCAACCCGATGGTCAATGCCGAACTCGTCTGCAAGGGCCCTGACTTTGTCATTGATGAAGTGAGACCCCCCGTCTGAAATCAAGACTCTAGGTACTCCGAACCGTGAAATGATATTTTTCCTCAAAAATTTGCATACGGTTTTAGCATCTGCGGCTCGGGCGGGGATGGCCTCAACCCATCGGCTGACATAATCCACAGCAAGCAAGATGTGCTCGAATCCCTGACTTTTAGGAAATGGGCCCATGAAATCAATCCCCCATGCATCAAAAACCTCACAGAAGTGAATGGATTGCATGGGCATCATGTCTCTCTGTCCGCAGGTTCCCATTTTCTGACAGTCAGTACATCTCTTCACGAACTCATCAGAATCCTTGAAGAGAGTAGGCCACCATAGGCCGGATTGAAGCACCTTCTGTGCTGTCCTTTTTCCAGAATGATGTCCTCCTGCCTCAAGCTTGTGGCAGTATGTGAGGACGCTATGCTGCTCTTCCTGAGGAATGCACCTCCTCCAGATACTATCCCCTCCTTCATGATAAAGGACGGGATCCTCCCAATGGTAAAACTTGGCCTTAGCTAGGAAGGTCTCAAGTTTCTGCCTGGGCCAACCCTGAGGGACTGTTTTGGCAACAAGATAGTTTACAAAGTCAGCATACCATGGGAGTGAGGTGATAGTCAAGATCGCCTCATCTGGAAACGTCTCAGTGATAGGTGCGCTGGGCTCAGATTCCTCAAGATTCTCCAATCTGGAGAGATGATCCGCCACCACATTCTTGATTCCAGGTTTATCCTTAATTTCAATATCAAATTCCTGGAGTAGAAGGATCCATCTGGTGAGACGTGCTTTGGCATCCTTCTTAGCCATTAAGTACCGGATGGCGGTATGATCAGTGTAAATGGTCACTCTAGATCCGAGAATATATGATCGATACTTATCAAGAGCAAAAACTACGGCCATCATCTCTTTCTCAGTCACAGTGTAATTCCGCTGCGCGGCATCCAAAGTCCGGCTGGCGTAGTGAATGGCAAAAGGTAAACCATCCCTCCTCTGTCCAAGCACAGCCCCAACGGCAAAATCTGAAGCATCCGTCATGATCTCGAATGGGAGAGACCAATCGGGTGGCTGAAGGACAGGAGCTGAAACAACCATGTTCTTGAGAGTCTCAAAAGATTCAAGACACTTATCATTAACAATAAACTCAGTGTCTTTGGTCAGCAAGTCAGTAAGCGGTCGGGCAATTCGACTGAAGTCCTGAATGAACCGTCGGTAGAAACCGACATGCCCCAGAAAAGACCGTAACTGACGCAAATTGGACGGCGGATTGAGTTTTCTGATGATATCCACCTTAGCCGGATCGACCTCCATGCCCCTGTTGGAGACGATATGACCAAGGACCGTCCCTTGAGTCATCATGAAATGACTCTTCTCCCAGGATAAGACAAGATTGACCTCTATGCAGCGCTTCAGCACGCGGTCTAGGCAGTCAAGACAAGCGTCGAACCCGTCGCCATAGACCGAGAAGTCATCCATGAAGACCTCTAAACAGTCACCCACCATGTCCGAGAAGATGGACAACATGCACCTTTGGAATGTCGCCGGAGCGTTACATAGACCAAAGGGCATCCGTCTGAAAGCATAAGTCCCAAACGGACAGGTGAATGTCGTTTTCTCCTGGTCTTCGGGCGCAATGGCCACCTGATTGTATCCAGAGTACCCATCCAGAAAACAGTAATGGCTCTTCCCAGCTAACCGCTCGATAATCTGATCAATAAATGGTAGCGGGAAGTGATCCTTCTTGGTGGCGTCATTCAATCGTCTGTAGTCCACACAGACCCTCCAAGAAGTTGGTACTCTGGTAGCGATCTCCTCTCCAGACTCATTGACAACTGTAGTGATACCCGTCTTCTTGGGTACCACATGTAACGGACTTACCCATTTGGAGTCGGAGATGGGATAGATAAAATCGGCGCTCCACCACTTAGAAATTTCTTTCATGACTACGTCTCGAAGATTCGGGTTCAGCCCGGCGTTGGAACTCACGCGACGGCTTAGCGTTATCTTCAAGATAGATGTGATGGGAGCAAAGATTTGGGCTCAGCCCTTGGAGATCAGCTATACTCCAACCGATTGCCTTGCGGTTTCTTTCAAGAACCTCCATCAAACGAGATTCTTGCTCTCCAGTCAAATCTGCTGAGATAATGACTGGGTGCATTTCTGGCTCTCCAGCAAGGAATCTGTACTTCATTGACTGCGGCAGAGGTTCCGTTCTAGGCAACTGGGAGGTGGCAGGTCTGGCTTCTGATATGTCTGTGTGAAGGCGACCAAATCTGCATGGGAGAACTCTCGTTCTGCATGAATTGCTGACGAAGGGCGGCCTGATGGATCATCAATAAACTGCACTGGCTCGCACTCTGTCATGGTTGTTGGCTCAGAAGGAATCAGACAAGGCAAATAATCATCAAAGTCGTCCCAGTCAATGTCTGAATCCGAGGATCAGAAGAAGATGAGCAAGATTGAAATTCTTCAGCACCACTCATAACAACACTGTCAGCCTCAGAGATATCCTCATCCAGGAATGTGCTCTCCCGACTCTCGACTGCCATGAGCTTGAGATACAATGAATCTGTCGGCAAGGCGAGGGTCGGTGCTACGGGATCTTTCCAGTTGGATTCATCATCAGTCATCTCGAAATCACAAACCTGGTGGATGTCTAGCTCTTCCTCTGTCATCTGCTCGGCTTCGCTGGACTGCTCTGAGCATTCTGCCTCTCTGGCTCTGATCTCTTCGATCGTCTCTATTTGTATGGTTTCGCCCTCTACGCGAAAGCATACCTTCCCACTATCATGGTCGGTCACCGCCTTGGCTGTGGCCAAGAATGGACGTCCGTGAATGATGGGGGCATCAGTTACCGCCTCAGGGATCTCCATGTCCAACACAACGAAGTCCACGGGAATTTCAGGCCCTGAATGGTAACGACCACGTCTTTCAATAACCCCTTCGGCCTCTTAATCGACCTGTCAGCAAACTGAAGGACGGTTCTGCTTCGAAGAAGAGGGGCCAAACTCGAACTGCTTGAGTAAGGCTGCCGGAAGGAGGTTAATTGAAGAGCCGCTGTCTAGTAGAGTACGATCAAACTGCTGCTCCTGAATCTCGCATCTGACATAGGGAGCTCCTGCGTCTGGTCGCTTGGCTGGCAATGTGTTCTGAATGGCGCAGCAAGTGTTATGGGTGAGCATATGGATTTGATCTCTGTGCCTCTTCTTCCTTCTGACAGTAGTTGTTTCTTTCAAGTTCTTCTTGAAGAAGGGGATATGCTCAAACTCTTCCCGTACAGTCAGCTGAATGTGGAATCTATCAATCATTTCATTGCCGAACTCTACCTGTTGGCTCTTTTTAGGATTTTCTTTTTTATTCCCCTTCGCTCGGCGGAGTGCCTCAGGGAAGGGGATGGTAGGGGCCTCCTCAGAAGGAGGCCTTGGAATCGGTCCCTGTGCCTGTGAAGATGGAGAATCCATACAATCATCATCATTCATTACATATGGATCCGCAATTTGAACAGAAACCTTTCCTTTATTCGTATTTTTGCTTTTGTTTTTCTTCCCATAGTCATTAGATACAAAATGTGGTGGCATCACAGAAGATGGCTCAACAAAAGTAGATGTGGTGGCCTCAGTACCACCACTAGCACCGGTCTTTGCGGCATCAGCACCGCGCTCTA